>JAUNZO010004550.1:0-83053 GCA_031894775.1 Chloris gayana | reverse complement strand
TCTTCTAATTAATGGTACACCGACACGAACATGCAAGCAACATACTAAGAACAGTACACCAAACAGTACCAAAATGCTATGAAGATAGTACCAATAAGTAGTACTCCTTCCTACGAACTCGTGAGCGCAAGAATCACTAAAATCGTGCTACGAGCTAAAAGTTACGAGCATTTTAACTTATAGGGGCTAAAATATAAAACAACACCTCTCGGGACCAATTTATAATTAATGAAAAGTACAGGAACCTAAATGTAAATATCAAAAAGTGTAGGGGTAAAATGTAAAAGTTTAGGACTGAATTGTAATTTATGAAAAACCTAGAGGTGTTTATGTAAAATTATAGGATCTAAACAAATATAAATATCTTCAAGGGCCAAAGTACAAAAGTGCCAATTTATCAGAATTAAATTAGTTCAGAAAAATCCCGTAGACCGGGCCCACGAGGCGATGGACCGCGACAGGGGCATTGGTCCACGGGTCAAACGTGGACCGGGAACATACCCCTTTGGGGTTCTAATCTGGGCCGTCCATATTAGATCGGACGACCCCGATCTATCCGAGCTGGGCAATTGCCGAGGCCGTTGATGACACTCATGGGTCATGGCCACCTTGAAGACGCTCAACGCCCTACCAGAGTCCCACATGGTGTGAAAGATGCCCGCACGAACGATTTGAAGTTGCATGCTGGCACACGTTTTTACCTCATGTATTTTACAAACTATCAATTTATTATTTCCCATTGTATTCTAAAGCAGTAACGGGAGGATGAGATTGGCGCAGGCAAGCGCCCAAAGAAGGCTAAGAAGGCACCAAAGGCGGCTACAGAGCCTGTTGTTCCCCCTCCGGACCTCACACAAGACCAGATGCTGAGACTTGGCCGTGACATGGGGTTCGAGGAAGAGGACGAAAAGGCCATCCGTGATGCTAGCTGCTGCACCAACACACGATGGATAAACTGCTAGACATAGCAGCAAGCTCCTCGGAGATGTGGTGCCGTAATAGCCGAGAAGCTAGAACCAGTTTCGGCATTATCTGTGTCTGCATTTGCATTCCTTCTTTGTTGTAGTTTTCCTTTACCTAAATCAGTGTGCCTGTGTGCCACACTGGTGTCGTTGCACTAGTGCCGGTTTCTGCACTTGGATTGTGAGAGGTTTAAATGATGGATCAAAATGTGACTTGGTCAAAACCTCTGCATCTCGGAACCACCGGATGTTGTGCTGCTCCAAGAAACTAAATTAACAAATCCAAACACAACCAAATTACACTCTTTCCTCCCACAACATTTGGACTCAAGCTCAATGCTGAATGCGAATGGGGCATCAGGAGGGATACTGTCCGCATGGAATTCCAGAAAATTTTCTTTACTTGCTTCTGAACAGTGAACATTCTCAGTAACCATCAGATTACAAATTGCCTATAATGAGCACCAACTAAACATAACGAATGTATATGGCCCGAATGCTGAAGAGGAAAAAGGAAAGTTTCTTTAATGAGCTAAGACAAGTACAAATAGCAATACAAGGACCTTTGCTAATTGCGGGTGATTTCAACTCTGTTAGATACATCAGTGAACGCAGTTGAAGAAGTGCAACACAGCTCGAAACTTCCCTCTTTAGTAACCTCATCTGGGACCCTGAGATCTAAGAACTTCCTCTACTATACAGGAAGTTTACATGGTCTAACATGCAAACTCCACCAATTTTCCGCAAACTAGACCGTATGTTAATCAATGCAGATTGGTATAGACTATTCCCAAATTCTACTCTGATGTCCCTCCCTAGTGTCACTTCAGATGACATTCCAATCCAACTTCGGATCTCATCAGATATACCGAAGGCAACAATATTCAAATATGAAAATAATTGGAAATTTAACCAACAGTTCCGAGACATAGTTTCCAAGGCATGGAATGGTACTGAAACCACTAACAATGCGGCCGCTAACATGGTAATGGAATTAAAGGCAATGAGAAGAGAGATTAAGGCCTAGAAGAAAAAGCTAAAACCAGAGAAGGCTCAACTAGAATGTGCCAAGGCCACGTTAGAACTGGTAGATTGGATTGGAGAACAAAGGAGACTGACACCTCTTGAAATCATTTTCAGAGATTTGACAAAGAAACGGATAAATTGACTGGTTACATCAATAGCTACCGCTGCAAGACAGAGAGGAAAAATTACTTGGTGTGTTTTAGGAGATGAAGACACAGATTTCTACCACTCGAGAACATCAGCCAGAATGACGACAAAATCAGATTAGTCATTGAACAAGAAGGAACTCGATTCTTCACCCACAACGAGAAAGAACACATTCTTACATAGTTCTATAAGAAGCTAATGGGGACTCCATCGAACAGCTCAAACTCAGTAGACTTAGAAAGTCTATACACAGAACGCTTAGATCTCTCCACCCTAGACAGACCCTTCACAAAAGCTGAAATAAAGAAAATATTGTTTGGAATTCCACAGGATAAGAGGCCGGGCCCGGATGGCTTTGGATGAGGATTCTACGGAGAATTTTGGGAGCAAGTGAAGCCGGACATTCTGAATATGTTCCAACAATTTTTTCATGGCACACTAGAATTAAAAAAAGGCTCAAACGCTTGTACCGCGGAATCTTATTGACTTATATCACTACTCAACTGTCTAGTTAAATGGTTGACAAAGACACTAGCAACACGATTACAAGAAGTCATTCCAAAGTAACGGGGTTCCAGGACCTTGGATACAAATGAAAAGAGGACTATGTCAGGGTGATCCCCTTTCTCCGCTATTGTTCATAGTAGTGGTGGATGCACCGCAGCAAACAATCAAAGCTTTCACCAGCCAAGGCTTACTCAAACACCCTATATTTCCTGATGACCCGGCATTGGTACTACAATATGGCGATGACACATTAAATATCTTGGAAGGCAGTGATCAGCAGGCTAGACTGTTAAAGGAAATTCTGGACGCTTTCACTCTGACATCTGATCTACATATCAATTTCTTGAAATCCACTTCTGTTCCTATCTGCATACCAAAAGAGGACACTCAAACTATATCCCAAGTTCTGAGCTGCCCCATTTCAGCATTCCCTCAAACATACCTTGGCCTACCACTATCTGATGACCGACGGCCAGGCTGAATGTGGGTTTTATTGACGGGTGGAGCTTCCACAACGATATTTCTTTTTCTAGTATAAGGCAAAGGGAGAACGAATAACTGTACAAATGGATGATGAATAGTGTTTGGATTGATCTATCTATCCATCTATTATATTTGTATTATAAGGTTAAAAGGAGCCACCACGTTCGTTTTCAAGGAAAAGAAATTCCCACGTTAATCAACAAAAAGAGAAGATATCGACTGTTTGATTTTTATGAAGATTTGGCGGTCGAGATAAAAAAACAAAGAGTCCTCCAGCCGAGTGGTTGGGGGCTCAGTAGCACCTTCTCAGGTTGCAGGTTCGATCCCCAGGGGGACGAATTTCAGTCTGGTATTAAAAAATTCCCTCGCCTCTCCCCAAAGCCAAAGCATGAGTCTAAGACCCCACCTATGCACCTGGAAGCTGTGCGGTGGCCACGGTGCCCCGGCCCAGGATCTCACATGGTCGAGGGTCCTCATGTCAGGTGGGGAGGGGGTTCGGGAATTTTCTCGGTCGGCGTGAGATGGCCATTCTTCTAGTAATGAAACGTCCCGGGGGACTACCCCTGGCCGATCGAGTTTTATATTTGACTCTAAAAATATTAAAAATTCATAATAAAAATATAAATCCGGATTAATAACATAGAAAAGAAAATCTCATCCCTCCATCCACCGGGATCTGCATCCTTCAATATTGGGCTCCATGCTATTAGTCCATATTTGACTCCAATTAACAAATACTTAAACTTAATATATATTCAGATAAATAAAATAGGAAATAATCTGATTTCTTCACCCACCCGAATCTGCCTCAATATTTGGCTCCATGCTAGCTGTTCTCCTTTCGTTTATGACTCCAAAACACTGATACACCAACAACACAACGTATTCGTGTCTCAAACCCGACGGTCATGGATACGCCATGGATACGTGACCGATACGTATAAGTATCAGGAAAATAAGAAAAAGGAAGAAGTCCTTTTAACCTCCCCTAACTATTGGTTACTTCGATTTTCCTCCCTCAACTACGAAATTGGGTATTTGGGCTCCCTGAACTTTCGAAACCACTTTTCCTCCATGAGTGGTTTAGTCCTACGTAGCAGGTAGGGCCCACATGTCGACCATCACGTCAGCAATATTGGGGCCCACCTCTCTTCTCTCTCTTCTTCTTCTCTGTCTCCTCCGGTGCCTCTAGTGTGTCATCCTCATCGCCTAGACGGGAGCTCTATAGGCAAGGCCACGGTCGGTCGCCGTCTCCGATGCGCCGTACTCATCGCCCGGACGGGAGAGAGAGAGAGAGAGAGAGAGAGAGAGAGAGAGAGAGAGAGAGAGAGAGAGAGAGAGAGAGAGAGAGAGAGAGGCGAGGGCTGGTTGCCGCCTCCGGCAGCCGCCCTCATCACCTGGACGGGAGAGAGAGCTCAGCACGCCTCCGGCGCACCGTCCTCATCGACCGGACGGGAGACTCAATAGGCAAGGCCAGGGCCGGCCGTAGCCTCCGGCGCGCTGCCCTCGTCGCCTGGACAAGACAGAGAGACTAGGCCAGGTGCCCGTTTTATATATGAATATTGCCCTCATTAGAGTATAATTGAGACTAATATAGGCCATTTATCTATAAAAATAGTTATATATATTTGTATATGCATGATTTCAGAGCTTTATTGTAGATATAGGTAAAATTGGCATAAATGAAGGCTACACAGAGGACAAAAGACAAGAGAGGCGCAGAAGGCCCACTCGTGGCGAACGACGCAGACGCGCGCCGATCGGCGTAGAGATGATTTGGCCCATTAAGGGTTGTCCGAGGTCCATTCCACTATTATGGAAGGTTACTTGCGTAAGATGCTTGAAGATATTTGCCTAGAAAAGATGTAGGAAACTCCAAGGCTCAAACGTGTAAGGCGAGACGTTATCTCGAAGCTCATGATGTAAAAGACCCACATGGAAGCCATAGAAGAGATGAGAACCGACTTGGAGAGGAGATCGATGAAGACATGGGTCGCGCCAATCGACGCGGCCTGCATATGCTTGTTCCAAAAGCTTAGTTCTAGGCTAAGTATTCAGATCCTATCTTAATCGTGGTGATTAGGGAAGTACTCGGATCTTGTATTGATTATAGTTGCTTGATGATGCTATTGATGTGGTTTAGTAGTGACAGTGCTAAGGTTCCGCAACATCCATAGATAGTTAAGTAGAATAAGACGCCTAGAGCGACTATGGTTTGTCACCGGCAACGATAAATCGGAGACCACCTTCGAAGGCCAGGATGTTCTTATTCATCTAAAGTTTGCAATTGATCTATGTAATTTATCCATTATGATGCTATCTATGTAATTTCCTCTGAAGTTGTTAGTTGCAGATTACTAGAGCACGTCGATCGACACACTCCCTGCGCCGGTCGATGAAATAGCGACTCTGTACCGATCGGCTCAACCCTTATGCCGATCGCCACAACAGTCACTGACACTCTCTCAACACCCAATAGCCAATAGCATGGTGGAATACATCGTTGAACAGTGGCAGGATGGCGGCGTCCAAGAACGTATCAAATCAAAGTATGCAGGGGACAAACACCTCCAGCTCCAGGTTACATGCGTCCTGCAGCTATGGGCCAAACGGAAATAAATTAGATGCGGCAGGGCCGCAAATAGGCGCTATGCGATCCTGGTATGGATGCTTGCCACGTGGACAAGGCTGCCCATCCAACACCCATAGCAACGATGGCTACTACACGGCTTCACACGACGCTCGGCTCGCAGACTGTATACACGGCTCGTCCTAGCCATCTACGTATCAAGCGGGAGGAAAACGAAAACCAATCGCCATGATGTTCGATGCCGGGACGGCCGGGTCGGCGGCACCGGCGTCCTCTCCGGGCCGGAACCCGCTGGCCGTGATCCAGACGCGGTGCTTCGCGCGGCAGGTCGTGACGGGCGGCGTGGTTCACCGTGTGTACGTGAGCCTGCTGATCATGGCGTCCTCCGGAGCGACCTACATCTTCGGCAGCTACTCCAGCACGCTCATGTCCTCTCTGAGCTACGACCAGCACACGCTCAACACGGTGTCCTTCAAGGACATCGGCACAAACCTGGGCGGCATGGTAGGCTAGCCATCTACGCCGGTGCTGCCGCATCTTTGCCCTAGTGCCTAGTGCCACAAACATGGCGTGGCTGTGCCGAGATCTCGCAACTGATGAGGATAAGCATTGACGGTAACGATCAGCTTTAGTCCAAGCCAACACAGATGTAATTTTTCATTTGGTGTGCCATATGTTCATATGGATTTCGTTTGAACTAGAAAGCATATTGTTTCTAAAATCTTTAAAGTACAGAGCAAACATATTCTCATCAATTTACTCAAGTAACAAGAAATATACAAATGAAGAGGCTCATCAGCAAAGCTGGTCTCTAGTGCATGCCATAGCCAATTTTTAGTGCCGTAAATCGAGATGATGCTCTTACTGGCCTTTTGTCAAACAACTGGTGTGTCGGGCCAAGCCAGTGAAGCAAGACTGGCCACGCTCGTGTGTAAGACCGGCAGACTCCAACTTGTACCGTGCGATGTCGAGGCCAATACCGATGCATCGACGAAGCTTGGGGTGGAGGTGGCGGTTGCGCCAGACGACAGAGGCTGGAGCTGCCAGAGCCTGCAACAACGGCGGCCGACCCTGGGACATCGGAGGCAATGTTATTCACGAAGTGAGCCGGATGATACACGAGCTGTGGCAGTCGCTAGAGCCGAGCATCCCGGAGAGACTTGCGGGAGCCGTTATGGTGCTGGGCGTTAGATCGGCAGCCATGTCCACGTGGCAAGAATCCATACCAGGGTCGCATAGCGCCCATTTGCAGCCCTGCCGCACCTAATTTATTTCCTTTTTTATTAATCTGAATATATATATTAAGTTTAAGTATTTGTTAATTGGGGTCAAATATGGACTAATAGCATGGAGCCCAATATTGAAGGATGCAGATCCCCGGTGGATGGAGGGATGAGATTTTCTATTCTATGTTATTAATTGGAATTTGTATTTTTATTATGAATTTTTAATACTTCTTGTCATATATAGACTCTTTGTTTTGTTAGCTCCACCGTTAAATTTTCATAAAATCAAACAGTCGATATCTTCTCTTTTTTTTCTGATTAACATGGAAATTTCTTTTCCTTGAAAACGAATGTGGTAGCTCCTTTTAACCTTCTAATATAAAAATAATAGATAGATAGATAGATAGAAAAGATAATAGATAGATTGATCAATCCAAACACCATTCATCGTCCATTTGTACAGTTATTTGTTCTCCCTTCGCGTTATACTAGAAAAAGAAGTATCTTCATGGAAGCTCCACCCGTCAATAAAACCCACACTGAGCCTGGCCGTCGATGACCCGGAAGTTGATCGGCGCGGCGACTGCGTAGTTCAACTGGTACGGCGTACCGTAGACCAGAGGCTGCTTGAGGACACACACCGCCCCACCATCGACGACCTCCACCAGGCTCGTGTCCAATGCTTCAGTGGTGCCCGTGATTCCGACACACGCCACGCGCACGTCCACCATTGGGCACGAACATGGCGACACGAAAGTCACCGTGGATCCCAACACACCGTGGTACCATCCGGCTCGTCTGCTCACGCGGACGGAGATGTCCGACGGCATGCACCCTCGCTGCGCTTGGCCTGCATGATCACAACAGTTTTCAACGTGATGTGATCTGGAATATTCAGGATAATAGTGGATAATTCGCACGAACCTCCTTGCGGTTTGCAGAGAAGCAGGGCGCCGAGGAAGAAAAGGAGAGCTGTGGCCTGAGCCATGACCAATAGGCTTTGGTTGTTCCTTCGATCGATCGATCCCACCTGTATTTTTCTGTTCCCTTTCGTTGCAACAATGACAGTTGGTGCAAAAGCTGTGGCTCTATTTATAAGAGCAGCATCACTACCTGCACGGTGAAGATTAGGTAAATCTGTAATTCACGAAACGGATCACCAGCTGTCGAGGTAAATTGTATCGATTTTTGGAAAGTTGGATATTAATATCGATACTATGCTGATTAGGTAAATCTGAAATGTACGGTTCAAATTACTAGTTACTACTGCTTAAAACCTTCCCATTAACAGCAGCTTGTGCGTATCACGGTGTATCAACGGAAGAACCAACGGACCGTCAAAACATATTTTCTCTACATCTCTGTCCACAGAATACCTCTGAGAACATGTCAAATTCTGGACTAACTAGAACAGTGGCCCTAACACACATGCGCTAGAGAACTAAACAAAAATAAAATTTACTATTATAATCAACCATAAAAGTAAACTATAATAATGTTATATTTATTGACTCCATTTTTTTACTGGATCGTAAACTATTTTCGTACTGATATGGATACTGTCGATACGTTGTTTTCAAAAAATAAGAGGTACAAATAAGTTTCATAGAGTTTAAAAATAATTCAGTTTCAGAATATATAACGTTGTACTGCATCAGAATACAATAGGAAATAATAAATTGATAGTTTGTAAGATACATGAGGTAAAAAAGTGTGCAAGCATGCAACTCCAAATCGTTCGTGCGGGCGTCTTTCGCGGCCATTGATACACTATGGAATAGCCCCTCTATCGCCCATGATAGCTTGCGGCAATTGTCCCATTTGCTCCTCCATAATCCTAGTGTGCTTCAAAATTTGTTGATTGGAGATTCCAATTTCTATCACCTTGTCACTCATTCCTTCAAGAGCACGATCAATTTCCTTGAACTTCGCTTGATTATCTTTGTTGATCTTCTCTTGAGCTTGAAAGAATTCTTAGCATTGGAGACGAAGTGGCATAGCGTTTTTCATGTATGATCCAGGAGTAAAGGTAGTCCTTTGTTGATGATATTGGGGCTTCCATCCGTTGCTCTTTACATAATTCAATATCGTAAGATCCTCCGAGCAATCCTTACTGACATGTCCAAATTCTCCACACTCTTCACATGTAGACGAGGCTCAGCTATCTTGACCGATTCTTCCTTAGGGATGTGAAGATTATTATCCAACCTCCTTTGTATTGCGTCGAGACGATCTATAATCAGCTCTTCCTGTGATAACTCAACGACTCTCTTGGAAACTCCCTTGGAAGGTTGCAAATTTTTCTTGTTCGTGCTTCTCTCACTATCCCAATATTGATTTCGCACTAGGAGCATAATCAAATCACTAGCTTCACCGGGAGTTTTTAACATGAATGAACCTCTAGCCAAAGCATCCAAATGTCGACGAGACGCATGATTCAATCCAGTGTAAAATCTCTCAACAATTTCTCCCCTTCAAAGACCGTGACGAGGGCAAGCATCCTTACATTCATTGTATCTTTCCCATGCTTCTCCAATGCTCTCTGCAACATATTGAGTGAATCGTAAGATCCTATTCTTCAAATCTTGAATCTTGACAGGAGGGAAGTACTTGGCCAAAAATTCAGCAGCCGGAAGGTTCCAAGCGACTTTTGTTCCATTTGCCAATCCATTGTACCATTGCTTTAGACGCCCAACTAGAGAAAACGGGAATAAGCACAATTGCGCAGCCTCGGGGTTCAACCCTGCAATTCTGAACGTGCTGCAAACCTCCAAGAAGTGCTGCGAATGTTGATTAGGATCTTCTGAACCGGTGAACGACTGTTGTGCTACTACCCCAACATATCTCCCTAGCTGATACGATAATTGATCTTGTCCTTCATGGAAATCCGTCTTGATGACATTAGCCAATTGTGTCCTGAAGCGATCAACCAATGGTGTCTCTTGTTGTGCGTCTCCCATTGCTCCTTCTTGGTCTTCAATCGTGAACAATCTCTTTGGATCAAAGCGAGCTCCTCCTCCAACTAAATCTCCAAGTGACTTGCTTCTCTTCTCAATGCTCCTTTTCTTACGAAAAAGCCTTTCTGGTTTATCGATGTAATTAGAGGGTTTGTTGACTTAGGACCGTCCATACCTGCTAAGTTGCACTCAACAAAATATATGCACAAAGGAAACGAGAGAAAGATAGTAGTAAAGCTAAACGCTAATACATCAAACAATATTCAATCCTACATAGGTCCCCGGCAACGGCGCCGTAAAAGTAGCTTGTTTGTCGTAAGTACCCACCCACTTTAGAGTATTCTAAGATTTAATCGAATTCAGCTACCCCGAAGACGCTCAATGCCCTACTGCTGTCCCACATGGTGTATCAATGGCTGCGAAAGATGCCCGCACTAACAATTTGGAGTTGCATGCTTGCACACTTTTTTACCTAGTGTATTTTACAAACTATCAATTTATTATTTTTTATTGTATTATAATGCAATACAACGTTATATATTCTGAAACTTCCAAAATTAAACATGGGATTTTATATAAATGTATCAAGTACTAAGCAGTAGTCATGCCAGGTTTCATGCAAAAAATCCTTGTACAAAAATTATATAAATTCATTTACTGAAAATAGAAAAAATGCAATAACTTCGGAAATATGCAACAAATGTTGATGTGCTTGTGCCGATTGTTCATGCATGCCATGATGAACATTTAGGCCAAGTTTCATATTCAGACGATTTTTATAGATTTAATTATTAATTTTCAAACATTACAAGGATTCCATCTTTGATGATTTTTAGATGTATGAAAGCATCAGAAACGATGGAGCTGATCATACTTTTTGAAAAGGGCAGATTTTTCTGGATGTAACAAATTTTAGTGTGTGATTTTTGGGCTTTTAAATCGCGAGATATGAATTTTTCAACATTAAACAAAGTTCAGACTTATTTATGAGTTTGCCACTGCCAAATTTTGACATGCGACGGCGAGCGGTGGCTAGTGCCGGTGGAGCTTGGCCTAGCGGCCAAACAGCGGTCATCTAGGGGCTGCGCTTTGGGGAAAAAAGCATGCGACGAGGCGAACAACTTGGTGGGGTCTACGGGACCAGTGGGGCAGTGGAGGAGGCCGAACGCGAGCGGTGGCACCTAGGAGCGGCGTGCACAGGGCAGGTGAAAGAGGGGAAAAGGGCTGTGGAGTTTCACCTGGGCACAAAGAACAATGGCGTGCGGTCGGATGGCGTCGAGAAAAGCCGGAGAGGGGTCTTGTCATGGAGGTGACAAACCCTAAGGCGACGGCTCTCGAATTCCTCCAAAATCCAATGAGGTTCTTGCGAGAGAGGGGTGACGAGTAGGGAGGAGCTAGAGGGAGTTGTTGCGCGTCGAATTGCACCAGAAGGCGGGAGAATAGAGTTGCCTATGTAGAGAGGCGCGAGGTGGCGTCCATGGCGGCCGAACCAGGCGGCGGTCGGAAATTCGTCTCCGTTGCGCGTTGGAGTGGAGGAAGGGCGCTCCTGCTGCTTGGGGAAGCTAGAGAGGGGGCGAGGAAGGTGTTTGTAGCGCAGGACGATGGGGCATTGGCCTTGGTGCCATAGTTTTATCAACGGTAGGAAGGGGGCGGTAGTGGGTGGTCGACAGGGATGGGCTTCAATTCCGGCCAACTCCTATTGCCGGTGGGTATAGGGGCAGGTGGGAGCTTTGTTTGGGGAGGGGGCGACGCGATGGGGTGGGGCGCGCGTGCGTGGGGTGGCCCGAGCTCGTCGGACCGGCTTGCGGAGGTGCCATGGACCGATGGTTCAAGATTTGGATCGAGCTCACTATTGTACTTTCTGCTGCTTCTGAAATTTTTGTGGGTGATCAGAATGAAGTCTTCTCCATTTATCCTTTGGCGTCAGGGTTCAAATTCCGCTTGTAGAATTTTGTAAAAATTCCAGATTAAGCACTGATTCAGGATTAAATTTGAAATTTGAAGGAATTAAATACTTCACAAAAAATTGGTAAAAATGCCCTAAATTCCTTATTTGAGATGGCCAACATTATTGTGTAAACATATGGGCACATCATTGTTGTAATTGTTTTATCTAGGTTAAAGCTAGGGTTTTGCTCCATTTAAGTTAATGAATTTCTTATTTTTTGGATTTTTAATTGAGCAATTTAATTAGCATTGATCTAATGGGTAATTAGCACCATCATTAGCTTAAACACTCTTCTTGTGACATGGGATGTCACACAATCCACTAAAACCGGATAAGGCAGCCGATGGGTGGGCATCGGGGCGGTGGAGCGCGGGGCGGCGGTGGTGGATTTGTGCCGTCGGTGACCCCGGAGGCGATGGAAAGCTGTGGTGACCCATCGCAACGTGTGAGTGGATAAGGATTAGGAAGGAGAGGTCTATGGCGGACAGCGTGGTCGACGGCGAGGGTGCCGCCGATGATGGGGAGGCATTGATGTTAGGGGTACATGTTTATTTATGTCGGGAGCTCCTATCTCCAGTGACTGTGGAGGGGGTTCTGAAGAGGCGATCTGTATGGTGGTGGGCGGTGGCACAACAGTGTCGCGGTGGCTCGGCAGGAGCCGCGGGAGGCTCAAGGGCAGTGGGCGAGGTCAGCGGCAGGGGCGTCAGACCGGAGGATTTAGCGGCGCGTGTGGCCTGGTCGGTGGTCGTGGCGGTACGAGCGGTGTAGCGTCACCGGCCGCCGGTGGTGGCCGCAGACAGGGGAGGTGGCGGTGCGGTGGGCGGCTCCATCACCGGGAACGATAGAGGAGGTCGCATGCGTCAGGGCTAGTGGGCAGCGGGCGATGGCGGATGCAGCATGCTCGTGAGTCACATTACCATCCAACATCAATAGACGGACTGGGCGCATGCGGGGCCTAGCTTTGTGTTGCTTCCGATGGAAGGCACAAGTCAGCACTAAAAATGCATGCCGGTAGAGCTAACCAAATAGGATGAAAAGTGAACGATCAGACTTGTTCAGAGAGAGAGAGATATATATCTATGTAAGCTGCAATTAGGTTAATTGCAAAAATAACCCCGTATGTCACCTTGAGTCTGAAATTCCTACCCACAAATCATTTCGTTGCAAATCCACACCCACCCGATAGATTTTGTGGCAAAAACCACTCCAGTATCCTCACGCGTAATCGATTTCACGTGTTTTGGAACATATAAAGTCAAAACAAATATATAAGCTAAGTAAGTTTAACAATTTTTAAGTTTTTGAATGATTATTTTTTTAAAAAAATATTTTTAATAATTCATAACCATCTTATTGTCATGAGTAAATTCTTCCAGATATCAAATTCTATGACCATTGTCAAACCATTAATTTATTTCTTTTTTCTAAAATTATGTAAAAGTATGAAAATAGTATATTTGAAATTTTATAAGATTGATACGAGACAACATAAACTAAGATTGATACAGACAACATAAACTAGTTTAAATGAGTGAAAAATGGGCGAAATTAGTTAAACATGTTTTAGTTGGGGTGGTATTTGCAACAAACTCTAGTGGTTGGGTGGGTGTTTGTAACAAAATAGCTTATGTATGGGAGTCTTAAACTAGGAATCACTTATGGGGTGATTCTATTCGTCTGAGTCATTCAGATCCTCAATGTCTATTATTAAATTTTACTGAAACATGCATGTTAACATTCTAATGAATCAGTTCAATTTTAGTTTGACCAAATGAACTTACTTTAGTGGGTCATGAACTATATCATAACTGAACGTTAAAAATAATATTAAATAGCTGTGGAGAAGGTAAGTTCATACTCTGTTCGAGTTATGTATTTGGGCAATGATGAATTCCTAGAGATGATCTTAAAAATATTGTTTTTCCTCTTTTTTATGGATAAGGAATTTGATCAATGAAAATTCTTGGATTAAGGTACATATATCTCTCCGCCAATCTAAATATCACTATACCAAATAAATGTAATTATCACTATTATCGACTTGCATACAAGATACAACCGATTATAGGATAGATATGGTAATCATAGATGCCTGAGTAAGTGGACAGAAAATAAATTGACAAGCAAATAAAGATAAATTACTCATAACTGCCATTACGAAAAAACTAAACCAATATTTTCATCCAAATAATTTGGAAATTGCTCATAATTTTCTTGTGGTCAAGTAACTCCAATATATAAATATAGTTATATACACTCATCTGAATATCACAATGTCAGAAAATAGTTGATGATCCAGTAAAAAAATGGAGTCAATAAATATAACATTATTATAATTTACTTTTATTGTTGATTATAATAGTAAATTTTGTTTTTGTTTAGTTCTCTAGCGCATGTGTGCGCGGGCCACTGTTCTAGTTAGTCCAGAATTTGACATGTTTTGAGAGGTATTCTGTGGACAGAGATGTAGAGAAAAATAAGTGTTGACGGACCGTTGGTTGTTCCGTTGTTACGCACAAGCTGCTGTTAGTGGGAATGTTTTAAGCAGTAGTAACTAGTAATTTAAACCGTACATTTCAGATTTACCTAATCAGCACAGTATCGATATTAATATCCAACTTTCCAAAAATCGATACGATTTACCTCGACAGCTGGTGATCCCTTCCGTGAATTACAGATTTTCCTAATCTTTACAGTGCAGGTATATGTTCATGATGCTGCTCTTAGAGCATGTCCAAGAGATCATGTATATGACTTTTAATCTCCATATTTAAAGATTTTAAAAAATATCATCCAACAGATCTTTTATCTGGCTCTCTATTTTTATAAATAGCTAAAAAATTCCTTCAGGCATGTTATATGTGAAGAGCCAACATAGCTCGCTATGTGTCCGTGAAATGCGCATGAGGGGAGGAGCTTGACCGTATGCATGAAGGAAAAAACGAACTTGCTGATGTCATCGCATGCAAAATTGGTTTCACATAAAAAATGTTATAACTCTTAAATAAAAAATCTGAGCTAAAAACTAATTTTACCATTATATTCGTAATGGTCAAAGCTAGACCCCACTTGGTTATATTTCAATAATTTTTTTCTCGTGGTATTTAAGTGCATGAAGTATAAAAAAAGGATGAAGTGATTGTGTGACAATTTCAAATATGTAGATTTGGAAGTTTTAGAGAGTCTATTGGATTACTCCTATTTTTAGATGATCTTTTATTTTAGAGAATAGCTAAAAACATGATTTAGTTAGTGCTTTTTTATTACTCTCTCGGAGATGCTCTTATAAATAGAGCCACGGCTTTTGCACAAACTGTCATTGTTGCAGCGAAAGTGAACAGAAAAATACAAGTGGGATCGATCGATCGAAGGAACAACCAAAGCCTATTGGTCATGGCTCAGGCCACAGCTCTCCTTTTCTTCCTCGGCGCTCTGCTTCTCTGCAAACCACAAGGAGGTTCGTGTGAATTATCCACTATTATCCTAAATATTCCAGATCACATAATAACACACGTTGAAAACTGTTGTGATCATGCAGGCGATGCGCAGCGAGGGTGCATGCCGTCGGACATCTCCGTCCGCGTGAGCAGACGAGCCGGATGGTACCACGGCGTCATAGGGTCCACGGTGACTTTCGTGTCACCATGTTCGTGCCCAATGGTGAAAGTGCGAGTGGCGTGTGCCGGAATCACGCGCACCAATGAAGCATTGGACCCGAGCCTGGTGGAGGTCGTCAATGGCGGGGCGGTGTGTGTCCTCAAGCAGCCCCTGGTCTACGGTACGCCGTACCAGTTGAACTACGCAGTCGCCGCGCCGATCAAGTTCCGGGTCATCGACGGCAGCGCTGAGTGTGGGTTTTATTGATGGCTGGAGCTTCCATGACGTTACTTCTTTTTCTAGTATAAGGCGAAGGGAGAATAAATAACTGCACAAATGGATGATGTTGTGTTTGGATTGATCTATCTATCTCTTATCTTTTCTATCTATCTATCTATCTATCTATTATTTTTATATTAGAAGGTTAAAAAGAGCTACCCGTTCGTTTTCAAGGAAAAGAAATTTCCACGTTAATCAGAAAAAAGAGAAGATATCGACTGTTTAATTTTATGAAAATTTACAGGTGAAGATAAAAAAACAAAGACTCCATATTTGACTTAAAAATATTAAAAATTCATAATAAAAATATAAATTTGGATTAGTAACATAGAAAAGAAAATCTCATCCCTCCATCCACCGGGGATCTGCATCCTTCGATATTGGGCTCCATGCTATTAGTCCATTTTTGACCCCAATTAACAAATACTTAAACTTAAGATATATATATTGAGATTAATAAAATAGGAAATAATCTGATTTCTTCACCCACCCCGAACCTGCCTCAATATTTGGCTTCATTCTAGCTAGCTGTTCAATTAATTCTCCTTTTTTTTTGTGACTCCAAAACACCGATACACCAACAACACAGCGTATCCGTTGTCCGAAACCTGACGGACATGGATACGTGACCGAAAAGTATCAGGAAAATAGTAAAAAATAAATTTCGGATACATCACTTGAGACGTTCTGAAGTGCATTAGATACAGCCCATTTGGCCCATTGCCGCAGGAGGCACGAAACTTGGAGCTGGAGGTGTTTGTCCCCTGCATACTTCGACTTTATACGTTCCTGGACGTCGCCATTCTGCCACCGTTCAACGATGTATTCCACCATGCCTGCTCTGATCAGGTCCTTAACAATGACGCCTGAGAGACCAATTGACGAGGCCGTTGATGACACTCATGGCCAACCTGAAGACGCTCAACGCCATACCACTGTCCCACATGGTGTATCAATGGCCGCGAAAGACGTCCGTACGAATGATTTGGAGTTGCATGCTTGCATACTTTTTTACCTCATATATTTTACAAACTATCAATTTATTATTTCCTATTGTATTCTAATGCAGTACAACGTTATATATTCTGAAATTGAATTATTTTTAAACTCTATGGTGTAACAGCCCAAAAATATGTACTCAAAAATCTTGTAATAATAATATTCGAAGTTTGGAAAAGATTCGACAAACTTTGGTTCAGATTCGAATTCAATTTGAATAAGAAAAACAAGGAATAAATTCGCAAGGGAAATCAGTTCAAACTCTGCGTCATGGGCCGAATCTCCGCGGCCCATTTCTCTTCCTTCTCTTCCCCGCACCGGTCCAGCCCAGCCCGACCCGCGGTCAACAGGAGCTTCTCCTACCTCCCCTCCCTTTCCAGCTCACCCGTGCGCGGCGACTCCGCAGCGCGCCACCTCGGACGCGTGTCGCGTAGCGCCCCAAAGCCAACTGCTCCCTCCCCTTTGTGCCGCCTACAAGATCCCCCGCACCGGCCGCCGCCCCTACCCATCTTCCTCGCGCCGCCAGGGCGAGAGGCCCCCAAACCCTAGCCGCAGCTCACGCCGTGGTTTTCGCCGTTGCCGGAGGGGTAAGCGAGCAAGCGAAGATCTTGCTACTTTTCCTACTCTTCATGTTACCCTCTCGTCTAGTGGTGCCGATGAATCTCGTTTCCATGCAAGGAAGAGGAAGAACGAGCCTCTTGGATTTTAGGGTCACCCGAAGTATCGCCGTCGAACCTCGTCGCTTGTGCTTCTCCGGTAAGCGCATGCTTTGTTCCTTGTTCCTCTTAGTTCGCCACTTCGTGGGTCTTGAGCGCGACCTTGTCCCCGTCTTGTAGCCCCGGAACGCGGAAGAGCGTGGTCACCATCGCCGTTTGCAAGAGTAGAGCTTCGACCGTCAGCAACCTTCGCGGCTCGTCGTCGTTGGTGCTCCTCAGCCCTCGCCACGGCCGTCACGTCAGATCTGGTGAGTAACCACTTCCCCGCCAACCTTTTTCCCCTGTATTGGAGCTTTCCCGGGTCGCGCGTCGGTGTCCGCCTCCGCCGTGCCATGGACGCCGGTGGAGGGCTCGGGAGAGAGGAGCTCCCGTTCAATTGGAGGACCTAGTAGTCGCGCGGAGTAGTGGGGGTGGCTGTGCGCGCGTAGTTTTTGAGAAAAGGTGGCTGCTTGGTAGCCCGCGCGTGAGCCGCCATGGCCGCCGTCGTGGTTCTCGCCGCCGGCGGGTCTCCGGCCGTCGTTTCGGGTGGACAAGGGTCCGAAGCTACTCCTTGCAACATGAGCTTCCACCTGGTATGATTAAAGCGGAGAAATTCGCACTCGTGATGTTTCTTCCCCATGCGCCGCCGCCGCGTGGAGCTCCGGCGAGCACTCGTGGCCCGTCCGCGACGAGCCGGTCGGGAAGTGGGGCCGGGCAGGTGCACAGTGTGGAGTGGGAACGGACGGTATACTCCGTTGGGCGTGCGGCGAGCTGCATCGCCGGGAAGAGCCAAGTCCGGAAGGGCCCGCAGCGGAGCTCGGGCGGCGCCGCCCTCCGGCGTCATGATGTCCCGATGACGTCATAGTGGGCCCCGCTCCGTCCATGGGCTGGGGATTTGAATTCTGCGTAGACCTGGTCTTTGTAGACTAGAGGAAGAAGAGGAGAGAGAGTGCCTGGTGGACCCGGTCCACGAAATAGTAAGGGCCACGGAATATTCCTCCGGGATATTCCGAGGGAATGTTCGGAGGGAATATTCCCTGGTTTTTCATTTTCCTGGATTTTCCCGAATTTCCATAATTCATTTATCTTTGGAAATTCATATCTTTTTCCTGGAGACTCGAAAAATACGTGATCTGTTGCGTTGGACTCGTAGCGACGTTCTCTACGCGTTAGTGTAGCTTTTGGTCATGTTCTAGTACTGTAATTTCCGTCGTTAATTCCGTTCTTTTTCCTATTGCCTCATTTTGCGTGCCTAACCACCGTTGCACGATCCGTCCGTTAGAGGGTGCCGAGGAGTTCCCGTCTCGAGCCGCAGTTTGAGGAGTTTCCGCCGAAGCGGTCGTACGAGTACCCCGACCCGGCTCGGGAGCAGCCCTATCCAGTGCAAGCCGCAATCCTTGACCACTCTTGCTCCTATTTAGTAATTGCATTAAATTGAACCATGCATGATTAATGGTTATTTGCACTTGTAGTTTACCTATGTCATACTATGCCATCCTTGCCACTCGTTTGCCATAGGTTGTTCTACTCGTTACTCGCATGCTTAATATTTGCTTATTTGCTTAATTGAACCCCATGATGACTATACATGTTTTTGTGTAAAATAAATCGTAGGTGTTTCTTAGGTGTCGAGTTTCTGTACTAGATACCCCGTAGGGCTTTTGCGGGGCGAGTGTAGGTGGTTAGGTCCCGGGAGACTTCTCGGGAGTCTCTATTTGGAGAGTACTCGTTATGGGTACAGCTTGTGTAGGGGCCTTGGGTTATGGGGCCCCTGTTGTGGTGACACTCGTTTGTTGAGACTCGTTGTTTTTGAGCAGAGGGATGGTGACTCGTCCCGGCAGCTTGAGGACCGGTTCTTAGTTGGTCGCTCTTTGGTTTACTAGCTTACCACGTGACTTGTATGGGCGGGCTGGATCATGATACTTAGCGGAGGACTCGGGAGGCCCGTCGTGGTGTAGAGATTAGTGGTAGTGGGTGTTGGAGCGTTTGTCTCGACCCACGAGCAGAGGATATCCCACCCGGCCCGTGGTACGCCTTGTCACACCCTTCAGGACCTTCTTTTCCTATGTTGTGGTTAGAGGATCCCGGACCCGAGGGACGGGCGCCTCCCGATCGATGCTTTGTGGAGTGATCTTGTGAGTGTTGCTTTGCTTGGGCCACGACGGTGGTCTTTTGTTTGAGTACCTCTTCACGTGGGTACAGCTTGCTTACTCTCTCGCAGAGATATATAAATCTATACGTATAGCCTAGCCCAAGGTATTGGCCACCACCTTTGAGCGACACTCTTGATTAGCATTTACTACTTCTCCCCTCCGATAGGTGTTTTACTTCCGGCTTTGAGCTGTGGTCTAGTAGAGGTGTGCTTGGACATAAAACTTGACCCTTACAGGATTGTGTTGTTTCCTGCAAGGCCACTTATAAAATTTGACTAATAATAAAATATGATTCACATAGACTTGAGGAATAATGCTTTAGGTGCTAGCCCTTGCCTTTCCTTGAACTATCCCAACATGCATACATTGTTGCTAGGTAGTTGCGGCTTGCTGAGTACGTTATGTACTCACGGCTTTATCACTTTGTTTTTCGGACGCCGTTGCTGAGGAGCCGGCCGAGCCAGTTGAGGGAGGTGACGGAGAGGAGTGACGGTCTCGCCTATACTCGAGTCGCTTGTGGGTATGGTCTTCACCGCCGATCTTCATCGAGTTGCTTCGCTTCCGCTAGATTTCTACTTTGATTTTGCGATGGCATGCGTGCCACGCTCTTGTACTCTTGAGATTGAGACTTATGCATAATAATAATGTACTTGGAGATTCTACTATCTTGCCTTGACTACTTTCTTTATTTATGGTTTTTCTATACTAACATGTGTTGGACGTACGTGCCACACTCCCGGGAGTGGCATAGAGGTACAAAGGGGTCCGGGTTTCACTTAGATGAAATTCGGGTCCTCACATATGGAACATATTTGTATCTCTTATTTAAAAAAACAATGTATCGATAGTATCCATATCAGTCCGATACCGATAGACGTATCCGTATTTGTGCCGCATAGGTTTACACTTGATTAGATACAACCCAATGAGGTTTGACATTGGGAAAACCACATCGAGCAACATAAGCAAAGAATGAGACGATCCTACTCTTAGGTCTGTTTTTCGGGTCTGCATGTGAACTTCATATTTCTACCCAGGTGATGATATCATTTATCATCCTTTCCAACAATTTAGCCTCGATACATCCTGAATTGTAGGTGTGTGTAGTAGAGTGCAATATGGAAAAGGATCATCTAGCGTGAGAAGTGAGAATAAAGTTGTAAGATCTCTTGCATCACCACTACATGTCAGCCTAAGTCAAGAATAAAATTATATTTTTAATATAAAAGACCGCTTGATATATTCTATGAAACGTCACACAATCACATATGCAAGCAATTCATTGTGTATGCTAGCTCCTTCTAAAAATTTGTGGTCAAAGGACTTGAAAACACATGGACAACGATTCTGATACTAAGTTGTCGGGAAGTGCATACCAGGACCTATGTTAGTGCCCATGGCCATGAAAGATTAAGAATGAGCTTTGGATAGAAAGCATGAACACTCCACATTATGCCCTGCTATTTTCTGATCACATCAACACACATTACGTCCTCCTGTGAATAGGGTTTGGATTGATTATATATATGTTTTGGTAATAGCGATTCTTGTTGCTTGTTTTTTTTTGTCATGAATTCTTGTTGCTTGGTTATATCTTACATATTCTGACAACGAAAAAGTCTATTTTACTCCCCTAAACAATCCACTTTTTCTAAATTACACCATGAACAAAATCTTGGCTCACTTTACTCCCTCAAACAATTTAAGTTGATACAATTTACTTCCTCATACAATTTCCTTTTTTTTTATCTTTGTACCATCTGAATTTTGTGCTCAAATTTTGCACAACAATAATTTTCATTAAACCTTACGTAAAAAAATATAATATATTTTAAATATATTTTTTACAGTGTAATAGCATCAAATATCATATTAATTATATCGGACTAAAATTATATACAAAATATTTGAGAAAGATATATAATATTTTTTTATATGGAGAATGGTACCATCTTTGCCATACAAAATCTGAACTTCAAATTCAAATCATACAAAGAGAAAACGAAAAGAGAAATTGCATAAGAGAGTAGTTTGAGCCAACTTAAATTGTTTGAGGGAGTAAAGTGAGCCAAGATTTTGTTCGAGGTTTAATTTAGACAAGTGAATTCTTCAGGGAGTAAAATGGACTTTTCCCTTCCGAGAAAAGCCCTACGCAGCCGTACTCGTATGTTTTCTATGCAGTAGCAAGAAGATCAGAATCTTGGATTATAATTCGCATAATATATTTTGAGGCAGAATTAACTCATTTCCAAGTTCTGTGGCATAATTATCATGATCAAAATAAAACGTCAATCTTATTTTCTTCATTATTATTAGGCCAGCAGTACGAAATGGACGTCTTAACATCCTATCCTTTTTTTGTAAGAAGTAGTAGATATCAGAAAAATAACAACTGGGTCTTTATTGTTGTGAAATATGTGTTTTATTATCCATGAGATATATACTTACGAAACTACATTTGAAAGAGCTCAACGTTTACAAAAACATCTCTCCTTTCTACACATCCTTTAAATTTATGAAACTACCATTAAAACTGGTCTAAGTGTGGCACTGCACTTGCTCTCTTGCCCGGCCTTGCGCCTAGCGCGTGGCCGGTCGCATGACAACATCAATGCGGGATTGCAGGAGCGAACAGGAGCCCGTGCTCCGCACAAGTCCAGAAGCACAGCATGCGATCAACCCATTGTACTTTCTTAATTTTAATCTTTTCTTTCCTAATTCCTTATGAGAAAAGCAATCCCCAACTCTTTTGCCATTGAGTCGTAGTGCACACGTCATATTTTTCTCGATCTATCTCATGTGTTGAGTGTTTGCTGCTACCCTGGTTTTGGGGGCACACATACGATGGATGAGTTTGGAAAGTAGGTACTTGGGAAAGGGTAGATATGGTATCAATTGAGGAGAATTAGTTAATTCTGAATCAAAATAAAACATCAATTGATAGAGTTTTGAAGATGCAACTAGGCCTCCTAGTGGGTTTTGGTGATAAATGACAAAGAATTAAAATGTCTAATGTGTTATTGAACTAATGTGCAGGATATCAAAGTCTACTAACCCACTTTGTGAGATCGATAGCCCCTCATACAAAAAGTTAAAAGATGGACTCAAAGAGAGCTTCAACTAGTTTTTATAGGTCTTTGAGTCTATGTATGCCAAACTATAAAGAGGGGTGAATTAGTCTTCCATGCAGGGAATATGTGCTCAAAGTTTCATACCCAAGCTTGGATCAAATCAAAACCTCTAAAGTTCAAAAGATGCCAACCCACCAAATTTAGATCTCACGGAAGTTCCGTGAGGTCAACGGAACTTCCGTCCCCTTTTCCCTCTTTACAGAGTCTTGGACGGAACTTCCAAGTTCCGTCCCTGGATCGAACTTGAGTTCCTATCAAGTATCCACGGAAGTTCCGTGGTGATCACGGAAGTTCCGTCAGCCTTGTCCAGAGAGTACAGGACGGAGCTTCCAAGTTCCGTCCTACCAGTTTCTCACACTCGGTCAAGACTCCACGAAAGTTCCGTGAGTTCACGGAAGTTCTGTCAGCTCTACTTTCAAACCTCCCAACGGCTCTTTTTAACCTCTCACTATATATAGCTTTGACCAACCCGTGAGCAAGGTTGCTGGTGCTTTTTGAACACTCCCATCTTCCTCAAGCACTTCCTCTCACCTCTCTCTCATTTCCTTTGTGATTCAAATCCATTTGTGAGAGCCCCCAACCAAACCCAAGCTTGAGAAGCATCATCCCAACCTTGAGCACATCTTCCCTTAGCAAGCAAACTCTACTTCACTTGTTACTCTTAGAGATTTGTTCTCCTAGATTGGCTAGGTGTCACCCTAGAGCTCCCAAGATTGTGCTGAGCCTTGGGAAGTTTGTGAAGTTTGTGATTCGCCTCCGCAAGGAAAGTAATCAAGAAAGCTAGAAGAAGAAAACCAAGTTTGACCTTGGTGGTCACATGGGGAGGATTAGGGTTGAAAGAGACCCGACTCTTTGTGAGCTCCTCAACGGAGACGTAGGAACCTCTTTGTGAGGGGTCCGAACTTTGGTCAAGAAATCTCGTGTCTCCCTTGTGTTGTTCTTGTTCGTGCTTTCTTGGTCTTGGTGCGATTGTGAAAGTTTGTGGCTGATCTACGTGTGTGGTGTTTGGATCTACTTTTTCCTACAGGTGGAGCACTCCTCATCGATCAAGGAAGGATTGTCTTCAACTAGATTTGTGAGACTTCGATCTCATCTCCCTCATTCCTCGCCTTTCTACCAGGAAAGGAAGTTATGTCCTTGTCACGGAAGTTCCGTCATCCAGGGAAGTTTCGTCCTGTCTGGTTTGATAGCTTGTTTGGTGTTATGATTTCCAGGAATTATTTAGTATTGCCTATTCACCCCCTCCCTCTAGGCAACTTTCAATTGGTACTGAGTAGGTCTTCTCGGTAAGAGCTTAACCACTTGAGAAGAAAAGATGTCGGGGAACATGGTGAGTTGGACAATGATCCTAGCAAGAAAGGGGACACTGTTGTAAACATCCCGGATTTGAATCCATTTGCCAAGGATGGCATAAGTGGTGGGAAGTTGGACACAAGGTACAACTTGAACTATAATGATGTGGCCAATGTGAATGGTGGTGGTAGTGGAAGGCTATCTTGGTTTGATGGAAAGGATTTTAGTTGGTACAAGCATAGGATGAAGATGTACTTGCTGTCAATCGGTCCACCCGTGTGGGAAGTTGTGGAGAAAGGATTTGTGATTGCAGATGAGGAGCATCACATCATCATGGACAACATCCTTATACATCACAATGCACAAGCCGTGTCGGCCATGCTCTCATCCTTGAGTCCAAAAGAGTACTCTAAGGTGTTCCGACTCGAGAATGCTAAGGCTATTTGGGATAAACTAATTGCCGTGCACGAGGGAGTTGACGTGGTGAAGAAATCAAGGGTGCAAGTGTTGAGGAATCAATTCAACTTCTTTTCATGAAGAAAGGTGAAGAGCCCCAACAAACTCATGATAGGCTCTTGGATATTGTGAATGAGCGGAGGTCTCTTGGAGATGGTGTGACCGAAGAAGAAGTGAATCTCAAGCTTCTAATGTCACTAAGAGTGTGGAACTCCACTCTTTGTTCCATCATTGAAGAAAAAGAAGGATTTGAGAGATTCTCCACGGATGAAGTGATTGGGAGAATCCTTGCTCACAAGAGCCGTGATGATGAAGGAAGGAGAGTGCGTGTGATAATTGGAGATGAGGGCACAAGCAAGCAAGATGTGGCACTCAAGGCCAAAAAGACGGAAGTTGTGGAAGTTGACCAAATTGAGATTGAGGAAGACAATGAAGAGCTTGTCTGTTTGTGAAGAAATTTGGCAAGTTCATGATCAACAACGGCTTTACCAAGAAGAGCTTTGACAAAGCGAAAGCAAGAAGATCATCAAGAAAGTGCTATCATTGCCATGATCCGGGGAACCTCATTGCGGAGTGTCCTCAACTCAATGGAAAGGAAGAAAAGAAGGAAAAGTTCATCAAGAAAAAGAACTTCAAGAAACCATACAAGGGTCAAGCTCATATTGGCCAACAATATGTCTCCGATTATGACGATGAAGAAGATGAAGGTGAAGAAGGAGGCATTGCCAATCTTGCCTATGGCCTCACACCAGCCAATTCATCACTCTTCAAGAACCTCACCGACGATGAGGATGACGCCCTCAAGTGCTTCATTGCTAAAGAGAGCAAGGTACAAACTAAACCTCTTGTAAATTCCTCTAGCAATGATGATGAGGAGGAGCTAGTTCCCTCCTTGCAAAATATGGTGAAAATGTTAGGGATAATGCGAGAGAAGGTTAAAGAAAGTGAAGAGATGGTGGATAACCAAGAAAACATGCTTATCAAGAAGCTTGATGAGATCAAGGAGTTGAAGGCTCTCCTGACCAAGAAAGAGAGACGAATGAAGAGTTGACTCTATGCCCTAGAAAGGTAATCAAGTTAAATGCTAAACTTGAGGACATCAACCTCTCACTCCAAACAAAGTGCTACCAACAAGGTGGCAATCAAGGATCTCACTAACAAGGTTAAGAATCTTGAGAGAGCGGCTCAAATTGAGCTAGCCAAGAAAATTGTTAGTGAGGAAAGAAAGTTCAATGGCAACAAAGGCATTGGGTTCAAGGAGCAACCCAAGAAGAAATACAACACAAAGAGCAACAACATGAACAAACAAAAGCAAGTTGCTCAAGTCAAGCACATTAAGAATACAAAAACAACACAAGAGCTCAACAAAAAGAGCTCATCCGTATCCTTCTATGTGTATGATCATGCAACATATGAGCTAACCCATGGTGCTCATGGGAGAGTAGTTGCAAGATTTGTTGGGCCACACTACGCAAGGTGGAATCCTTGTGTGTGGGTGCCCAAGAGTGTTGTTTCTAAAGTTAAGGGACCCAAGCAAGTTTGGGTGCCTAAATCTTGTGCTTAATTGTGTGTAGGGATACTCCTCAGGCGGTTCAATATGGGTGCTTGATACCGGGTGCTCAAATCATATGACCGGGGAGAAGAAGATGTTCTCCACACTTGCCAAAGACAATCTACCAAGTGGGAGCATATCTTTTGGAAATGATCAATAAGGAAAGGTAATGGGTCGTGGTTGGATTCAAATCACCCATGACCTTTCAATTAGTAATGTGTTTCATGTGAAAGGTTTAGGGTACAACTTAATGTCCGTATCACAACTTTGTGGAACGTGTTTTAATTGTCTCTTTACCCATGAGGACGTGACCGTCTTTAGAAAAGTGGATTCCTCAATTGCATTCAAAGGGTACTTGGAGGATAAGATCTATCTTGTTGATTTCACCAACAAAGAGGGTCCAAATCTAAGTGCTTGTTTGATAGCAAAAACCACATTGGGTTGGTTATGGCATCATCGACTAGCTCATGTTGGGATGAGGAATCTTCACAAGCTTCTAAAGTGTGGCCACGTCGTTGGACTGAAGGATGTTGCTTTTGAGAAGGACAAAGTGTGTAGCGCATGCCAAGTCGGAAAGCAAGTTGGAGCCATCCATCCATCCAAGACGATGATGACAACGACAAGACCATTGGAGATGCTTCACATGGACCTCTTCGGACCGGTCACATGCATTAGTGGTAACAAGTATGGCCTTGTCATTATTGATGATTATTCCCGTTTCACTTGGGTATTCTTTTTGAAGGATAAAAGTGAGACACAAGGTGTTCTAAAGAGCTTCTGGAGGAGGGCACAAAATGAATATGATGTGAAGATCAAAAAGATTAGAAGTGACAATGGCATCGAGCTCAAGAATACATAAGTACGAGGAGTACCTAGATGAAGAAGGCATCAACCATGAGTTCTCGGCACCATACACTCCACAACAAAATGGTGTAGCCGAGAGAAAGAACCAGTACACTCATTGAGATGGCAAGAACCCTGCTTGATGAATACAAGACTCCGACACCTTTTGGGCCGAAGCCATCAACACCGCTTGCCATGCAACCAACCGGTTGTACCTTCACAAGATTTGGAAAAAGACACCATATGAGCTTCTCACCGGTAAAATTCCTAACGTGTCGTACTTTCGTTTCTTTGGGAGCAAGTGCTTTATTCTTAACAAGAAGCCAAGGTCTTCTAAGTTTGCTCCAAAGACCAATGAAGGTTTCTTGCTTGGATAGGGATCAAATGTGTATGCATAAGGGTTTTCGACAAAGTCACCGTCATTGTTGAGATCACGCGTGATGTAACATTTGATGAATCTAATGGCTCTCAAGTAAAGCAAGTTAATCCAAGTGATGTAGGTGGTGAAGCTTCTTGTGAAGCAATAAGGAATATGGCAATTGGTGAAATAAGACCACAAGACCAAACTCAAGTGCGAGGTGATCCATCTTCTTCAAGTCAAGATCAAGATCCTTCACAAGATCTACAAAATGAACAAGATCAAGGTAGTGACCATGATCATGATGACGATCAAGATCTAGGCAACAACCAAGATCAAGAGCAAGATGGTGGAGGTGATGGTCAACAAGACGAACCACAAGAAGAAGAAGAAGATGCACATAGGCCTCAACAACCTCGAGTGCGCCAAAGAATACAAAAAAATCACCCCATTGATAACATTCTTGGTGATATGCAAAGAGGGGTAACCAAAAGATCTCGCGTCACTACCTTTTGTCATCATTACTCGTTTGTTTCCTCTTTAGAACCTCTTAAGGTAGAACAAGCATTGCAAGACTCGAATTGGGTGGTGGCCATGCAAGAAGAGTTGAACAACTTTGAGAGAAACAAGGTGTGGTCATTGGTGGAGAGATCCAAGCAAAATGTTCGGGAACCAAGTGGGTGTTCCGCAACAAGCAAGATGAACATGGTGTGGTGGTGAGGAACAAAGCAAGACTTGTTGCAAAAGCCTACTCACAAGTTGATGGTTTCGACTTTGGGGAGACATATGCACCGGTAGAAAGGCTTGAGTCAATTTGTATATTGCTCGCCTATGCTGCACATCATGGCTTCAAGCTATATCAAATGGATGTGAAGAGTGCATTCCTCAACGGTTCAATACAAGAAGAAGTCTACGTGCAACAACCATCGGGTTTTGAAGATCCTAAGAAGCCTCACCACGTGTACAAGCTTCACAAAGCTCTCTATGGGCTCAAGCAAGTGCTAAGAGCTTGGTATGAACACCTCAAGGGATACCTCATCGACAAGGGCTTCATAATGGGCAAGGCTGATCCTACCTCTTCACAAGAAAAGTTGGAAGTGACTTATTTGTGTGCCAAATATATGTCGATGACATAATATTTGGTTCTACTAGCCAATCTTTTTGTGATGAGTTTGCCAATCATTTTTTCGCAAACAAACATTATATTCATGTTCGTAAGACTGATTTGAGACCGTACACAGGCAAGAAGGAGTAAATGTCGCTCAATTTATATATAAAATATCACGTATATCATGTTGTCCACGGGTGTTTTAATTGTAGAAAATGCAAATAAAGTCTAAAACTCATGATATTTGTGCTAACATCATTATTTCATGTATGGATGTTGTTGTAAAGAGTTGAAGAAGTTTTGCAAAAGTTATCACCTACGTTGTTTAGAAAATTGAGAATCTCTTGAGAAGTTTCTTAGTGATGAGAATGATTCAATAGGATTTGGAAACAATTTGACTGGATAAATTTGATTTTCAAGGTAACTCTTTTTAAGTAGGTCACAAATCATATGAAATGTGCCACGAAAGAATTTGGGTATTTTTCGTATTCGTTCAAAATTTTTAAATTTTTTTCCAACGAGAGGGTTTTAGTGTTTGAAATTGAAATTGAGAGAAAGAGTACATGAAATAAAAGATTTTCTTTCATCAAACCTTAGATATTATATACTTGAATAATTTGTAGTAGTTATTTTAAAAATATTTAAAATATGTTTAAATAAAATGGCCAGATGGAATATAAAATAAATAAATTAAACTGTGCCATGTGTCAAAGTCTAGGACACACGACACAGTTTTTTGTGCCGTGGGCTAGATCCAAGACACACGGCACAATTCTTTGTGCCGTGTGCTAAATCCAGGGCACACGACACAAAAACCGTGACGTGTGTCCTAAATCTTGACACACGGCACTAAAAACTATGCCGTGTGTCCTAAATCTTGACACACGGCACGGATGGTTCCCATGTACTTATCCAATTCCGGCCGCTACTCGTTCTCTCTCCGGAAAGATTTTCTCCAGCCCGCTCCAGCGCCACCCGCCCTAGCGCCGCCTACTGCGGTCGAGAGATAGAGTTTCAGTAGCATATCCCCGTTGTTCTCCGGATACACAATCTCCTTTGCAAGACGTGTATTTGGAGAACAGCGGGGAGGTTCTGTCGAAATTTTGTCTCCGACCGGAGTAGAACATGGAAACTAACCACGTCTATGCATCCTTAGGTGGGGTTAGGACCTATCCTTACCTATTAGACAGTGTAGGCATCGTATTGTTGAAATAATGATTTATATATTATTGGTCATTGATAGATTCAAGGATGGGTAACCGTGAGTGGATGTACAAGGAGTGGGCACATAATCACAAGTATACTCGATAGATGGTTTGACAAGACCGAGGCTTTGTTGGAAAGAGACACGGACGGTACATCATCGGCAACAGTTGTGTCGACTCGGTCAATACTCCCACTCTGTCCCAAATTCGAGCAAGATGCACAAGCTCGAGCCCGGCTATACGCACTCCTCTTAGCAGCAGCACACAGTCCCAGCTGCGGGCACTCCAGAGTTAGCTCACTATCATTAGTCGTTCATTACTAAATACACATGTTTCTCTTGAGTCGTAACAATTGGGTGACATTTTGTAGGCCCAGCTGTATGAAGTGAACCGCCTACGCGAGGAGGATCGACGAAGGGCCGAGGAGAACCAACAGATGATGCTCCAGTGGATGGCGTCGCAGATGGGTACAACACCTCCAGACACACTTGTTCACATCGTCCGCACCGCCTACTACTCCTTCTTTTACTCCGGTGAGTTCGGATGAGTTAGTTTGTATTTTGTTCTTTTCTTCATTTACTAGTGGTAATATCATTCAGCTTGTCCTGCCTTCATTTATTCGACACAATATTCGCATCTCAATTTTTCATTGACTAGTGTTAATAGCATTCAATTGTTGAAATCATTAATCAACACCTGTCTTGTGCATTCACTTGTGCAGAGTCAATCGGCGGCATCGAATGACGGGCCACAAGATCGGTGCTCTCCTTGGGACGGAGCTGCGTCGGCTCGGCGGCCTTGGGACCATTGACCTTGTATGTTTCGATACATGTGATACTTGTCTGTGGATGATGTGTTATGGATCATATGTTTGTGGATGATGTATTATGGATCGTATGTTGTGGATGATATCATGTGACGAATATGATATTTTCAAGTCTCGTGAATTTTAATTGTCTTTTGGATGATCCGGGGCTGCTAAAAACTATTTTTAGTGGCATTTTTTGGCCTATGTGCCGTGTGCCTTTACCATGGCACACGACACGAGGCCAAAACCTGGGAACAATGAACATTTGTGCCGTGTGTCAAGGCCAAGGCACACGGCACAATTTCAATTTGTGTCGTGTGCCTTGGCCTTGACACATGTCATAGTTTCAATTTGTGTGACACCCCTATCTTGCAAAGCAAGAGGGATTGTCGCACAGGACCGTCTCGGGAGACATCCGACGAAGCGGACGTCATAGCACATACACGAGATGATACATTCACCATTTACTAAGACATATTTAGTGTACATGAGTAGAACATTTTATATATGATCTTCAAGTGTTCCAATACATAGAGTTCAGATTATGATTTTTTTACATCTCTTTAGTATATATGTTGAAGCGTAAATTAATCTCGGCGGTAGTTGCCTAAAATGTAGCCCATAGATATGCCCATTCTTCTCAATAGCTCACCTGCACAAAAATGTTAACAACAAAGCCCCGAGTATCTAATATACTCCGCAAGTCTTACCCGACAAAAGTGGTTTCTAAAACCGACTCCTAGCATGCAGGGGGCTGACCGGGTTTGCTGGAATTTAGTTGCAAAAACAGCACCTACATTAATTTCTAATTCCAACTTTTATCCATATTAAAAGGGTTATGACATGAATATAAAATTTAGTGAGCAGGACCTAGCAATACAAGGTTGCAAAGCAATATTAAAATACTTCAAATCAGCAAATATATCATCATGTTCACTTCTTACTATGATGCGATCTGCTCGAGACAAGAGGTACTCAAGTACACGACATACGCATCATTTAAGAACACGTATGGCCACCGTTCGCGAGATCACTATAGGGCCGATACGACTCCAACCTCTCCCAAGTAATACGTTCCCACTTGCGATGCCCACGGCAGAGCCATCCAAGGGTAGACCGCATACTCGTCTAACCACATGACCCGGGATGCCACCATCAATCAACATCTCAAAAGAATGGCGGGGTACCGTCCAACCCTACGGTTCTCAAGCTACTAGGTTTCCCAGTACCCATAATAAAGGTATGCACTTGGTACACAACTTGATTCTTGCTCGCGGAGTCACACGGTCCTCAACCGACACGCACGTGGCTATGGCGAACATAGGCGAACCTTGCCACCGCATCCTACACATGCATTTCCCCGTACGGTCTCAATTTCATGAACATCATGTAAAAGATAACAAGTGGATAAACCTATATGAGATGAAACTTATTTATGCATGAGATGCTATGTTTTCTTATGCATGGGAAAACATAGTTTAAGTGAAGGGGATAAACTTCTAATTAATTAAAACATAGGTAAAACAACATAAAAGCATAGCCCTAGGATTAAAATGAAGTATGATCTTAGCACAACTATTGTATAACTTGCTAGTGCATCATATGGCAATGTGGTCATATACATGATGCATCGGAGATAAAAGCTTACAAGTTACTTGCTGCCATTCATATCTGTAAAATAAAGCGCGATGGAGATGATCATGGATAAAAGAAATGCTTTGACATGAATTACGCATATAAGACTATATGGCAATATTCGAGGCAACCATTATGATATAACAATACCTAACCGAAACAAAGGTTACTATAAGAAATTTAGGCATGATGTTGTGCTATTACATAAGAGGATCATGGTTTAGCATAATAACATATATGCACAACATATCAGCTTTTCCATGCATAAATAACCTTAATATGGCAACATGGCATTTCATGGCAATTATGAACTTGACAACTCCTAATTAAGCAAGTACAACTATAAATCAATCCTATGCATGAATTATGTGGAAAAACATCATTTACACATGTTAAGAACCAGAAGCAAATAAGACATGAATTTTTGTCACCATTTTCTAAATAAAACACTTATATGCAATTATATGCTATATAGGCAAGGAATGATAAATATGATGAAAATATGTATGAATGCATCCAAAACATGTACCAGGGGGTCCAACATGTTATGAAAGGTGCACGTGTCGTTTTTTATGATTTTTTGTAATTTCCAGGAATTAATTATGGACTTTACAAGCTTAACAAGGTTCTATTTTAAATTACACAAAACATTGAATTTTTGCACAGAACCATAGACAACAAAGTTGGACAATGTAAAGTTCATGCCCTACGCTTTCCAAAAAACTATCATTTGCATTTTTCTGACTTGTATTTTAAAAGATATGATTTTTGCAAATTTCATAAAAGTTCACTCCTATTTACGAAATTGCCACATGTCGTCTTCTACCTCTGTCCAGGGGTGTGGCGGCCAAGAAAAACCGAACTGCTACTATTCCCTTCAAGAAACCAGGGGAGGAATGGGTTAGGGAGGTTCATAAGCAAGTTGGGAACACCTTAGAACAAGAATCAAAAGTTGAAACTCACCATAGACCAAGAAATCGAGAAGGGGGTGAGTTCATGTTGGTCATGGTGTTGCTACAAAAATTCGTGGATTCCACCCTGCTCACTTGATGGATTGACGAGAGGTTTCTTGGAGGTGAAAGAGCGTTTGATTGCGCGTCTATTTGAGGAGGTTTGAGGATGGGGGATGGCCGAGAAAGGGGCAGAACCGGAGCTTTGCTTGGGGACGGCAATGGCGGCAGTGTTGCTGCGTTTTATTGGATGGCGGCCATAGGGGAAAAGGGGTGGCTTCGAAGGTAAGGCTTCGAGCGATGGTTGACGTGTGTAAGAGGAGCAGGAGCACGCAGGACTGCCGTGGCCTAACCAGGATGGGCACCGGTGGCCCTGGTCTGCTGTGTGCCTACTATAGCTGCTAAGGTTCCCTAGTTTTACACTTGTGCCATTCTGCTACTCACTGAACTTCCTCCCTAGCAAAAGTTCTAGACAGAAATTCGACAAACCAAATTTTTTGCGAAATCCTCATGAAATATGGAGCAACTTTTGTTTTTGTCAAAAGTTCAAATTCTGCAGTCGAAAATTCTGAAAAATCCTTGAATACATGCTGTTTTCCTGATTAAACTGAATTTTTAGGGGCCTTTATCCATTACTAAAAATTATGGAAAAATGTCCTAAAATTATCTTTTGATATCCTCTTCAAGAATATGCAAAAACATTGACATGCTTCTGTTTGAAAAGTTTGAGTTTTGGCAAACGCTCATTTGAATCTATTTTGGAAATGAATTCAAACCCTAGCTCTTCTTCAATTGGCTTTTGATCAAATTGAGGTTTGGAAATGCAAATCCAAATGAAATGCTACTATTCAAATGTTGATTTGTGACATGGGATGTCACAATTTGTGCCGTGTGCCTTGGCCTCCGGCACACGACACGATTTCAATTTGTGCCGTGTGCCGGAGATCAAGGCACACGGCACAATTGGCCGTCACGGTGACGACACCGTCAACCTTCCGTGCCGGGTGCCTCCACGGCACACGACACGGATGGGAGCAACTATGCTGTGTGCCCGACAAATGACACACGACACAGTTTTTCTTCCGTCCACTTTAGTGTCGTGTGGCGTTTGTCGTGAGTGGCACACGACACAAACCGTGCCGTGTGCTAGAGGGCTTGTGCCATGTGCCACGGGCACACGACATATGTAATGTTTCCCGTAGTGAGGGAGTAAAAGGACATAAGGCTAAACGATGGACTGCTCACAACGATTACTCTCGGGAGAGTTGTAATTGGTTGTGGTGGGTAATTGAGAAAGTACGATGATCGTATAGCTGTAAATATAGTTTGACGATCCAATTGTCAGAATACCACAAAAAATGATGTTAATCTCATACACCCATTCTTCATTGAATGGTTAGGCCAGTCTCAATGGAAGTTTCATGCACACAATTACCTAGAGTGACATGTCATCTAAAAATATTTGAAATTAGGATGAAACACCCCTCTCTCAATGCATAGTTTCATCTATTATTGTTTTTTAGGTTACATGCAAGACACAAGCTGTCTAGGTAATCGTGTATGGAGGGTTTCATCCTCATGAAACTCATTTCACCTCTCTCCTTACTAATACACTCGCCACGTCATCAAAAATGCATACATGGCACTCTATTTATTGTTTATGAAATCCCCACCGAGACTGGCCTTATAATTAATTGAGATGATGTGGCGGATTGAGAAAAGCCATTAAAGCATGTTCTATAAATATAGTTTGCCGATCCAATGGCCAGAATACCATAAAAAATGATGTTAATCGATAACATCCATTCTTCATTGAACGATCACAATTAATTGAGATGATGTGGCGTAACGTGGATTGAGAAAAATAGCCATTAAAGCATGTTATTGAGTTGCATCTTGTATATATAAGTAGATTATTAATTAAATAAATCATTAATCATTTCAATCCCGGTACTACATATCCAGCTCCACCCGATACCCTAATGGTATTCCAATTAGAGCTATACGTATATGTATGGAAAGGCGAAACGACAATAGTATCTCATCAACCAATAAGATGTTGATTGTTGGGGGCCCGACGCGAGCCAGAGCTTCGCGCGTAGGCAACGCCAAGGACCCTCGGCACATACTTCTCACACTAATGCCGAGTTTTGTCTTCAAGCCGCTCGCACTGGTCGTCGGACAGCGCGAGGTACCCGACGCGAAGAGGCGTGGGCGCCAAGCAACAGAGCAAAGCGAAACGAAGAGCCGGAGTGCGTCCCGGCTAAGCCGCGAGCGACGCGGTTTCAGCCAGCTTTCCCGGAATGCCCTCGGGAGTTACTCGCCTCACTAGGGCATTCGGCCAAGGGTATAATGGTCTTGTAAAGTGTGGCTCCCTAGACTATAAAGGGCTAGAGATGGAACGGCCCGCAAAATCATCGACAACGGCCTCGACGCTTGTCGTATACTTGCCTTAGGGGTATACGAGATGATAAATGAATGGATACGCAGAGACACGGTAACAAATAAATGAAGATAAAGCGGCGAGAGATAGTCAACGGATCGGTTCCTAACCGGTCTAGAATAACGAGAGGATTCCATATACCGGTACGGAGATAAGGTGGGTACCAAGACCGACGTATGATAACTTGAGAAACAAGTAAAGGAGCAATTTGTATTCTATTAGGACTCGAATCAATAAGGAAAGCGACAGATAGAGTTCCTATATATATAATCCGTGTAATTGACTATGACTCGCATGTAACCCTACCTCCCCGGATATATAAGGCGGAGATGGAACCCCCCCCGAAAACTCTCCGAGATCTTACAATTAGCAATCCGATAAAGGCAATACATAACACACAGGACGTAGGGTATTACTCTCAATCGAGAGGCCCGAACCTGTCTAAAATCGCGTGTTCTTGTGTGTTTCGTGTGTTGCACCATCGAATTCCACGCTCGTAAGGGACCGGGTAGTTCTAGTGCCGAGTTTAAGACTCGACATTTGGTGCGCAAGGTAGGGCTCCGGGAGAGTTTTCGGTGAGTTCGATGGCCTCTTCGCTCGTCGCGCCCGGCTTCAAGATCCGCTTCGGGTCCCTCGACTTTGAAGCTGATTCCACCGGAAAGTTACATCCGACGAATCCGAGTCGTAGCCAGGCCGCAACTTATGAAGCGCGATCACCTGCCACGATCGACACCTCTTGCTTGAAACCTTGTGGATCCGACGCAGCTTTAGCGCGAATCATCGGACCGCTCACGCCTCGGACCGGCACCCGGTCTGCGACGATAAGTTGCTCTCACGAGCCCGGTAACGACTTTGAGGAAGGATCTCCAGCCTTCTTCCAAGTGTTCATGGCGGGTCCGGTTCTTCAAGAACTCACTCCCGAGGAAGCCACCATCGAAGAAGCTAGGACGGCGGAAGACCAAGCTAACCGCCGCCTGCGCGAAACAAACGAAGCGGATGGAGATGAACCACCTCCGCAACCTTCAGCCGTGAATCATCGCGCAAACGCCGCCGGCACTAGTTAGGCGGGAGGAAGCGTTCTGCGACCGCTGCGCCCGCTACTGGTCCGTTGTCGGATCGGTCCGGAGACCCGAAAGAAACATCCCTAGGATATAACAGCCGACGTGGGTGCCGCAGCGGAAGGCGCCATCGTTCTTCGAGCGAGCATTGGATTTGAGCTCTATGGAGGTCGAATTAAATGGCGCCCGAGTCTTCACGTCACCGAGTCCACAACATTGTGGGGGTAAAGGAAATTCTCGAGACAATACCGGAGGAAGTCTTCATTGCGACGCCGAGAGCTACAACGCGCTTTGAATTTGGTAGATGTGGCTGCTCTACAAACAAATCAACTCGTCCATGACGAGCTGAATCTTCCGGTGGCTCGCGTTCTCGCTCGGAGCGGCCAGCAAGAGCCCGGTCCGAAGGAGCTTCTTCCGGCGGAAGGCTTGGGCCTCGACACACTCCGATCGTGGACGAACATGAATGAGTTCCGGACCAAGATTTATGCGTACCGCTCAACGGCAATCATGATGCTCGTAATGTTCTTATCGATCGCCATGTAGAGAGGACGGAAGAGCGCAGGAGACAATAATAAGATGAGCGGTGACGGACCGGTCATGTTGATGATCGTCCGGGGGATCCTGCCCCACCTCGCCCACATGTAACTAATTTGCAACGGCGTGGACCGGCTGCTTCGGCGCCGCCCCGGCGGAAATCCTCCACGCAATTATCGAGGGCACGGCAATCGACATCCTCATCGTGATGACCGGTCAAGAAGAGACAATCGTCGTGATACCGAGAGATCGAAGAGGACGAGACAACAGAGACGAGGAACGAGGAGCCCCGACGAGGTGACAACGATCGTCAGCGGCGCCTCCACCTCTGCCTCCTCCTTCACGGCTGCGGAGCAGGTGAACAACGACCGCCGGGATGGTTCGGGAGATAGATATCAAGACGATCGCTACTATGACTACTCCGATGATGACAGGGATCGTAACTACCGGCATTACCCTCGTCGGCAATCTCCTTCACCGGTCGGACCGGTCTAGAAGATGATGAGTACTCCGTGATCCCGGCTTTCACACGAGATTTACGCATTTGTAAATACCCCGGGGATTTAAGCCTGGGGCCATCGACAAGTATGATGGCAAAGCGCCTCCTCGCCGAGTGGCTTCGCATGTATACTACCGCCATCCGATCAGCAGGAGGGGATACTTTTGTGCTAGCCAACTACCTCCCCATGCGCATGGAGCATGCTCGGACGCTTGTGGTTGCAATCCTTACCCGAGAGATCTATCTCTTCTTGTGGCGATCTCACCAAAAAGTTCGTGGAGAATTTTCAGGCGACTAGTGAGAAACCATGGAACTACTTCGACCTCAACGAGCTGAAGCAAAAGCCCGACGAGACCCTCACGGACTTCATCGGGTGTTTACGCAACAGGAAGGCCTTAATCCCCAATGTTCCCGATCAGCGAGGTAATTGCGGCGTTTCAAGTCGGCGTCCGGAGTGAAGCATTAGTTTACAAGATTGGAAGGCGTAATCGGAACCTTACCATGACGGCGTCGAGTGCTTCAAGATAGCGAGATGACTATGCTCGCTGGAGAATCAAACGTGGTCAATTTGCGCGGGAACAAAGGGAAGGAGCCGAAGCACGACCAAGGCAACCGATCTGGATCCAAGAATAACAACTAGTGCAAGGCTGATCACCTTGTTGCAGCTGTCGACCGGTCTCATGGAGGAGATCGGCCGGCACCTCCTAAGAGAGGTCCGAGAGAATGACTTTCGTTCGAAATGCTTACGGAGGGCCCTTGCATGATTCATAATGGGAATCTTAAAGCTAAAGAGTGCTTCTGTTAAGGTCGTTCGCTCAATTCGCTTTAAAGGTAGCACCCCGGTCCGGACACCGGAACCGAGAGAGACGACAAAGGCAAGGATAAAGAGCGCGACGATAATGAAGATGACTAAGGTTTTCAGGAACCGGCGAGGGAGGTGAACATGATCCATGGAGGCCCCGATGCGTACGAGTCGAAGCGAAGCGAAGCCGGCGCTCGGAGAGGTCAACGCCATTGCTCCCGCTACCCCTGAATATCTACGGTGGTCCGAGGTGCCGATCACATTCGATAGGGCTGATCTTCCCGAAGTACTACCAAAAGCTGGTAGATACCCGCTCATTCCGGCTCCCATTGTTCGGAAGGTACGATTGAAGAGAACTTTCATTGATGGGGGAAGTTGCTTGGATATCCTTTTTGCTAAAACTCGCGCGAGCTTGGCCTCTCCGTTGCTGACCTGGATCCCGGCGTTTCACCATTTCATGGTATAATACCCGGTCAAAACAGCTATCCGTTGGGGCAGATTTCTCTGCCGGTGACTTTCGGGACGAAGGAGAACTACATGAAGGAGAATATCATCTTCCGGGTGGCCGATATTGACTCAGCAAACCACGCGATACTTGGAAGACCGGCTCGGCGAAGTTTATGGCTATCCCAAATTATCGGTATTTGATGCTCGAAGATGCCAGGACCAAATGGGGTCTTATCGTTCCGGTCTGATATTAAGACCGCTTATGCTTGTGAAGTACATAGCACCGAACCGGCCTCTCGGGTCAATTCGGAGGACGAACGACGAGAAATTAGAGAAGCAGCCTAAGCTCTAGAAGTACGAGGCAAGGTTGGCGAGATGAAGTTCCAGCCAAGAAGATTGCAAAGGAGAAGCTGAAGATTGATGTAGTTGTTTCCAAAATTATTCAGCTTGATGAGTCGGACCCCTCCAAGGTCACCTATATAGGGGCTGACTTGGGGGACAAATAGGAAAGCGCGCTCATTCTTTTCCTCCAGGAAAATAGGGATATCTTTGCATGGCAGCCTTCGACATGCCCGGTGTTCCTAGGGAGAAGATTGAGCACGCACTCGTTAGTGCATTCGATGCGAAGCCGGTTAAGCGAAGCTCCGGAGGTTTGCTCACGGCTGCAAGGAGGCCATTCGGGAGTTAACTAGGTTGTTAACAGCTAAGTTTCATTAGGGAGGTGTGTCATCCAGATTGGCTTGCCAATCCAGTCCTTGTACCAAAAAAGAATACTAAAGAATTAAGAATGTGTGTCGATTATACTGATCTCAACAAAGCTTGACCCAAAGACCCTATCGCGCTGCCTAGAATTGACCAAGTCATTCATTCGATCGCCGGCTGCGAACGTCTTTGTTTCCTTGACACTTATTCGGGGTACCATCAAATCCCTCCGAAAGTTGAAGAGCAAATAAAGACTGCGTTTATCACCCCCTTCGGAGCATACTTGCTACACAACTATGCCATTTGGATTAAAAAATGCTGGAGCTACGTATCGTCGCGGCATACAACGCTGTCGATGATATAGTGGTGAAATCTCGAAAACCGAGTATCTTCTCTCGACCTGGCGAGAGACCTTCGATAATCTGCGGAATTTTTCCATAAAGCTTGATCCGGGAAAGTGCGTGTTTGGAGTTCGCTCCGAAAAATTGCTGGGATACCTGGTGTCATGGCGAGGCATCGAAGCTAACCCGGAAAAGATTCGAGACAATTATCAACATGAAACCCCCGAGTTGCTTGAAGGACGTAAAGAAGTTGATGGGAAGTATGGCTGCGCTTAGCCATTTCATCTCAAGACTAGGGGTCCGGGACTTCCGTTCTTTAAGTTGCTTAAGAAGCAAGATAAGTTTGAATGGACGGACAAGGCACGGGCCGCGTTTGACCAGCTCAAGGAATACCTTAGCAACCCTCCGGTATTGGTACCTCCAAAACCTGATGAGACCATTCAGTTATATATTTCCGCAACAACTCATGTGGTGAGCACGGTATTGGCGGTCGACCGGAAGGAAGAAGGACATCTGCAATTGGTGCAACATTCGGTATATTTTGTAAGTGAAGTTCTTATTGAATCCCGGATGAGGTATCTCCGATTACGAGAAGTTATTTTATGCTGTAGTGATAACCTCTCGAAAGCTGAAACACTATTTCCAAGCGCATCCCATTGAACTTAAGACTGTGTTTGCCATTGGGGATATTGTGCGAAACCGAGAGGCGAGTGGGCCAAGTTGCCAAGTGGGCTATAGAACTTGGGCAATATGAGATTACATTTTCTTCACGGACAGCTATCAAAGGACATGCTTTAGCTGATTTCATAACGAGTGGTTGGACACACAAGTCCCGCAAGCGATTCGGACGTTGGAGTATTGGGAGATGTTCTTTGATGGGTCCCTGCAGCTTTCGAGCGCGGGGTCGGGGTCGTACTTCTCACCCCATAGAAGGAGCCACTCGGATATGTATTACAAATGCATTTCGAGCCTTGAATAATACTGTAGAATATGAAGCTTTGCTTCATGGACTCGGGTAGTTGTTTCATTGGGAGTCGAGGCGATTAGACATATACGGTGATTCGATGCTTGTAATAAGTCGGGTTAACAAGGTATGGGACGCTCATGATGATCATATGATAGCCTATCGTCAAGAGGTCGGGAAGCTTGAAGACAAATTCGATGGCCTTCGATTTTCTCATATCTTGCACAGAAACAATTCTGTTGCGGATGAGTTAGCCAGATTGGGGTCATCGAGACAAGCGGTTCCACCTGGTGTTTTCCTTCAAGTACTTGAATAAGCCATCCATAAAGATGGAGCGCAAGGCTACTTGTCGTATACTTGCCTTATAGGTATACATATGATAAAGGAATGTATGCGCGAGAGACATGGTAACAAATCAATGAAGATTGAGGTGATGGAGATAGCAAATAGACTGGTTCCTGACCGGTCTAGGATGACAGAAGATTCTATATACCGGTATGGCCATCGAGGCGGATACCAATACCGATATATGATGACTTGAGAATCAAGTTAAGGAGTAATTCGTAGTCTATTAGGACTCGAATTAGTAAAGAAAGCTAGAGATAGAGTTTCCATATATGTAATCCGTATAATCGACTAGGATTCTACATGTAACTCGACTCCCCGGAAATATAAGGCGGAGCAGGGACCCCCTAAAAACTCTCGGAGATCTTGCAATTAGCAAATCGCTAAAGGCAATACATAACATACGGGACGTAGGGTATTACTCTCGATCCGAGGGGCCCGAACCTGTCTAAAATCGCGTGTTCCTGTGTGTTACGTGTGTTGTACCATCGAATTCCACGTTTGTGAGGGACCGGGTAGTACTAGTGCCGAGTTTAAGACTCGACATTTGGCGCGCCGAGTAGGGGTCCCGGCGAGTTTCCAGCGAGTTCGATGGCCTCTTCGTTCATCGTCGACTTCGAGCCCGGCTTCAAGATCCGCTTCGGGTCCCTCGACTTCGAAGCCGATTCGGTCGGAAAACTGCTTTTGATGAATCCAACTCGTTGTCGGGCTGCAGCTTCGAAGCGCGATCACCTGCCACGGTTGGCACCTTAAGCTCGGAACTTGGCGGATCCGACGCAGCTTTAGCGCGAACAATCGGACCGCTCGCGTCTCGGATTGGAGCCCAATCTGAAAAGATGAGCCGCTCTTGCGAGTTCGTTGATGACTTCGAGGAAGAACGTCCGGTCTTCTTCCATGTGTTCATGATAGGACCAGTCATTCGCCAACTTACTCATGAGGAAGCTGCTGAAGAAGAAGCAAGGCTGGCGAGAGAAGAATCTAATCGTCGGCGCCGTGAAGAAGAAGAAGCGAACAGAGATGAACAACCTCCACAACCTTCAGCTGCAAATCCACGCGCAAATGCTGCTGATCGAGGCCGGAGGAAGCGTTCCCGCAGCTGCTCCCCAGCCACGGGCCCGTTGCCGGACCGGTGCGGAGATACGGAAGAAGCATCCCCAGGATATAACAGCCGACGTGGGTGTCGTAGTGGAAGGCGACATCGTTCTTCGAGCGAGCTTTGGATTTGAGCTCCATGGAAGTGGAATTAAATGGCGCTCGGGTCTTCACGTCGCCGGTTCACAATATTGTGGGAGTGAAACAAATCCTCGAGACAATACCGGAAGAAGTCTTCAATGCGACGCCGGGGTTGCAACGCGCTCGAATTTGGTAGATGCGGCTGCTCTACAAACAAACCAACTCGTCCATGACAGGTCGGAATCTTCAAGCCGCTCGCGTTCTCGCTCGGAGCGGCCTATGAGAGCTCCGGTCTGAAGGAGCTTCTTCCGGAGGAAGGCTTGGGCCTCGACACACCCCGATTGCGGATGCACATGAACGAGCTCCGGACCAACATTTGCGTGTACCGCTTAATGGCAACCGGGATGATCGTAATGTCCTCATTGATCGCCATGCGAGAGAGAACGGAGGAACGTCGGAGACATGAAGAAGATGAGAGACGTCGCACCGGTCATATGGATGATCGTCCGCGGGACCCTGCCCCGCCTCGCCCGCACGTGACTAGTTCGCCTCGGCGTGCACCGGCTGCTTCGGCGCCGCCCCATGGTGGAAATCCTCCGCGCAATGACCGGCGAGGGCAAGGTAGTCGACATGCTCATCGGGATGACAGGGCGAGACGAGATAATCGCCGTGATACCAGGGGTCGAAGAGAACGCGACGACGAGGGACGGAGACGGGGAGCCTCGACATGACACTAATTATCGCCGGGCGGCGCCTCCGCCTCCGCCCCCTCCTTCGCGAGACCGCACAACCGACTAACAATGATCGTCGGGTTGGACCAGGAGATAGGTATCAAGATGATCGTTATTATGACTACTCCGATGATCATAGAGATCGTAACTATCGGCATAACCCTCGCCGACGATCCCCTTCATCGGTCCGGACCGGTCCGGAAGATGACGAGTACTCCGTGATTCCCGCCTTCACGCGAGATTTGCGCATTTGCAAATACCCCGGGGATTTAAGCCCGGGGCCATTGATAAGTATGATGGTAAAGCACCTCCTGCTGAGTGGCTACGTATGTATACCACTGCTATCCGGTCGGCGGGAGGAGATACATTTGTGCTAGCTAATTACCTTCCCATGTGCATGGAGCAGGCTGGACGGTTATGGCTACGGTCCCTGCACGAGAAATCTATTTCTTCTTGGGGCGACCTCACCAAAAAGTTCGTAGAGAATTTCCAAGCGACTTGTGAGAAGCCAGGGAATTACTTCGACCACAATAGGCTGAAGCGAAGCCCGACGAACCTCTTACGGATTTCATCGAGCGCTTACGCAACAAGAAAGCCTTAATCCCCAATGTTCCCGATCAGCAAGTAATTGCGGCGTTTCAAGTCGGCGTTCGTAGTGAAGCCTTAGTTCACAAGATTGGAAGGCAGAACCGAAACTTGACCATGACGGCGTTAGAGTGCTTCAAGATAGCAGATGATTATGCTCGCTGGAGAATCAAATGTGGTCAATTTGCGCGGGAACAAAGGGAAGGAACCGAAGCATGACCAAGGCAACCGATCTGGATCCAAGAACAACAACAAGCGCAAGGCTAATCACCTTGTTGCAGCTGTCGACCGGTCTCATGGAGGAGACCGGCCGCCACCTCCTAAGAGAAGTCCAAGAGAATGATTGTCATTCGAAACACTTCTAGAAGGCCCTTGCCACTCGGATATGTGACTTGTGAGAAGCCAGGGAAACACAAGTACCGCAGGAGATTCAAGCACCTGGAGTATTAGGAGATTCAAGCACCGGGTCCCTACAGCTTTCGAGCGCGGGGCTGGGGTTGTGCTTCTCACCCCGCAAAAGGAACCACTCGGATATGTGTTACAAATGCATTTTCGAGCTTCCAACAATACAGCGGAATATGAAGCTTTGCTTCATGGGCTTAGAGTAGCCATTTCGTTAGGAGTCCGACGATTGGACATATATGGCGATTCGATGTTGGTGATAAGTCAAGTCAACAAAGCATGGGATGCTCACGATGATCATATGATCGCTTACCGTCAAGAGGTTCGAAGCTTGAAGAAAAATTTGATGGTTTGCGGTTTTCTCATATACTGCGTGGAAATAATTCTGCTGCGGATGAGTTAGCCGGATCGGGATCTTCACGACAAGCGGTTCCACCTGGTGTTTTTCTTCAAGTATTAGATAAGCCATCCATCAAGATGGAGCGCAAGGCTACTATTTCGGAGATTGCGGATGAAGCAGCTTTGAAAGACCAGGTGGAGAAGGCGGTCTTGAAAGACGAGTCCGAAGGAGCGGTCTTACCGAGATAAGACAATGAGCGGAATCAATACCGACAATATTCGGCCACTTGATGTTATGATTATTGATTCTGATTGGCGAACTCCGTACCTTGATTATCTTTAGTCCGGTAAAACTCCGGAAGATAAAGTGGAGAAGAAAAGACTCGGAGGTTCGAGCGTGAAGTTATTTAATTCTTGAAGGAGAGTTATATAGGCGAGGAGTTAATATTCGATGAAATGTGTATCCGTTTCGATGGCATTCAATTGCTTGGAAGACGTACACAAGGGTATTTGTGGAAATCATGCTTCTTCAAAGACTCTAGTTGGGAAGGTGTTTAGACAAGGATTCTACCGGCCCACGACGAGCGGATGATGTGCACGAGTGGTTAAGAGTTGTCGGGGATGTCGGTTCTTCGCCGAGCAGCCTCATGCTCCAGCTCACGAGTTGCAATTAATTCCAATGACTTGGCATTTTTCTACTTGGTGGCTGGATATAGTTGGACCTTTTAAAAGGGCGCCGGGAGGATTTACGCATATTTTTGTGGCAGTAGATAAGTTTCTAAATGGATTGAGGCTGAAGTCGTTACTAGCACGACTACGGCCGTAGCGATCAAGTTTCTGCAAAATATATTTGTATGCTTTGGAGTCCCGCACAGTATCTTAACCGATAATGGGCCTCGGCTTACTTCAGAATTCTTCAAGGATTATGCTGAAAGTTTGGGAATCAAGATACAATATGCGTCGGTGTCACATCCGCAAAGCAATGGGCAGGTGGAACGAGCTAATTGAATGATTTTGACCGGTCTTAAACCTAGAATTTTTGACCGTTTGAAGCCGTATGCAGGAAAATAGGTTAAGGAATTGCCCTGGGTGCTTTGGGGACTGCGCACTAATGTTAGTAGGGCTACGGGGCAGTCTCCTTTCTCTTTGGTGTATGGATCTCGAAGCCATGTTACCTACGTAAGTGAATATGGTGTCAGCTCGGGTACAATACTATGATGAAGAGAAATATAAAGATCAGCGCCAAGTTGAATTGATTGCTGCGGAAGAATTAAGGGATCAGGCTTTGATCCAAGCTGCAAAGTATCATCAAGAATTGAGTCGTTATCATGATCGCAATGTTCGAACGCGGGAATTCCAAGTAGGAGACTTGGTTCTTCGGAAAATTCAGTCCAACAAGAACAGGCATAAGTTGTCACCGAGTCTGGGAAGGACCTTTTCTGGTTAAATTGGTCTCCGGACCGGGGCTTATAGGCTTATGACCTTAGAAGAAGAAGAAATTCCAAATTCTTGGAACATTGAACAGCTTCGTCGTTTTTATACTTAAAAATACTTCTTGTAATTTTTTCCTTTTCCTATTATGATAAAGTGATTCTGTCTAATGATAATGTGTTTGCTTTTCGTGTCTCAATATTTTAATTTTGAATTAAATTATCGAGCCAGGGGGCTGCTATGTTAAGAGCGATCAGTGATATTGTGCTATTCTTGAACAACAAGACCAGTTATATAGTCGGTAGATCTGCTGTATTGAGAGCGATCTGTTTCTTTTCAGCTTTAAGACTGGTATGTTCGGGAAGGGAAATAATATAGCATGTTTCTTATGAATATTGAAGGTAAAGCTGCAATGAGAGCAGTTTGTGAAATTTTAACTTTTTTCTCAGGATTATGTGATCTTGTTAAAGTAAGCTATAACTATGAACTCTGTGCTGATTAGAGCTGTAATTTAATCATAGTTAGTTTCAGCTGAAATAACCATCAAATCTTGGGCAGAAAAGTTAATAAGTATGATAGTAAAACCAGTATTCATATAGAAAAGAAATCACTATAGTACGATGATCAAGATGTTTGATTACAAAAATAAGATGGCCCTAATACAAAATCTAAACAGCATGACCGCTGGAAGTACCGGTATCACCGGCCTTAGGATTTTCTTCGAGCCTATCATCCAATGTTTCTTCAGAATCGAAGAGGATACTGGCAAATCCCTGTCGAGATCTTCAAATTTGTCTTCAATTGTTTGCCTAGCGGCAACTCGCTGCATCCCGAGCATCTTGATCCAAAGCAAAAGCTGCTGGTGCTGTGTTCGAGGGACGCCTGTTGGATCAAGAGGAACATCTTCTATCAACTCGAAACGGTGCCAATGAGTGAATTCTTCAACTCGTTGAACCGGTCTTCGATAGTGTCAGGGTGGGCGCCATCCTTGATAAAATTGAAATCACATTCTTCGACCGAAGTCCAAGACCGGATTATAGCGGCGATGTGTCCTCCTCCCGAAGCAGCAACCATCTTTGAATGTTCTTTGATTCTTCTAGGGATCGCCCGGATAGCGGACTCAAGATCTATCTCATTGGGATCAATAGCTTGACCACCATTGAGATACTCCGGAGTACGCATTGTGCCTGCAGTAAGTTCTGAAAAAACAAGCACAAATTTAAGAGAAACATATTGCTCGAAGACCGGTATTTTCGTAAAGATGACATAAGAGCGAACAAAAAAGACGGGACTTACGCCTGTGTCTGATCTCAGCAGCTCCGAACCTGCCCTTGATGTTCGTGTTTGATTCTTTCAGCTTGGCTTCAATTTTCAGCAAACGCTGAATTTCGCGATCTTTTGCTTGAGAGGATTCTTGGGCAGTCCTCGTGGCGCTTTCCTTGTCCGCTTGCGCTGATCTTGCTGCCTCTAAGGCTTCGGTTAATTCAGCCTTCAAGCGAGCGTTCTCAGTATCCAGCATCTTGTTGGAGCGAAGCGTTTGGGCTAAGATGCTATCTTTGGCAGTAAGCTCGCCTTCGAGTTCTCCAATCCGCGCCGCTTGTTGCTCTTCGACACGAGAACCTTCTTCAAGTGCTCGCTCTTGAGCAGCTGCCTTTTCAGTAAGGACTTCTTCAGCTTTTTTGTGAGCAGCAACAAGGTTCTCGAGCGCTGAAGTCAAGAGTGGGACCGGTCGGGAAGGGAGGCAGTTGGGAAAAATATGGAATATATAGGAAAAATCGAGAATATTACTCTGGTTAATTTGACGGAGTCTCGATGATCTCTTGCCGGCGCTCTTCCATCATTCGATTGATGTTTTGCAGATTGGCCTCTCTTTTCGAAGATCATCTTCCTTAGCCTTCGGACCGGCGGTCTGCGACTCCGATTCAACCAATCGCTCTTGATTGGTGCGAGCTCCTCCCGTAAGCGAGCGATAATGGCGGTTTTGGCTTCCGAGCTTTTGAAGAGAACCTAGAGAGAAGATTGAGAGAATTAATAATTAAAAAGCGATTGCCCAGAGAGATTTTTGAAGCGGAAGATATACCCGGCCGGATTCTCGAGAAACTTTTTAAGGCCTCTTCTTCTTGGAGGGCATCCCATTGAGCTGTGGCGGTGAAAGTTCCAGCTCCGCTCGAACTGTCTACATCCACGTCCCCAACTACCATTTTAGCCAGCTTTGGTTCCCCAGGAGATTTCCGTGTTGTCCTAGGCCGGCGAGGAATTTCTTCCATCCATACCGGTCCCAGTGATAGTTTCGGAGGAATCTGAATAAGGTGGTTTGGGGTGGAGGATTACCGGAAGATGGGCTTTCAACAAGGGTAACCTGCTCTTCGGTTTCTTTATAAGAGGCGGCAGGGAGTTTCTTTGTGGGTGCCGCACTCGAATTTCCGTGATCGAAGCGAGCGGGAGCGGAAGCGGTTGGCATACCGGTCGGAGAGGAAGAAGCGAGGAGCGGGACCGATCCGAGATGCGCTAGGAGTTGAAGCAGAAACACCACCGGTTGGAGCAATGGAAGAAACTTTACTTCTCAAAAAACTAGCTATGCTAGATTGGAAGTTAGAAGGGATCCTGTAAGAAAAAGGCAGATGTGATAAGACTGGGGCAAGAAGTTTTGACAAGTATAACAATTCGAGAAAAGAATTAGCGAATATAAGAGACTTACGAGGAAGCTTTCTTGAAGCCGGTGGAGGTCTTGATCTTCTTAGATGGACCTTGAGTGTCCCCACCACTTCTCTCTGCAGTCCTTTTTCCGTTGGATTGACTTGCGAAATTGGAACTGTTTCCCCAAGCATCACTGGAACCGGTCCGATGGCCATATCGGGACCTCTTGGGGACTTTAGATAAGGGATCGACCGAGGAGGAGGTACCTTGAGTCTTTCCCAAGGAAGCTTCAAGAATGGCCGAGCTGCTCGGTGATCCTTTTCGACGACTTCTTCTTCGCGTCGTTGATCTTCAAGCTTCTGTGCCTCCGAGCGAGTATCGCCGGGAGCAGCGGAAGAAGTAGCAGTGTCTGCCAATGGTCAAGGAAGTAGTACATTTTCTTGTACTAGGAGCTTGAACCATGGCCCCGGACTTGGTGATATTTGGAGCAATGTCTGGGAGGTAGAGGGAAGGACCGGTCCGAAGGCCTCCGAGTCGACCGGCTTGAACGGCCAAGGGAGCGGCATTATTGGCATAATCTTCTCCCCAAGTATCATTGGGAGGAAGAGGAGGATGACTCCTGTAGTTGTCCATTTTCTGCAGTTGTGAAGATTGAGTTTCCATAAGAAAATGATGGTGACAAGTAACTAAAATTTGAAGAAACAGAAAGAGATACTTACAGGGTCACGAGGATTGCATGAACTGAAAGCCGGACCCACTCTTGTGCATCCGGATAAATCTGGTTTTGGCTGGAGCATTTGCCCGATGCGAGCTTCTAATCGCTCTTTGTCGGAAGCAGGGTTCCATCCAAAGGCATAGCGGTGTCTTCGTCAAAGCACCAAGCTGGATGCTCTTGCCTTTTGAGAGGTTGAACTCCCCGCACTATGAAGCTCCGGAGAACTGTCTCGGCAGTAACACCTCTAACGTTCTTCAAGTATTTAATGCAAGCAAGGAGCGCAAGAATTTCGTTGTCTTCTTTGAGCTTTTCCCTAGTTTCTGCGGTAGGGAAATTCTTGGCTACCTTAGCGCTGAAAGCAGGAAGTGCTGGCTGGGGATTGTCGCAGAAAAACCATCCGTTTTTCCAATGGGCTATGCTCTTGCTCAAGGACGAGAGAAAAATATTCATCTACGTTCCAGCATTGGATTCCTACTCCGCCAACTGCAGCTTGGCGGTCCGATGAAGGGAGTGGGCGAATCTGGAACACGTACTAGAATAGCTTGAAGTGCGGGAGAACTCCAAGAAAAGCTTCACACGGATGGATGAAAAAAGCAATCTGTAGGATGGAGTTAGGATTGAGGTTCACTAATTCCCATCCATAAAAGAAAAGAAATCCTCTAAAAAAGGAACAGCAAGGGAGATCGAGGCCGCGAAGGAAAAAAGCCTTGAAAACTAACCGTTGAGAATCATCTATTCCCCATGGGATTTGGCTAGAGGAAGGGACGCTCCAATTCAGAATGGGTTGGGGAGGAAGATATCCGTCACGAACTGCCTCATTGAAGGAGGTTTCGGTGACCTTGCTGCTACCAAGGTCCCGGATACCAAAAGGAAGCTGATTGCGAGGAACAGAGGAAGAAGATGCGGGGTTGGTGGTGGATTTCTTCTTGCCCATCTTGAGAGATGGAAAAGGAAACCTTGAGATTGGTTAATGAGGAAGAAGAGAGCAAAAGAACAAGGCGAATGGCGGGCGCGTATGAGCTTTAGGGAGCAGGGTTGACCTAGGTCGACCTTTCGTCTCTTTTTATAGACACTGGGATGGGCCCGGGGCTGAAAAGTTATTGGGCTATTTTGATAGGCCCGATGGATTTCTTATTGTCGTAACTATGCAATTATGACCTAACGGCCATAAGGAAGTTAATGATCTCGTTATTTGTGTTAATTATGACCTAACGGCCATAAGGATATTAAAGATCTGATAATTGTGTTTATTATGGCCTAACGACCATAAGGATAAGCCATCGTGCTTTTTGTTAAATAAGCGGTCTGAAATATGATAATTTCAAATTAAAATTAAAGTAATGCTAAGTTTTATAATTTAGCAGTATGAAAGAGTTAGACTTTGTTTAACTCAAGGATAATGGATGCCTTAGGTCTGTGGGTGTTAATCATCCGGTTGATCATAGGCCTTGGAGTTACTCGAGTCGATGTGAGAATATGGGGAATAAACTGGTTTGATCAACCAGAATCTTTAGTTAAATGTGACATGACTGGTTAAACCGGTCTCGAAAAATGCGTTCTTGGCAGAAATTACTAAGAGGAATATGTTTTCATGGGAGATAGTAAAGTAAAGTTTATCCAGAAAGACTCTTGCATTATTTGCGACCCTCAAATGATACAAGAGTCGGGGCTATACCTAATTAGGTGCACCTAACCGGTGCACCGTATTTAAGAGCGGTCTATAACGATCACGGGAGATGGAAATTAATGGAAAGATAAAAGGAATGGTATGTAATGATTGCGCATCAAAGGAAAATAATGAAGAATCAACTAGTGGACTCTTGCATTATTTGAAAGGAGTTCAAATGTATTAAGAGTCGGGGCTATACCCAATTGGGTGCACCTAGTCGGTGCACCGGGAGAAGAATTACCTAATTAGGTGATATGAAGGATAAACATAATAATTTTTTGGCTTTGTAAAAAGCGATTCGAAGACAGAGGATTTATTGCAGCAGATTAGAGGTCTTTTTAATTTTACCATGGAATCAAGACCAACATGCGGAAGACTGGTCGGTCTTATTCAAGGTCAAATCAAAAATTACTCGGGGCTGCTATCGTATACTTGCCTTATCGGTATACAGATGATAAAGGAATGGATACGCAGAGACACGGTAACAAATCAATGAAGATAAAGCTGGAAGAGATACTCAACATACTCGGTTCCTAACCGGTCTGGAATAACAGAGGATTCCATATACCGTTATGGAGATAAGGCGGGTATCAAGACCGACGTATGATAACTTGAGAAACAAGTAAAGGAGCAATTTGTAGTCTATTAGGACCCCGAATCAATAAGGAAAGCGACAGATAGAGTTCCCATATATGTAATCCGTGTAATCGACTAGGACTCTGCATGTAACCCAAGCTCCCCGGATATATAAGGCGGAGCAGGAACCCCCGAAAACTCTCTCGAGATCTTACAATTAGCAGATACGCTAAAGGCAATACATAACACACAGGACGTAGGGTATTACTCTCAATTGAGAGGCTCGAACCTATCTAAAATCGCGTGTTCTTGTGTGTTCCGTGTGTTGCACCATCACGAGTTTAAGACTCGACAACGCTCTTAGTACCAAGCCGGAGACCACCACCACAAGCCAATGGGTCGCAGACACTTTGACTTGAACAACCACCCGCCTCGGCCAATGGTGAATGTACGAGGCAAAGGCCGAGACAACGACAACTCGGGCAAATTGCCGGCAATACAAGAAGACAAGCCCGAAGACACCTACACCTCGGGGACGAGCAAGACACCACTCAACGAAGTGGAAGAGCTGCGAAGCCACAATTCAACGCTCGAAGAAGAAAAGAGCAAACTCTTCCAAGAAGCGGAACGGAGGGACAAACTATTGCAAGAGAAGGAAGCTCTCTTAGAGGAGAAGTGAAAGTGCATCTAGCTCCCTAGTGGGTTTTGGTGAATTGATTGACAAAACGATTAAAGGACTAATATGTTTATTGAGATGATGAGCAGGAATTTAATTGTGATATCATTATGAATCATCATTTGGAAAGCACACTTATGGATATTATTTGTATGAGATCATGGACTCCATAAGATGAAGATTTAAGTGTATGACAAATAAGTGAGGAAAAATGAGAAAAAGGAACGTGGTGCACAATCACATGTATATACGTGACTACCATATGACAAAGAATGTGATGAAGACGAAGCACATGGATGATCAACGGTGAAAACATTATACTATGTGTTACATGAAGAAAAATGAAGATAGTTGATATGTCTCACATTGGACAATGAGAGTATCACCATGTCTATTGGTGACTTAATTCTTAGTTTCATATCAAGCAAGCAATATACATCACAACAAAAAATCAATACAACATGAAGATGAATATCAAATGTGTGCTAATGGATGATGCAAAGAAATGTGTCAATCTTGATGGTAAGTTTGATGAAGGATTAGCAAGGACTTGGCTACGATGGACCATACATTGGAGAAGGGCAAGCAAGAGGCTTGGCGCCGATGAACCATTGTGGTGGAGAAGAGCAAGTGGATGCTAAATCCGATGAATCAAAAAGGCCATGAAGGATTGTATATTTTCTAGTGTCAATTATATGTGAATCAAGAAAGAAAAGAGGACATGGATAAAATATGGAGCTTTGTTTATTTGATGATAAAATCCATGGTCATCAGCTCAAGGTGGATATGCTTGGATCTCTATTCGTGTTGACAACCCCAAGTTGAAGCAAAATTGATAAAGTGGCAAGTGACAAGTCTACAAGCTCAAGAAGTGAAAAATGTGTATTTGCTTTTAATCTTGAGTATAGGGTTGCCGTACTATCAAGGGGGATGCAACATAATGCTTCTATAGTGTCCAAAGTGCTCAACATCCCAAGTGAGAAGCCATGAGAGGAAAACCATGAAAACCATCCTGCTAGTGTGCTCGACTGACAAAACAGGTCCGACCGGTTTGGGTAACAGTGTCGGACCGGTTTTGTAAACCTAGGGTTTTACCTCCGCTTTGAGAGTAATAGTGTTCTAGACCTTTTATAGAACCTATACATAAAAGTTGGTGAGAAGAGATCAAATAGAAATGAGTGGAGTGCCTTTTGAAGCTTAACTCGTTGTGCTGGTCAAAAACAGGTCAGGCCGGTTTGGCAAACCGGTCGGACCGGTTTTGGACCACCTGTCCAACGGCTAGTTTTTCGAAACAGTTTAAATAGCCTCCCTCCCCTCTTTCGAGGGTTGCTTGTTCCGGACCATTTTAGAACATCCCAACGGCCATATTGAGCTCTCCCCAACACCTCTTTGTGAGACTTGAGTGATTTGGTGAAAATCTTTGAGTTGGGTTGAGAGATTTGAGCATTTGTGAGCAATCCAAGCCTTGAGCACTTTGTGGCTACGTTGAGCAATCCTGTGGCATTTGTTACTCTTGGAGGTGAAGCCTCCTAGACGGTTAGGCGTTACCCACGAGCTCTGTTGGCATCTCTTAAGGTCACGCGGAAAGAAACACGTGACCGCGGGAGAGCCAAGGGTTTAAGTCACTTACACTATTTAACCAAATAATCCACATCCAGTACAAGTACTAGATATGTATTATAAGGTGGGTCATGAATATCCGCAAGCGGACGGATAACCCGTTGTAGCATTTCACCCGAGAGTATTCAAGGGTATCGTATTTATATTTTCCCAAAGGAAGACATGGTTGATAAGAGTACTTATGCTCATGGTGTTACAAAAGAGTGATGAAGTAATCACATTCCAATGCAGGGGTTAGGAGCAATAAATTGAGGATAGTGTGACACACACCAAGGCAATGCATTCTCTAATAAAAGGGATAGAGGCAATCCTAGATAAAGCTAAACTAGACTAGCGAGACCACTACTCCTAATGATACAACATTCATATGAGTGCGCAGCTTCTACCTAACATCCAAGATCATGCAAGCGCAAGCAAGCGTCTAATGCCTAGGCATCATCGGGAGATCCGTCTTACGCGAGGTCCGCCTCGCGACTCCGGCCTTTTAGACTCCTATGCCATGCCCGAACGTGGAGGATTACTTTGGATGACAAGGCTGTCACTTCTTGTCACCTACCTCTACAAACCGTGGGACACGAAGCACATTCAAAGGTGGGTAGATAACCCCAGCACCATGCCGGCGTCACTAACCACAACTCTAGATCCCTCGAGGCACCCCAATCCTACGGATCGACATGGTGGCAAATCTAGAGCACCCTTGCGGGACGATGAACCCGAAACCTATTCATAAGAACACTAGTCTAACTAGCATAAGCCGGATGAAAGGATCAAAGCTAGCACTAAGTCATGCAAAGGCGTTCGTCGCTCAAGAATGAGCGACGAACGGCAATCAACCAAGTAAGATCAAGAGTAATCGATGATCAAGTATGAATGAACGAAGAACATTCGATATGTGTTCATCTTCTATTAATGAAGAACGAAGAACGAACGATGAACTCATATGAACGAACGATGAACGATCAAGCAAGATCATGGCTACTCTGTCAAGCTCATGACAAGGATATAAACGAAAGTATTCCATATATAAAAGATCAAGTCTTACAAAGAGAGGATACAAGAGCTATACCCAATTCTCCACAAGACCTTGGGAGCAATGAGGCAGCCCACTACTAAGCCTAGCACTACCTAGAAAGCCTCTAAACTTCTAATGTGAGGAGAGAATGATCCTTGTGTTGTTGTGTGTGTTAAGGAGGGGGGAGTACCCCTCCTTATATAGGCTTGAAAGGTCGGCTCCTGGAGGCGGTTTCGTAGGTCGGTGGCATTTAATGCGCGTGGAACCGACCTCCGGAGGCGGTGGGCAAACCGCCGAGAGAAAAGTGGGCCGGGGGGCCACCATCCTGGTTCGGCCGAACCACCCTGGTGGGTTCGGCCGAGCTGGTCCTGGCCCCTCTGGGCTGGGCTTTGGCGATTGGCTCCCCCACTGGATGTTGGTCTTTGATCCAGGTGCTTGTGGCCTTCTTTGTGTTGTATTTCGTGGTCATTGGCCTTTTATCTTGGAGTTGATTCCCGCGGCGAAGTGGAAGTTTTGTAAAAGTGTTGATTTGTCGCCTCGGGGCACTGGAATTCATCATTATCCACCTGCACACTAAAAATCTAGAGGTACAAGTGGAACTAGGTTATTTCTAAGTAAAATGCGTGTAAGACATGCCTAGTCCTTCTCATTTATTTGACTAATTGACGGTCGAAATTGGTCGTAACGACCGATCAACAAGTCCCCCAAGCTTACCCCTTGCTCGTCCCGAGCAAGTAGTGGAACTTTAGGTTGTTGATCGGGAGTTGCTATAATGCCTACTTCTCAAAGGTACCAAGTGTATAACAAAGATACTCATCCTTGAGTTGAATAAGTTGGCAATGGTAACTCACCCTTCCCCTTAGTCCTCATGGGGCTTTGTGCTTTTCACTTTACCTTGGGCGGTTGAGAGAGAGAACGGTGTATAGAGCATTTATTTTCTCTTCCCTTGTCTTGCTTTTTATTCTCCGGAAGTTTTCAAAGGATTTTTTTTTTCAAGTAAAACCACGTTCCACAAGTGATACTCTCGAATCGCTCTAGTGGTGTTTGTATTCCTCACCAAGGCATGTGTATTGCCTCATCCTACATCTAATAGGCTTTTGTGGAGCTCAAGGTAGGATATGAAATGAGGCATACTTGCATTCATATTTTGCAAAACCAAAAGAGTGGATCCACGGAGATAGCAAGTCATACAATCGTAGATCAAGATGTGCAAGTGTGAAAATGATGGTGGTGGTGTATGTGACTACTCCTTTTTTTTTGTTTCACCTCTTTTTATTTTGGATTTTGGGCATGGCTATCTTTTCTTCTTTCTTTTTCCATGCTCGAAATGAGAGCAGCTTTTTTTTTTTTTTTTTTTTCTTTTTCTCATGCTCATCTTTTGTGAGCCTTATTTTCTTTTTCTTTTGCATAGCCATGCCTTCTTTTGATATTTTAAGAGAGGTGATAAAATGTGAGGAGTGTCTTTATTTTGGTGGATGGCATGACATGTTGCTAACTTCCGGTGTAGAAGTGTAGCATATGAGGTGGAATGTGTACGTGATCTTGATCATGAGAGTATGAAAAGCATCTCACTAGGGTCACACAATTTTGATAAAGCTCAATGAAGTAACAAGTAGCAAATGAGTAAGGTTTTCAAAGGAAATTTGCATATGGCTTTGGTAGGAATTTATCATCACTTGGGAACTTATAGATTTCGCAATTTTTGGGAACAAAATTCCGGAGATTTCAAGTTCAACTTAGGACAAGATCATAGCAGCTCTTTTTACCATATCATCATCTCACAACAACTTAGGTGCAGCTCAAGCATGTGCAGCCCACAAGTTTCAGGTTCTAAGCAAGTTTTGCCAGCCAACAAACTCAAAACTAGGAGAGTTCTAAATTATAAACTAGGCACATGAGAGAAATAAAACAGAGCAACTATTCATCATCTCAACATAGAAAGACTAGCAGCATACTTGCAGCGCATAAAAGGTAACTAAGCTACTTCTTTTTGTTCTTTTTAGTTTTATCATTTTTATTTTGTTTTTCATATGAGAGGCAAGAACAAGCAAAAACAGGAGACAATAAAGGATACAAGTTGCGATACATGATACCTTAGCGAGGGGTGCTGCCCCCCCAAGCTTGTTCTTGCTCATGGGTTTGGTGGAATGAACCCCATGTGACGGAAGTAAGCCAAAAGATCGGCTCGTTGTTGCTCCGTCATGTTGGTGAGGGCGGTGAGCTGGGTGTCGGTGCGCTCTTGCCATTGATGAGTTTGCAAGATGTGTTGGTTGAGCGCATACTCGGTGTCTTCCGCCGTGGTTTGGAGTCTTCCCATTTGTGAGGAGAGGTTGTTCATCTCCTGCTCAAAGTTGTAGCCTTGGGCTGATCCGGAGTCGGTGGAGTGTTCCTCCCATTGTTGTTGTGGAGAAAACAGCCCCGGGCCATATCCCGGAGTTTGCCACGCCGATCCCCGGCCATGTGAGGTGGCGGGGCTGGGTACCCACCGGGAGAAAGCCCGGGGTGGCTGTACCCCGGCCCGCCATGAGCCGTGGGCTGCGGTGTGGGCATCTCGGAGGTAGATGGCTGTTCCGATCTGTGCGCCCCCTGCGAGAAGATACACTCCTGCGAGACCGCTCCGCTTCTTGGAGCTCAATGGTTAGATTTTTGAGAGTATACAAACGAAGGTCCGGGTTAGGTAACCGAAACTCGTTTGTATATCCCACAAAATAATATATGAGGGAATCGTTCGGACCATTCTTAAGAGAGTGACCTTGAATAAGATAATCTTTATTTATAAGAGAGCGAGGTGTAGCAAGGTATTCAACATTAGCATCATGTAAAGCTCCCACCCGCATGGCAATTCGTGTCACTAAAGAGGTACATTCAATTGGTCCTATCGTCCCAAGATTTTCTATCCATTGGCGAATCATGGCTTTCACGGGAGCAATCTTAATTTTATCAACCGCAGCAAAAAGAATTTTTAGCTCATCCTCGCGCACAATTCGAATATCACTCCTTGGAAAAAGAGTGATAGCAATCCACATGTGCATAAAACGCAAGGTAGGATGATGGATGTGATTAGTTCTAGGTCGCACGCAACTAGGAAGACCCGTAATCCTCTCCCAAAAAGCATGCTTTGAAAACTGAGGAAGGGCACCATCCAAGTCGGTATTGCAGCGAGTATTAAAGCCAAGAAGAGTGCTAAGTTCTTTCCAAGTCAAACGGTAGGATTCACGGAAAAACCGAAAAGAAATTCCTTCATCTACCGTTCGTAGGGTGCATAAAAACTGAAGTGTAAGCAAGCGGGAACCCGGCTCATCTACACTAGCAAAATCTGTCCACCCTAAGGCTTTAAATACTTGAGCAAATTCAGCATCCATACCTATTTTGTGCAGCAGCTCCGCGTCAAATGCTCGCGTAGGAGCAAAGAGGCGGTGTTGGAGAAGCGTGTAGGTGTGCGTCTCGTACTCGCCCATTAAGTCGAGGTCGGTGTCGGTGAGGAGACGATGCTCGATGTTGCCCTCTTGCCCTTCTTCCTCGACTTGTGGTGGTGAACTTGGCGGTGACTCGACTACGGGGCGTGCGCGGGTGCTTCGACGTGAAGAGCTTGAACTTGAGCGTGAGCTTAAGGACCTCTTGATCGACCCGAACAGCTTCTTGGCACCGGTCATGGCTGCACACAAAGAGAGCAAGAACACAAGAACAACAACTCCGAACGGGTTATGTGAGGGAAAATCAAATTAGCGACACCGTCGGTTGTTCATGTGAGCAAGAAATCGCAACTCGAGAAAACCAAACAAAAACAAATCAAACCAAAAACTAGGAAGCACACCAAGAACAAAAGATTTCTGCAGAACTTTTAGGCAATGAGCAAGTGAGGGCAATGGAAAACTTGAGAGCAATGAGAATGAAGTGAGTGAGGAGTGGAAATGATAGTGTGAGAGGGGGAGAGAGTTACGGCCCGGCCACCTCTACTTATAGCTCACGAAGTAGCCGTTTTTGAACGTTAGAAGGGGCATATGACCGTTGGACAAAAAGACAGACCGAGCAACGGTCATAGCGGTTCGGCCGAACCAAGGAGGTGGGTTCGGCCGGCCTGCTGTGGGTCCCTCTTGCTCCCCCTTTTGGCCCATAGCCCCCAACGGCCAAATGATCATTGACCATGGTTGCTACGTCCGGATATTCCTCGAAATATTTGCTCAATAAGAAATCCAAAGAAAGTTGCCTCAAATTCAACTTTATTTGAAAAATCAAATCTCGAGAAAAAGTGTTGGAGAGAATTCCAACATGCAAAATTGTTTTTTTTTGGGTTTTGTATAAGGATACAAGGGTTGTCCAAAAGTTTCAAACAAAAGTAGGAAAATTTGGACGTAAAAGGATTTTGGTTTTCAAATTTTATATGCATGGCGAGTGAAAAAATATCGAATATGCTGGCGGAAAATCCAAATAAATGAAATGAAAATTTTCTTGTGGTAAAATAGAGTATGCAGGGAGGTTTTTAAATGCATGTGGTGGAAAACAAAATCAAAAAGAAATCGAAAGATAATACCGATTTATCCTGTCGGCCGGGGCTTCGCCATTTTAAGTCCAGCGAGCGAGGACTTCTCCATTTCTTTTCATCCTTGTGGTGCGGGCCCTTTCCCTGGAGAGGAGGATGAAGATGGCTGCACCTTCTTCACTTGCCACACTTGGTTGGTCTTTGTTGATGTAGGTGGCTTTGTGTCTTGAAGGACTGGCTTCTTGGCCCATAATCCCGGCCTTGCTTGTTGCGAGCTTCTTGGGTTGGTACCATGACGGATTCTCAATTTTGTCAAGTTGCTTCCAAAAGGCGACGAGACTATCCGTCTTTCTTGGTGTCACTTCAACTTCACGGATGTTTGAGGGATTTGGCCCATACTTGATCTTGATCATTGAGCATTGTTCTTTTCTTGGTTGAAACTCAAACTTTTCCTCCTTCCCATTGATGTGGAATCGGATTTCTCCATTCCCAACATCAATTTGGGCGTTCGTGATACCGAGGAAGGGACGTCCCAAAATGAGGGGCGTGTTCTTGTCAATATCCATCTCAAGCACCACAAAGTCCACCGGTATGAAGTTGCCTCGAATTTTTACTGGCACGTCTTCGGCTATTCCCGCGGGGTAGCGGACCGAAGAGTCCGCCAATTGCAACCTCATTGGTGTAGGAGTCAAGGTTGTGTAGCTCAAACGATCAAAGACTTCTTTGGGCATCACGCCGACGCTTGCCCCAAGATCACATAAGGCTTGGTCGAAGTGGTGTGCCCCAATGGAACATGATATTGTGGGGCAGCCAGGGTCCTTCTTCTTTTCTCGAAGCCGATTGAGTATAGCTGCGCTACACTCCTCTCGTGAGCTTGACCATTTCCTCGTTGGGTAATGGTCTCTTGTTGTTGAGGATGTCTTTAAGGTAACGTGCATATGTGGGCACTTGCACCATGTCCAACAATGGCACGTTGACATGAATCCTTCGGATGGTCTCGACGAATCGAGCAAATTGTTCATCCTCCTTTGGCTTCCTGTTTCGTGAGGGAATGGCAAGAAGCTTGTGTCTTGAAATTCAATTCCATTCTTCCCGTCACTTGGCTTCGGTTCTTCTTCTTTTTCTTTGGTAGTAGAAGGGCTTTCCTCCTCCGGTTCGTTCCTCGTTCTTCTTTGCTGCATGGTTAGGATATGGCGGATCCCGAGTGGATTTTCCTCCCTCGTGGTAACCGCATTAACATTTTCCAAAGAAGACTCGGGTTGCCCCGGATCTTCCCGAATTAGAACCAGGAATAAGAGCAGCTAGCTGAGCAACTTGGGTTTCAATCATTTTATTAAAGCTCAGCTGATTTTTGAAAGCAGAGGAGAAGCCTTCTATTTGTGCGATTATGTTTTCTAAGACTTTGTCGTTGGCAGCAAGCTTTTTGTTGATAGATTCGTTGATTTTAGCTTGGCCATAAACCAAATCTTTCAAGGAAGGCTGATTATTGTTAAAGCCGAGAAAAATTGTTACCTCCTTGATATGATGGTCGGTTTTGGTTGTACCCTTGTCCTCCGTTTGGACGATACCCGTTGTTGTTGTTCATGTAGAATGCTTCTTCATGGGTATGGGGGCAATCCTTCCCCATGTGGCCGGTGTTCCCGCATTCCTCACACGTCATGTGTGAGTCCAATGCATGAACACCACCATTTGCGTTGTGTTCATCCAAGCGTTTTATGAGGAGGTCAACCTTGGCGGACAGCATGTCCACCTCCTTGACAGGGTGTACGCCTCTTGAGCGTGTTTGGAGTCGATCATCGCTCCACCCTTGATTGGAGACCATCTTCTCTATGAGTTCTTTTGCTTGGGCAACGGTTTTGGAGAAGAAGGCTCCTCCAGCAGCGGCATCCATATGTCCACGGGTTGTTGGTGTCAACCCGTTGTAGAAGTGTTGAAGAATGAGCCATTCCTCCATCCCATGGTGAGGGTAGGCCGAATGTATTCTTGAAGCCTTTCCCATGCCTCGGGCATGGATTCATTTGTCGCTTGCTGGAAACTTGCAATTCTTCCACGAAGGGCATTGGTTTTACCCATCGGGAAAAACTTGGCGAGGAACGCCGTGGAACATTTGTCCCAGGTGTCAATGCTTGCACGATTGGCATAAAACCACTGTTTCGCCTTCCCAAGGAGGGATAGGGGAAACAGCGAAGTCCGATAGCATCTTGGTTGACTCCGGCCGTGGCTGATGTGTTGCATATCTCCGAGGAACTGTTGGAGATGAGAGTTGGCGTCCTCGGAGGCCTTTCCACAAAAGGGAATGGCTTGCACCATAGTGATGAGGCTGGACTTGATGTCAAGTCCTCGCGGCACCGGCGTCGACGTTGGGCCCAATGGGCACATTGGCGACGGAGGGCGCAGAGTAGTCACGAAGGGTCCTTTCAGCCATGAGTGTTGAGGTTGATGGTGCGGAAGATGCGGGCTCGCTTGTCGTGGGTTCTTGAGGAGAGACAACGACGCGAGGTCGAGTCTTTCTCGCAAGAGCCTCGGGATTATCAACGAAGTTTTTCGGCAAGTTGAATCCACGCATGCACTATCCTGTTTTCACATTGAAGAGAAAACAGATCAAGGTTAGCTCTGCAAAGGTAATGATTAAAGCATCATCAAGTGTAATCATGAACATTCATTGTATTCTTATTAACCAATGTCTTCCCCGGCAACGGCGCCGAGAAATGCTTGTTGGCATCTCTTAAGGTCACGCGGAAAGAAACACGTGACCGCGGGAGAGCCAAGGGTTTAAGTCACTTGCACTATTTAACCAAATAATCCACATCCAAGTACAAGTACTAGATATGTATTATAAGGTGGGTCATGAATATCCGCAAGCGGACGGATAACCCGTTGTAGCATTTCACCCGAGAGTATTCAAGGGTATCGTATTTATATTTTCCCAAAGGAAGACATGGTTGATAAGAGTACTTATGCTCATGGTGTTACAAAAGAGTGATGAAGTAATCACATTCCAATGCAGGGGTTAGGAGCAATAAATTGAGGATAGTGTGACACACACCAAGGCAATGCATTCTCTAATAAAAGGGATAGAGGCAATCCTAGATAAAGCTAAACTAGACTAGCAGACCACTACTCCTAATGATACAACATTCATATGAGTGCGCAGCTTCTACCTAACATCCAAGATCATGCAAGCGCAAGCAAGCGTCTAATGCCTAGGCATCATCGGGAGATCCGTCTTACGCGAGGTCCGCCTCGCGACTCCGGCCTTTTAGACTCCTATGCCATGCCCGAACGTGGAGGATTACTTTGGATGACAAGGCTGTCACTTCTTGTCACCTACCTCTACAAACCGTGGGACACGAAGCACATTCAAAGGTGGGTAGATAACCCCAAGCACCATGCCGGCGTCACTAACCACAACTCTAGATCCCTCGAGGCACCCCAATCCTACGGATCGACATGGTGGCAAATCTAGAGCACCCTTGCGGGACGATGAACCCGAAACCTATTCATAAGAACACTAGTCTAACTAGCATAAGCCGGATGAAAGGATCAAAGCTAGCACTAAGTCATGCAAAGGCGTTCGTCGCTCAAGAATGAGCGACGAACGGCAATCAACCAAGTAAGATCAAGAGTAATCGATGATCAAGTATGAATGAACGAAGAACATTCGATATGTGTTCATCTTCTATTAATGAAGAACGAAGAACGAACGATGAACTCATATGAACGAACGATGAACGATCAAGCAAGATCATGGCTACTCTGTCAAGCTCATGACAAGGATATAAACGAAAGTATTCCATATATAAAAGATCAAGTCTTACAAAGAGAGGATACAAGAGCTATACCCAATTCTCCACAAGACCTTGGGAGCAATGAGGCAGCCCACTACTAAGCCTAGCACTACCTAGAAAGCCTCTAAACTTCTAATGTGAGGAGAGAATGATCCTTGTGTTGTTGTGTGTGTTAAGGAGGGGGGGGTACCCCTCCTTATATAGGCTTGAAAGGTCGGCTCCCGGAGGCGGTTTCGTAGGTCGGTGGCATTTAATGCGCGTGGAACCGACCTCCGCAGGCGGTGGGCAAACCGCCGCAGAAAAGTGGGCCGGGGGGCCACCATCCCGGTTCGGCCGAACCACCCCGGTGGGTTCGGCCGAACTGGTCCCGGCCCCTCCCGGGCCGGGCTTTGGCAGTTGGCTCCCCACCGGATGTTGGTCTTTGATCCGGTGCTTGTGGCCTTCTTTGTGTTGTATTTCGTGGTCATTGGCCTTTTATCTTGGAGTTGATTCCCGCGGCGAAGTGGAAGTTTTGCAAAAGTGTTGATTTGTCGCCTCGGGGCCCGGAATTCATCATTATCCACCCGCACACTAAAAATCTAGAGGTACAAGTGGAACTAGGTTATTTCTAAGTAAAATGCGTGTAAGACACGCTTAGTCCTTCTCATTTATTTGACTAATTGACGGTCGAAATTGGTCCGTAACGACCGTCAACAAGCTCCCAAGTTGTGGTGAGCCAAGGGTCGGTTTGTGAAGGTTGCGATCTTGCCTCCGAAGGGAAAAGATCAAGATAGTGCATCGGGGAAAGTGGTTGAAAGAGACCCGGCTTGGAGTTGGAGCAACTCAAGCTTCCTCAACGGAGACGTAGGATTCACGGGGTGAATCCAAACTTCGGCAAACAACTCTTGTGTCATCTTGTTCGGTTTGCCTCTCTTGTTTTTATTCTATCTCATATTGTGCTTCCGCTTCGATCTACTCGGTTGTGCTTGTTTGTGATGTGTAGGGACTAAATGTTACTGCAACCAACATCATTTGAGGCGCTACTCCAAGTATTAGTTCGAGATAGATAGAAGAGCAAGGTTTCTGCATTCCTTGTCAAAACAGTCCGACCGGTTTTGGTGCTGATCTCGGGATTAAGTTTTAATTTGCAGGATTCGCCTATTCACCTCCCCTCTAGGCGACATCAAGGTCCTTTCAAGAAGTGCAAGCATGAGGAACTTGCGAGGAAAATCAGAAGGCTAAGGGCAAAAGCAAAGAAAAGCAACCGAACGAAGCCATCAACCGCCACAATACCTAGCGACACGAGCCAGAGCCAACAGCAAGCAACAACGAAGACAACACCACAAGGCGCGAAGCAATACCCTCCAGGAGGTCAAGCCTCGTAATCATAGACAAAGACTCACCACTCTCGGAAGGACTGCAAAGGGCAAGTTACCCGAGAGAATTTTCACATGGGAACCATCCCGAAGTACAAAGGGGAAATAGACCCAAGACAATTCCTCATCAGCCTACGAAGCAGCAGTGACCTCGGCAGTAGGAGACGAAGTAACTCGGCAATGATCTTCGCTTGCGCACTAGAGGGGCCGGCATCAACAAGGTATTTCAGCTTGCAACCAGCTTCCACCTACAGCTGAGAAAATTTCAGGGACAAAGTAATAGCCAACTTCGGAGGATTTAAGGCCAAACAAACTGTTGGCAGATTACTACAAAAGATTCCTCACACTCAAATCCCAATGCCCAAAGGCAGCAGAATACGCAATCAAAGGGCTTCGCGCATGTCCTCTAATCTCGAATTCGCAAAGAAATGGCCTCACAAAGTGCAGTATATGTGCAGCAAGTTCGAGGAATATTGCAGATCAGAAACAGATTACAAAAGGCGCACAACAAACCAAAAGCAAGCACGCGAGTCGCAAAACGACCACGACGGATATTCAAAGAAAGCGAAGCCCCAGGACAACACTCACGCAATCGAAGTAAACAATATACGAGCAAGTCGGTGACGACACCGATGAGCAAGCCCAACACGCTTCGCACAAAGAGAAGCCGTGAAGCAACAACAAGAATGGGAACTACAACAATCGGCGCCGGTGCAAGAAGCCCTACCGCATCTATTGCGAAGGCCACACTAGACACAAAACCTTAGATTGCCCAAGAACGAAGGAAATCACCAAAACAATTACTACCCACCCTAGCAATACTAACCAACACATTACTTCGGACCAAACCACCCAACTCAGCCCCCGCCCCAACACGAGCCGGGTACCTCACACTACCCAAGGCAGGATAACGGAATCGCTTACTCCGAACCCTTAACACTACCACCTCCAAAAATCGAGGATGTAAGCAAGCAAGACTCCAAAGCTCAGCCTCTCCCAGCAAAAGGATTCATTGGGATGAGATCGGGCGGTTCAAGCATGGACATCAAAAACAAAAGGCAGCGCAGGGACTATTTCGAGTCGGTAAATACGATGTTCGTCAAAGGCCCAATCAGGAAAACCATGTGGTCTCACATCCCAATCACCTTCATCGAAGCCGATCTCGATCTAAAAAGCTATCCACACTCGGATGCCTTCGTAATCGAAACACACATAGACAAGTAGAGAATCGATAAGGTACTCATTGACGACGGCAGCCGAGCAGATATAATATTTCACGGAACACTCCTAAGGATGGGCTACACGGATCAAGACCTTGAGCCATCTAACACGTCATTATATGGCTTCGGTGGAAAGAGAGTCGAACTAGCCGGAAAATAAAGCTGCTCAGTAACTTTCGGTGACACCTCCAACCCAAGAACATAATTCTTCACCTTCGACGTAGTAAGGCTTAACTACCCTTACTTCACTATCCTAAGAAGACCAACAATCAACACATTCGAAGCAGCAATCCACAATGCGCACCTTCGCATGAAAATCCCGGCGCAGAAGGCGTCATAACCGTAAAAGGGGACCAATAGTTGGCAAGGAATATCAAAAAGGGTTCACACCGGAATAGCAAACATTCACAAGCATCTAGAGGATTACCAAGGCACAGCTCAAAGCGAAGGCCAAAAAGAAAACCAGAATCCTTAGCCTCGACCCATCAAGCGCCGAAACGATGAGACGAAGCGGAGGCGATCATCCGGCACAAAATAAATGAAGACCTCGCAGCGGCACAAGACAAGACAAGTAAAGAGGCACTTAACCAAAGGAAAGCAAGAGCTTTGCAAAAGAGCGAAGGAACTACACCAATCATAAACAAGCATTGTAAAACAGCCCCTTCACAAGCTATAAGCAAGGGAGCTGTCGTGGAATTTAGAAAGTTTTTTAATTCTTTAATATTCAGCAAAAAGATTGTACTCTTTTTCTCGTAGGGGAGGCCCCGAAAGGGCGTGAGGTTTTTAACGAGGCGTCATGTGCAACAGCAGCTACAATCAATACAAAGCTGCATTCCCCACAACGAAGCAAAAACAATCGAAACGACTTCTAGAAATAATGGAAGTATGATCATTGGACAACGAGGCAATGTCTCAAGCAGATAGCTGTACTCCACCGGGCACAAGCAATATACCCCGAGTACTAGCTAGCAAACCGCTCCGTCAAGCGAAAAACAAAACCCCTGGAGAACCGGCTTGCAAAACAATCACTCCATTGGGCAAAAACAACATACCCCGGAGTAAAGCCACAAAACAAAGTGTCGTATCCGATCGGGTGAAAAACAAAAGCCCTAGAATGATGAAACAAAATGTTGTGTAAAGCCGCTAAGGGGCTCGTGTTTTCGTTCGATGTCATTTTCACTTCGCCCCTAAACGACTAAGTGGGCGGGGGGGATGCGTTTTATTTAAACAAAACGATGCATAAAGCCGCTAAGGGGCTCGCATTTATGCTCGAAGCCATTTTCACTTCGCCCCTAAATGACTAAGTGGGGGAAGTGGCATTTTATTTAAACAAAACGATGCGTAAAGCAGCTAAGAGGCTCGTATTTTCGTTCGAAGCCGTTTCACTTCGCCCTAAACGACTAAGTGGGGGGAGGGGAGTGGCGTTTTATTTAAACAAAACGACATGTAAAGCCGCTAAGGGGCTCGCATTTTCGTTCGAAGCCATTTTCACTTCGTCCCTAAACGACTAAGAGGGAGGGAGTGGCCTTTTTTTTAAAACTAATTGATGCGTAAAGCCGCTAAGGGGCTCGCGTTTTCGTTCGAAGATATCTTCACTTCGCCCCTAAGCGACTAAGTGGGGGAGTGGCATTTTATTTAAACAAAACAATACGTAAAGCCGCTAAGGGGGTCACGTTTTCATTCGAAGGCATTTTTACATCGCCCCTAAACGACTAAGTGGGGGAGAGTGGCGTTTTATTTAAATAAAACGATGAGTAAAGTTGCTAAGGGGCTCACGTTTTCGTTCGAAGACATTTTCACTTCGCCCCTAAGCGCCTAAGTGGGCGGAGCGGTGTTTTATTTAAACAAAACGATGCGTAAAGCCGCTAAGGGGGTCACGTTTTCATTCGAAGCCATTTTCACTTCGCCGCTAAACGACTAAGTGGGTGGGAGTGGCGTTTTATTTAAACTAAATGATGCGTAAAGCCGCTAAGGGGGTCACATTTTCATTCGAAGACATTTTCACTAAACGATGCGTAAAGCCACTAAGGGGCTTGCGCTTTTGTTCGAAGACATTTTCCCTTCGCCCCTAAACGTCTAAGTGGGGCGGGGGTGGGGGAGTGGCGTTTTATTGAAACAAAACGATGCGTAAAGCCGATAAGGGGCTGCGTTTTCGTTCGAAGCTATTTTCACTTCGCCCCTAAGGGACTAAGTGGGGGGGGGGTAGCGTTTTATTCAAGCAAAACGACGTGTTAAGCCGCTATGGGGCTTGCGTTATCGTAATGAAGCGTTAAGGCTGTAGGGGGCTCACGCTTACTTCGAAAGTAAACAACAAGCTTCTCCTCTTTTAAATACTAAAAACGAAGGCGAGCCCTCGCAAAAAAACATATTTACAAAATTTTGATACCAAAAGGAGCTTACAAGTGGACAGCAACGTAACACAAATACGAAAACAACGCATAACGAAGCAACATGGCCCAAACGCATCAAGCTAAGAAAACGGGAAAGCGAAGCCGGGTTGCAAAGTAAACTAAAATATCTCTACGACGGATCCTCTTTTATCCCCCTCACGGAGTGGAGTATCATGGGCAAAAACATATCCGTCGGGTCACATTCCGTAACTTCAATCTTGACACCGACGTCCTCTGCAGGGGTAGCCGGCGAAGTCCTCAAATGATCTCTAAAGAAATTCGTCGGTTTGCACTAGCCTTTGGCAAATCGAACCATAACAACGCTCCAAAAATGGGTCAAGTCACGTCGAGGATACTCAGCAAGGTAATGATCATAACGGACCCGCGTAACCCTCGGATGACCTCGCTCCCATGCAAGGGGAGTGGCGTCGACAAAAGAGTCGGGCAAGAACTCATTCGCCGTCGGGGCTGAACCCTACAAAGCAAAGCAGAGCACAACTCCATGAGAAACTATTGTGGCTCTCTTTTTATAGCAACACCGGACTCAAAAAACGTCGGTTTCACAATATCCCACTCGTCTCGCTCAAAAGACCGAGGGCGATAGCCACGGTCAATCGAAGAGGGACGAAGCGAAGAACCGGTCGGACTACCCCTAGCAACATTGTCGTAAACTTCCATGTGTCTTAAACATACTTGTGTAGGGGGCGAGGAACGCCCCACGTGGGTGCAGCCTCGAGACGAAGGGGTGCTTGCGAAGTGCATGCTTCGTCCGCCGCGGACCCGCAGTCAACTTCAACTCTCGCCGCGTGGTTTGCTTCATCGCTCGCATTATCCAGCGCCTCAAAATAATCTAAATAGACCTCGGAGCTCGAGGTCGCGCCATTGCTCTGCACGGAGTTATCGGGAAGATCCAACTCCGGAATTAACTCGAAGCATCGCTTTCGGATTCCTCGTGCATAGCGCGAGGCCCCAAAAATATTCATTTACAAGAAATTGTCCTTGTGCAACGGAGCGCGAAGCCCCAAAAAACAAAACAAAAACGAGCGGGAAGAGAGCCATTCTATTCGCTCCTAGACCTCTCGATCGGATCCAGCCCTCGCAAGCGAAGGCTCCGCGTGGTGGCTGTCCACCGCCGGCGGAGCAGGGTCTTCGTCGCCTTCGCCTCCGTCTCATCCGCTTCCTCTTCCTCCTCCTCCTCTCCCTCCTCCTCGGAGCTCTCCTCGGCCGGCTCCGCACCCAAGCAAAGCAAAGAAAAACTTAGCATCCTCGAGCGCGGCCGCATGTTCGTGCGTGACCCAAGTACTCCCGAAGGACCCGTCGGGTGGCCACCCTAGCCGCCACGTTGGGATTCTCGCGGGAGTTCTCTCCAATCGGAGTACCCGGCTCAACCAAGGCCCGAACGTGGTTGTGCAAGCTCGCCGTTCAAGCAAATTAAAGCCTGCCTCGACGCAATATGTGTAAAAACTCTATTGAATCAAATGCACTTGCATGTCATCGAGCATCATATCATCATTGTGTTTGAAAGCTATTGAATTCTTGCAAAAATGTGCATGCGATGTGGTTTAAATTTAATTTTAATTGTTCCTTCTAAAAAAAGAGTGCAAACTACATAAAATAATGTTTTTGACATATTACTTTGGTCAAGCAGAAAATAAAACGAATTATGGAAGTTTTCCCCAAATGTTTTCATTACTCAAAATTCCTAAAGGAAATTAGTTAAAGTTCTACTTTGATTTAAATTTGAATTTTTATCTCCAAAAGAGTTTCGAATTGGAACTTTGACCCAAATGGAAAAAGGTTTGAAATATTTCTCTGAGCACCCCGGATTTTTGTTGAATTTTTCTGAGCCCTGGAAATGTGTTTCGCGAATTTGGTAAAAATATGGGGGCTTTTGTGCAAAAGTGCCACGCCAGGCCCACTTGCCATTCTCTCTTCTTCCTCTCTCGCTCAGCGCCGCCCGCCATCAGGCCCGAAACCAGCTCCGACTACACGCCCTAACCAGCACGCGCCACGCAGCTGGGCTGGTTGCCTGCTTCACCCTCGCCCCAATCGGATAAGCCCGGGACCACTCTTTCCCCTCCGTCTACAGCTCTGTCTCTCCCTCAGTCACACCCGAGGATCACCACCACCCGGCCCTCTGGCTCTACGCTGGCAGACCGCCTCCCACCGTTTCCCAGCAGACCGCCACCACCTAACAGCCCCCAAGGACCCACCTCACCTCCCCAGGGCCATCAATCGGGCCTAACCACCTTGAATCGCCGGATCGACCCGTTCCTCTCCGCGGAGGTTACCACTGTCTGCCACCACCACGCCGGCGAAATTCGCTTTATCCAGTGAGTTCCTTCGAATGTTTATGGGTCTCAGTGAGGCGAAACTACCGTGCCTTCCATCTTGTCAACTCACCCTTGAAGTTCCCGTGCAGGACCCGTTCAATTTCACGTTCTCCAGTAGCTCCAACCACTGCTGCCTAGGACCTCACCGTCGCACATCCACTTCCGGTCAACTCCAGGGTCGCGCGACCCATTGCCGCTCTTACCCTTCCGGCCGCCGTGGCGGTGCCACACTGCAGACCACACGTGAAGGATCGCGTGTGACTGCGCGGGATCTCGTGCGGCAAGCCCAGTGCTCCTCTATGTGGCTATTCCCTTCTATTTTAATATGTATTGAAATGTCTATTTTGAGAAATTATAATTTCATAGTTTAAATAATTGCTTTCCTTTTATTAAGATAATTTATTATTTTACGCCATTTAATATTTAATTTTGAGAAATCAATTTCTTTAAATAAAAGAGATACTGCAGATGAAAGTTTTCATTAAATTTGTTTCCCAAAATTAAACATAAACATTGTCATTTCATGTAATTACAATCGTCATTTCATATGTCGATCGCATATCTTTGATCGTAGATATTAGTCGTTGATATAACACTCGCGTCAATATTTCCTTGCATCACATATCATACACGTTCATGCATACATGTTACTTATCCGTGACGTATTGATGATCGACATAGGACCTGACGTGATCGATGTTCCGTCCGAGGCCGAAGCGGGAGACGTGAAATCGACGTTGACCCAACCACCGAGGAAGCTAACGCCGACATGAGTTGAGACAAGCCCTGGTGCATCCTACCTATGTTTTAAAGTCTTTTACTCTTATCATAGTAGTTATATTTTGGTTGTGCATTAGGTGATAGGGATTGATTGACACCCTAGATGCATCGGTTAAGATTCCTTTTATTCGTGATATACTTGTACAGGTAGCTCAATAGAAGCTAAGCCTAATTCATAGTCGCAACGGTAGGTTATTCAGGTGATCTTAAAGCATGGAGGCTTTAAGTGATTGTTGTCGTTAATTTTGAAGAGAGAGTTAATGAAATTGAGACCGGACGGGCCCCATAGGAGAAAGGGCAAGACGGGGTTGAGGTCTTGCAAGGTGGTAGCCCCGTCTCGTGTCGGTCAAAGACCGTACCGTTGTTGGCCCAGATTGAACAAGTATTGAACGTACCGTACTACATGCTAGTGTAATGGGCCCAGCAAGCTAATGTACCCTACCACCCCGGTGATGTGTTGTAGCCAACTCTTTTTTGCTGGATGTTAGTGAGATTGGAGTCTCACGGGAGGGAAATAGGTCGCCCACGGATGACGGCGGGGAATGTATCGCGTGGGGTCTCCATATTCCCGGGGAGTTCGAAACGGCTAATCTTCTGCCAGGTGTTGGCGGGAAAAGTTGTCGTATACGACCAGTGCGATGCATATACGTCGTGTAGTCGGATTTTGCCGACTGGTATAAAATTGATTTGAATCGCTGTCACTCGTAGAAATGAGTACCGCTTGTTCGGTGAGTCGCATCGTAGTTAATCAAGTGGAATGTGAAGAGAAGAGAAGGAAGAGCTGTTGGTCAAAGATAATCTTTTCTTGCAAACTTGATTGCAGTAGTTATAGGCCGCAAACAATAGTTAGGTAAGGAACTTAACATGGGCTAAAAGTAAGGATCCACCGTTAGTGCTATTTTCGCAAGGAAGTCAAACCCACAGCCATAAAGCCTTCGCATACTAGGCGTCGACCTTAGCAAGCCTATTGACGGGTTAGTCTTGCTGACTATTAGATTACTTACAGTTTGTTTGCTATGTTTCCAGGCCATGAGTCGTACTACTACGACTTGTACGGTAGCTTCCCGGAGGAAGAGCAGTGCCCGAGGGTGGTTCCCTCCAGTGGGAACCGATCCCGACGCCATGAAGGGCGAGGATACGACGGGCTTAGTACATCACGTTAGTCATCGTAAGTGGTCTTTTGTTGTCAAAAGCGTAACTTCCGCAGCCGGACTTTTAGTTGTTACAAACTTCGATATTGTAATAAAGTTCCCGTTGCACAATGTTTGTATTTCAAAAATCTGGTTGTATTATGCCATGATATATATATTCGGCTTGTATCGGATGATGAACTGTTGTAACTCGCTTCGTCGAGTGTTCCCCTGTGCGGATTCCCGGGTATCCCGGAAGGAATGTCACAATACGTCACAGCAAGCTTGCAGACTCGATCAAGCGCCCCTGCCACAACATCGACGACTCCCAGCAGCAAGCGAAAGAAGGGCCGTTCAGGGCCTTCGTTGGCGAACGCGTCGAAGGGAGGCACGACGGCACCCACACCCTCCATCGCCGCCACCAGGCCCGAGCCGACGTTCGCGCTCTTCCGGGCGAACACCGGTCACGGCGATTGACGATCTCCTTCAGCTCCTTGACCTCGCCCTAGGACTTCCGAAGCCCAGCCCCAGCCCGATCCCGCTTCGAGCGGGCGGTCTCGACGGACTCCTTCGTCGTGACCAGCGCGCGTAGATGGCCAGCGGTATCCCCTAAACGCGCCACCTCGGACGCAAGAAGGGCGATAGCCTCCTTCGCCGACGTCAATTCCGCGACCACCTCCGCGCGACGTGACAAGCGGCACGTCAATTGGCCGGCCAGCGTAGAAGCCGCTTCCGGCTTCGGCTGGAGCGCGCTCCGCAACTCCTCCATCGGCTCGTCCTCGGGTCGCCCTCCGAAGGAGCATCGAATGAAGGACCAGCGGAAACAATTTATTTCCCGAGTGTGGCAGATGCGGTGGAGTGAGCATCAACTGCAAAAAGAAACGAATTGCGAAGCACCGTCAAACTCGCCTCACAAAAAAAGAGAGAAGAGTGGAAGCAATGAGAATGAGAAAGTTTCCTCGGCCAGCAGCGGGTCCCACTCGTCGAAGCAACCAATCACGAGCGAAGCCGTGGGAGCAACAGTGTCGTTTCTACGACAAAAGACAAACAAAAAGTTAAGCCGAGAGTAACCCTAGAAATAAGGAAAAGCACCTAGCATCGAAGCAACCCGCCTCACCTCTCTACGGGGAAGCGGCCCCGCTTCGAACCTCATGGCGAGGTCTCTTCGTCTTCTTCTTCTTCTTCTTCTTCTCCCCGTCAAGAGACAGGAGTGGGTCATCCAGCACGTCGTGCATCACGATCATCTTGAACACCTTGTTCGGGGCGCGACGCCCCTTCGACCGCCGATCGACCGGAGGAGTCGGGTCCTCATTGGGCGAGGAGCCGGGCTGATGCTAACGGGCAGCTAGCCCTTTTGGCGACGAGACTTGGAACTCACCCCACCTTTGGAGCCTCGCTTCTTTTTCCTCTTCCCATCGGCGGAGGTCCCCGCGCTGGACCCCGACCGAGGCGCTTCGCGGGTTGAACCAGCCCTTCGTGATGATGTAATCGAGGACGAGCTTGTGCTCCTCCATCGAGTAAGTGCCGCAAAACAGATTTGCCCGCTGCTCAACATCACGGACGAAGGACCCCACCCTCGCCCATGAAAACAGGGAAAATAATTGCCCCCTCGACCCCTGCGACCCCGAGGTCGATCGGGGAGAACCGATCATTGCCAATCCCGAACCCAGCCCTTAGAGGGCGGACGCCCGTAGCGCAGAACTCATCCACCAGGTCGCGGCTGCTGGAGGTGCAGTACGCCCCTTAATAGATGGCTTCGCCCGCCTCGTCTCGGTGATGCCGGGCACCTTCGCATAGAACCAGCATCGGTGCCGTTCTAGCTCCACTTGTTGATGCTTTGGTGCATGACACCCTTTTTCTCGTTCCGACAGGGCATCAAGGTAAGCCACCCCTACCGGCAATCGTGCTCCACGCCGTCGATGATGATGTGGCGCTGCTGATTCTGCAGCATAAAGTGTCGGGCAAACACCTCAATGTCGAGGTCGCCCTCGTAGCTTGCCATCGCCAAAATAAATTTGCTCAAATGAGCGAAGGCGCTGGGGACAGCTCGTGCAATTGGATCCCGTAGTGCTCCAAGACAGTTTACACGAACCGATGGCATGGGATCACCAACCCTGCGACGAAGTAGTCTTGGAACACGACCACCTCGTTCGCCTCGGGCTCCAGCCTCCACTTCACATGTAGGGAGGCGATATCCCCGAAGATAGCCCAAGTCAACTAGCTCCGTGGTCTTTGGGTTGACGACTTTAGGACCCTTTGGGGCCTTCAAACGGCGGCGGCGTGGAGCAGCAGAGCTCGCACCAGCAACAGCGGTAGCATTGGGCGAAGCATCACCCTCCTCCTCCTCCTGGTCGTCCTCGCCATCGTCGTTGGCCTTGCTCTCCTCATCGGCAGCTTCGCCGAGAGCATCATCAACCTCCACCTCTTCCGCGCTCGAAGACCGCTACCCTCGAAGAGATAGGCAGAGGCTCACGCATGACCCGGTCCTCGGTGCGAAGCACGGAAACATCCAAATCCTCGGGCGCACGGGCGAAGTCATGGTAGCAGTAAAAAGGAAGGGGAAGGAAGCGAAGCGGTGGAAAGAAAAGTAAACTAGCTCAGTACAGCAAGCGAAGACAAGAAAATATGGAAGCAAGAGAGTTTTTCTCGAAAGCAGTAGCTAACCTTTCACCCCAACCAAGCCTTTTATAGGCAGGGGAATAAATCTAGGTCACCAACGGTAAAAAGCGGCGGCGCAAGAGGTGAAAAGGCAAGCCGTAGGCTGCGGCGAGCGAAGCAGGCCACCAAATGTACAGAAAAGAAACCAGCCCGCCAAAGCCCATCGGAGCAAAAGTACTGAAAAAGCCCACCGACTCGATAGAATCAGTAACCCATTAGGCGCAGGAATCGAGGAGTGTCAAAACCAACGGTAACGCCACGATCGACACAACTAACAACCAAGAGCACAAAAGAGAAACTCTACGATCAAAGAAAAAATAGCGAAGCGAAAGTCACGGGGAGTGGCGTTTCCCCGCGCTCGCCTACGCGCACGAGGTGAAGTTCCGATCGGCCACGCTCAATCTACGCGTATTTCGAGCTCGCCCATCGAGGGGTACTGTTGGGGGCCCGGCGCGAGCCAGGCTTCACGCGGAGGCAACGCCAAGGACCCCCGACATATACTTCTCACACTAACGCCGAGTTTTGTCTTCAAATAGCACGCACAGGTCGCCGGACGGCGCGAGGTACTTGACGCGAGGAGGGTGCCTCGAGGCAAAGCCAAGGGAGGCCCGAGGAAGGTGCCAAGCCCCGGTATGAAGGGCCGCGACCCACGGGGCTACCATCTATGCCTCGTGGGCGTGAAGCACTAGAGCGAAGCGAAACGAAGAGTCGGAGTGCGTCCCAGCTAAGCAGCTAGCTAAGCCGCAGGCGACGCGCTTTCAGCCGGCTTTCCCGGAATGCCCTCGGGATTACCGCCTCATAGTAGGACTAGGGCATTCGGCCAAGGGTAATGGTCTTGTAAAGTGTGGCTCCCTGCACTATAAAGGGAGCCTAAGGATCACATGTAAAGACACATGTAATCAGTAAGTTAGCTTCGCTTATACTAAGAACTTTTATCTTGCCACTTCATTCTTTCATAGTCCGCATATTCCATTCTTGTGTTCGGTGTGTTAAGTGAGCATCACCCTCGCCGCTTAATTAGCACGCCAACACTGATGAGATGTTGCTCTGCCACTGTGTGTTACTTAGGTGTGGCCTGCACTCCACAGATGGCGGTCCAGGGTAGCATTGACATCCGAGGTCACCGGTGATCAGATACGGCTGCCACTGCATTGTGTCGTGCGCTCTGGCGACTTTGTTCGTTGCGTTGCGACCGAGGCAGTCTCTCCTGGAGAGACGAGGGGACGATGCAAAAGCGATACCAGCATCCTCGCATTATCGTCATATTTTAATGATGAACAGTTTAGTTATGATATATGTATATGAAGAAAAAAACCATATATGTAGGTTTAATTCTACTGTCGATGCTCGAAAGGACGTCGACACTTACAAGTAGTATAACTTCACTGTGTTATGAAATGGATGCAAGTATATATAATCTTTACCAACAAAAGTTAGGACCTGATGTTTCGCATGTCCCCATTTCATGAACTATTATTGAGTTGGATCCAGCAGACATTCATTTTTTATCAGTTGCATCAATCCCCAATGATTGCTGCACTTTTATGTGCTCTAGTCCATAAGGATTAGGTCGAACAATTCTCCAAGTATATGTTCTGATGCTCTTGGTTATTAGCACAGGTTGATCGAACCGGAGGAGGGAGCTATTAATCGATCTATATGTTCCATGCATGAGAACCATTCTGAACCTCACGTCGCTTATGAATGCATTAATTCGTATAGCCCCAGGAAGTGGCATGAGAATAGTGTAATTTCACTACCGAAACGCATTATTGCCGTGTGTCGTAGTATTCGCCGTGAGCCAGAAGTCGGGCACACGGCGGGCTTTTGCCATGTATCGAGCGTTTCTGCACACGGCAGAAACAAGCACACGGCATCATCACCTTCGCCGTCAGCCAAAAGAAAAACACACGGCAAATGTGACCTTTTACCGTGTGTCACTGGTCCAGCACACGGCAAACCGGAGGTCGTCCCAACGACCTTAATGGCCGTGAGGGTGTCCAATGTGTGCCGTGTGCTGGCACGTTGACGGCAAATGGCCCTTTTCACCGCGTGCCGCGCATGTTGCACACAGCAAACTACACTTTTTTGCCGTGTGTCACTGAGGGACACACGGCAACAGATAAGTATTATTTTTAAGTTTGACCTCCACAACTTTTTGTGAGCTTCATTACATGCATTGGTAGACTATATAATAATTTGGTTCATTTCTCACCATTTTTTTTCTATATTTACGCAATTAAATGATTTTTAATGACTTTTTTGAAATAAGTGAAATTTGAATTACAAGTGCATGAAATAATAGACAAAGGTCAGTTAAAAATTGATTTTCACGATATTGATGCTTGGTTAAGACAATATGTAGTTGTGAAAATGAAATTTTGAATATCACGTGCACATAACATTACAACGACCATCGGGTGAAGTAATTTTTAAATTCGACAAAATTCAAACAATGCCTGAAATTCATGAAATTTGTCGTAGTACTATTTCATCATATTCTAAGTATGTGATAAATTGTCGAGATGTTTCTGTGCATGTCATTGAATACGATGTTTATAACATGAAGGTTACGTGACGAAGTTTCATATAGATTATAAATGATGAGGTAATGTTCATACATGCAAGGACAAGGTTGAAATATAAGTTCAATTGAAAACATTATTAATGTATAATACACAATTACACGAACTATCATCTTATTTTTTTGCTATTTCGAACTAGTTTGACAACTTAAATGAAATATCATGCAATTATACCATTTTCAATTTTATAATTTTTTTGCAACTATTAGTACATGAAATAATAGGTTTCAGTGTTGAAAAATTAATACTTATTTGATTCAACCCAAATTCTGGTCTTAAAACAAAAACTTAACGTTATATTTGCGAAATTTATAGCAAAACGAATTTATAGTTGCCGTGTGTCAAGTTGCCGGCACACGACAAACATGGAGGTTTGCCGTATGCCACAGATTTCATTTACTAATAGGTTTGCCATATGATGAAATAATAGGTTTCATCATATTCTAAGTATGTGAAATAATAGTTTGACAGATCCGTGGCACACGGCAAACCTCCATATCATTAGTCGTTCGCGCGCGTCCACTCACTCTCTCTCTCACTCTGCCTCCACTCTCTCTCTCTCTCTCTCTCTCTCTCACTCGTCCGCGTCGCCCGAGCACCCCCAGCCCTGCCCGCCCGCGCCGGCCGCCCTCGCGGCGCCCCCAGCCCTGCCCGCCCGCGCCACCCACCCCCACGATGCCCCCGCGCCCCCAGCCCTGCCCGCCCCCGCCTCGCCCGCGGCGCCCGTGCCCGCCGTGCCGCCGCGCGCCCTAGGCCCTGCCCCCGCGCTCGCGCGTCCTCGCGGCGCGGCGCCGTTGCACCCGTCCCGCCTCGCGCCCTCGCGACCGCGCGTCCTCGCGACGCGGCGCCCGTGCACCCGTCCCACCCCGCGCCCGTCCCGTCCTGCCCTGCGCCGTGTCCTGCGGCGCCGCCCGGCCCGACGCCCCGTGTTGCTGCTCGGCCGCCACCGTCGCCCGAGGTCTTGACACCGCCGGTAAACACAAGTGTTACAATTTGGTGATAACAAAAGTAGAAATCACAATTGTTCCAAGTGTTTTGCAAATATTGTTTGTAGGTGATGGAATTTGTGCACTTTTCAATTAGAAACTGAATGTGAATGGAATTTGTTGTGGATGTTGGCCATCGGGTCGTTGTTTTGTTGCAGGTTGTGGTGGCAAAACTTTTTAGGGTAGTCGCTACCGAATTTTGCACTAAATTGGATGTGAATGTCGATCATCGCGCCGTTGCTTTATATATTGTTATAAAATTTAATTTGGTTGTCAGCTATCGTGTCATTGCTTTTTAGGGTAGTTTCGGCAAAATTTTCATTGGATACTAATAATTTTTTTTCTTTTTGCAGAGAGGCTTTCCGGAGTAACGTCATTCTTGACTCCTCGCTTCGCAGCATAGTAAGGCCGGACAATACGACCCATCCTTTCATATCATGTTCTTAGGTCGCGTAACCTAGTTAGACATCTCCCGTTCGAACAAAATACGGTTGTAATTATGTGTTTGTTTGGATATCTACAACCGTATCTGTTTCGAATTGTCCATGTTTTTTGGACAGCCCGCAGATGTGTAGATGGGGTTAGTTTCCATGCTCCACCCTATTCGAGACAGAGTTTTGGCATCACTCCCAGTTGTTCTCCGGATACACAATCTCCTTGATAGGACGTGTATTTGGAGAACAATGGGTAGGTGCTGCTGAAATTCTGTCTCGGATAGGGGTGGAGCATGGAAGCTTACCCATCTACACATCCTCGGATGGGATTAGGACCTATCTTTACCTATTAAGGCATGTTAAGTATCGCGTAGCTGTATATGATTTCTATAACACCCGCTGGGCTATGTTAAAGGATGGATAGCCGTGACTCGATGTACACGGGATGGCGGGGTAAGCGTGACTATACCGGAGAGTTCATTTACAAGGTCCATGAATTCTTGAAAAAGACATTTCAATCGGGACATGGTAGAGCAATGTGCCTATGTGCTAGGTGAGAGAATAAGACATATCAAACACAATTGAAAATGGCTCAACACATTTGCAACAATGGGTTTATGGCAAACTACACCCAGTGGATCTGCCATAATGAAGCCCATCGAGGGAGAGTCGAGGTCGTGAGGCAACACATCGTAGAATATGATTCCGATGCTGGGTGCGGAGACATGCTAGATGATTTTCATCACGCCCACTTTGATGAAGGACCTAGCCATGTTGGGGAGGAGCCGCCCGAGCCTACCGCAAAGGCCTATTACGACATGTTGTCTTCGGCACGTAAACCATTTCACGATCATACGGATGTTTCTCAAGTAGATGTTGTCGGACGACTAATGGCTTTAAAATCTCAGCTTGGCATCGAGTTGGTAGCCTCGCTTCCGAGTGGTCACAATCTGCCATGCAACATGTATGAGTCACAAAAGCTCCTTCGTGCACTTAAGATGTCGTACGAGCAGATATATGTCTGTCCTAACGGATGCGTCTTATTCAGGAAAGAGCACTCGAGAAAAAATATTGTCATAAATATAATTCCTCCAGGTTCATTGAGATAGATTATGGTGATGGTCATAAGAGGCATCTCAAAATCCCTGTGAAAATCCTACGGTACCTTTCGTTCGTACCGAGGATCCAACGCGTTTACATGACCGAGGACACCACAAAACAGATGACATGGCATAAAGAACGCAAACGATACCGTCTCGAGAATATGATACATCCAGCCGATGGTGAATCATGGAAGCATTTTGACAGGCAACATCCTGAAGAAGTTAAGGATCCTCATAATGTACGAGTTGCGCTGGCGACAGATGGGTTCAATCCTTATGGAATGTCATCTCGCCCAATACACTTGTTGGCCAATGTTCGTTATCCCTCTCAATCTCCCTCCCGGCGTCATGTTTGAAGCACAAACAATACTCTTGTCGTTGATAATTCTTGGACACCCGGGGACTAAAATGAGTGTGTGCATGAAGGCTTTGATCGATGAGTTGCTTCATGCTTGGAATGTTGGGGTATGGACATACGACAGGGCTAGAAAGAGGAACTTCAAAATGAAAGTGTGGTACATGTACTCGATGCATGACCATCCGGCATATGGGATTTTTCCGACTGGTGTGTTCACAGGAAGTTCCCATGCCCGATATGCAAGTCGGTTATCAAGTTCTTTTGGTTGGCGAATGGTGGCAAGTATGTTGCTTTCGACAAACACCGACAGCTCCTTACTATGGGCCATCCATTCGGACGGGACAAAAAGAACTTTACAAAAGGTGTGGTGGTTGAAGAACCCCGCCACGAGATATTGACAGTGCCGCTATTCTTGAGCAATTAAACGCGCTCAAAGAAAAGGTCGATGGTGGTTTTGAAGGATATGGTGAGGAGCATGCCCGGACTCATATTTCGGGCCTGTGGAGGCTCCCGTATATGATTGACATTCTTCTTCCACATATTCTAGATATGATGCACACTGAAAAGTATGTCGCCGAGGCACTTTGGGTTACAATCATGGACATTGTTGGTAAGACTAAGGACAACGTTAAGGCTAGAGTGCATCAAGCTAGCTTATGCAATAGACCAAAGCTCGACATTCCGTCTCCTAAAGACGGCAAAAGATGGAAAAAGCCTCCAGCCGATTTTGTACTAAAGAGGTACCAAAGGAAGGAAGTACTAGAATGGATCAAAACTTTAATGTTTCCCGATGGGTATGCAACGAATCCGAGGAGGGGTATGAAAATAAGTACTATGCGAGTCAATGGGATGAAGAGTCATGACTACCACATATGGATTGAACAGACTTCTTACGAGTCATAGTTCGAGGTTATCTTTCCGACCATGTGTAGCTAGTACTTGCAGAGTGAAAGTGCATCTAGGCCCCTCATTTTATTTTGGATGATTGATATCAATACAATTAAATTTGGACTAATGCTTTCATGAGAATGTGTGTAGTGAATATCCAAAGCACATGAAAGTGTAGCAAGCACAATCAAAAAGGAGAAAAGAAATGCGAAATGCAATAAAAAGAAGAATTTGGAAAAGCCCCGTCTCAAAGCTTGTGCCTCTCTTTTATTTATTTGCTTTGAGTCATAGGGATGCCGTACTATAAAGAGGGATGCAAATCACAAATTTGTCAAAGAATGGAGATGCTCACAAACTCAAGAAATTCCTTCCAAACCCATTCTTTCCGGACCCATCGGAAGCTCCGATGTGGTACCGAAGTTCCGGTAGGCTTACGGAGAGCTCGAGCTCTCCGGAAAAGCCATACCGGAAGTTTCGGTCCTCGGTACCGGAAGTTCCGGTAGGCTAACAGAGAGTTGAGCTCTGCGGAAAAGCCATACCGGAAGTTCCAGTAGGCTAACAGAGAGTTTAGCTCTCCGGAAAAGCCATACTAGAAGTTCCGGTCCTCGGTACCGGAAGTTCCGGTAGGCTAACAGAGAGCTTTGAGCTCTCTCGGAATGCCATACCGGAAGTTCCGATATGACACCGGAAGCTCCGGTGCGGTCCTGTTTTCAAACCCTAAACCTAGGTACCGGAAGTTCCGGTACTCCACCGAAGTTTTGGTGCGGGCCAAAAATCCGGATCTAACCCTGATTCGAACCATACCGGAAGTTCCGATATGCTATCGGAAGTTCCGGTGCGGGGTTTCAGACAGGCCAACAGCACTTTTTGGAGCTGTGGTATATAAGCCACACTCCACCCCAACTCACACAAGTCTTGCACATTCCGAACACTCACACATTTGAGCATCACTCCACTCACTCCAAATCCTCTCCAAAAGCGAAAATTCCATCCTTGACCTAGGATTCGAGTGAGAGACTTTGAGCAAGTGTTTGAGAGACTTGATTCCATTCTTGAGCATCTTCACTCTCGTCAAGCTTGTGATTTGGATTTGTTACTCTTGGAGCTTTGAGCTCCTAGACAGCTAGGCGTGCTCGTGAGCTCCCAACTTGTGTGGTGACGCCCGAGAAGTTTGTATTGCCGGTCCCGGAAGGGACCTTGATAGTGGAAAACTCAAGCTCAACCTTGGTGGTCACTTGAGGGAGAAATAGGGTTGAGAGAAACCCGATCCTTGGTGGACTTTCTCAACGGAGACGTAGAGTTCTTGGTGGGCTTGAACTTCGGTGAAAAATCCGTGTCTCTTGTGCTCCCTCTTTTTACTTAAGCGCGTTGTTGTTTACTTTACTAGGTTGCTTGTTAGTTTCCCTTCGTGCCGTTAAATTCTTAGAATTGCATAGGGTTGTGTCTTTCCTTCTTGCAATCACTAGAATTGTGTAGGGTTTAATTCCTTATTTATCACCCTACACCGGAAGTTCCAGTACCCTACCGGAAGTTCCGGTATTTGACGTTTTCGTCTTAGTGTTATTTCCAAGAAAATTTTAGGTTCGCCTATTCACCCCCCTCCCCCTCTAGGCGACTTTCAATTGGTATCGGAATGGGTATCTTCGTTGAAGCCTCACCGCTTGAAGATTAAAGATGACGAATGACAAAGATGCAACGGCTAGTGGTAGTGGTAGTGGTGAAGCTCCACCTAGGCTAACCGGTGAAGTAAGGATTGAAAGCTCACCGGATGGGACAAGAAATGGAAGTGCAAAAGGAATTGCCAAGGATGGAGATGTGCCTAGTGCTTTGCCGATAAGCTACAACAAAACACCATACTCCTATAGTGATGGAAGGGATGAGCACATTGGACCCGGCTCCGGAAGACTACCATATTTTGATGGTCAATACTTTGATCATTGGAAAACAAAGATGCTA
>JAUNZO010004549.1:0-12637 GCA_031894775.1 Chloris gayana | reverse complement strand
AGAAAATTCCCTGTGTGCCATCAAAATTTTGATCTCTTCCTTCTATGACACAAAATTTGCTGAAGTTCCCTCTATGCCATAAGAAAATTTTTTCATGCCTTACGTGCCACAACCGTTAGTTGGCCTATGTAACGGCGTTAAATGTGAAGTAAAAAGACCTAAATACCCCTGTACTCCAACATAAAAATCTGTCTTACGTATGTTCCTTTTAATAACCCATTTTCGCATAGGCAAATGGAAATCACTTATATTTCTAAATGGAAAATCATATGTACAACAATATTTCTACAAAGGTAGCTGAGTGCATATAGTTTAGAAAATTGACCACAAGCACAAGTGCACATAATTCACTTAATAATGGCAATAAAATTACTTGGACTTAATAATGCCACAAAATACCAAATGTTCACAACCAACACAGGTTCAACGCACAGGTTGCTCTTCATAAACATAATGTTCACAATCAACAAAGAAAACAAGGTTCAACTAGATTTTGGAAAGGACATTACATCACATTCAAAATAGATTCACACGCAACCAATATAGAACAAAGTCAAAGGCTGAGCCTTCTTTTACTTCTGGTTCCCATTGATGGGCTATTGTCCATCATTGCTTTGCTTCTTGTTCCCATGGCAGGGCTATCAATGAGCACCTTCTTAGCCTTCTCTTTTGTCTTTCTTTTTGCAACAACATTTTTCTTCCTTGCCGGCTTGGTGGCAATAATGGGATGTGTTTCACCCTCTTCAATTTGATTTGAGCCACCAGGGCACTCAATAGAGAGGACTTCAAGTTGATTTGAGCCACTACCAGACTTGGACCTGTATTGGAATATATTCACTTAGTGTAAACAACACACAAGGTAAAGCACAATTTGAAAAATAATGAATAGCTTACCTAACTGAATCTGATCTAGCACCTTTTCTTATGTTTGTAGTTGCAAATTCAGTGTCTTGGCTGTACAATAAGTAGTACCTAGATTAAAATATAATACAACATTGAAGGATACAACATGATAGGAACAAAATGGATACAAACCTTGGTGGGAATGTCATGGAACGTGTTGGTTCTTGATCTTCAAATGGAACAATGCTACTCTCAGTTGATATTGTAGTAGCTTTTTCCTCCTTTTAGGTGGCCCTCTACATGCAAAAAAAAAATAATGTTTAGATAGATAAATAAGTGGTTATATAATCATGCAAGAATTTTAATGTGTATATTTCAGCTACCTTAGAGCCATCATAGCTGCGATGTCCGCTGGATCTCCTTCTTTACAGCTGTGCCAATGATGACCATAGCCAAAACATATAGGACATTGGTGCTGTCATTTTCTTCTTGGTGCATTGCTACTACCCTCAGCACTACCTTTGAACCTCTCATTCTTTCTCCTTCCAGCTGTGGATTTCAATAGTGGTGGATACATGAAGAAATCATGGTTGGACTTAGGCCATTGAGATTTGTCCGGCAATGCAGGGATTTCTTGTGCATATGCTGCTCTAAATTTTTGTATGGAATAAGCCAAGTCCACATAGTTCTCTAAAGGAGCATGATCAAGTGATGTGATAAATGCTACAGCATGTGAGCAAGGAATGCCTGAAACTCGCCACTCTCGACATGTACAAGTCTTGTCATGCAATCTCACTGCAAAGCGAAATCCACTACCTCCACGTACAGTTACTTCAGCAACCTCCTCAGAGCATTTAACCACATCCATGTCCAAATTCCAGCTCTTTTCTTTCAACTTTTTGATGATGTGAGGTAAGATAAGGCCTTCGAGCTTCCTAGAAATTTTTCTCCTTTGTTCCCACTTGATCATGAGCAGCTGTCTGATCTTGTCCATCAAGTCATCCAAGTTCAAGCTCTTGTGAGGCTTTATCCAGTTATTAAAGCTCTCTGCTAGGTTGTTTGTTACATAGTCAACCTTGCTAAGAGTTGAAAATTGGCTTCTAGTCCATAACTTTTTGTGGCTGGACCTAAGATATGTAGTTGCTGCTGGTTTTGCTCTCTCCATTTCAGCCCAATGTTTCTCAAAGAAGTGTTGATGCCACGAGTAAGATGCTGCCCAAAGATGGTCATCAAACACTTTGCCATGAAACCTTTTCTTAAAATTCTGAACCAAATGCCACATGCACTCTCTATGTTCAACATATGGGAACACTTCTTTGACCCCAGCCATAATAGGTTGTCCGGCATCTGTGCATATGGCTAATCCAATTGGAGATCCTATAGCTTTCTTAAGTTTTTGCATGAACCAAATCCAGTTTTCATTAGTCTCAGAATCAATGACACCAAATGCCACCGGATACATCCAATTATGCCCATCAACAGCAACAGCCGTAGCTAACTGTCCCTTGAACTTTCCAGTCAAAAATGTACTGTCTATTGCCAAGTATGGTCTACAGCCACTAAGAAAGCCTTCTATGCAAGGTTTCATTACAAAAAATAACCTTCTAAATCTGATCTTATCATTTACCATGTGATGATCAATTTCTACAAAACTACCAGGACTTGACTTCTCAATCTCAGCTTTGAACCTATATAGATTATTGAAGCTCTTGTCCCAATCTCCATAAAGTTGTTTAAGTGCAAGTTCCTTACCCATGTACACTCTCTTGTAGTGCACCTTCACCTTGTAATGTTCTTTTATCCTTCTCTGCAACTCCTTTGCTCCTATAGTAGCATCTTCAATCAACCAGTCCTTCACCTTCTCACAGATCCAAAACTTGGAAGCATTCTTCACCCTCTTGGTCCTTCTAGTGCTGGTGCATTGGTGCCTTGAAGGATTTTTCCTCACCTAATCAGATATTGAAACAAAAAATATTAGAGTCAAACAATAAATTAATCAATGACTACAGACATAAAATATTAGAGTCAAACAATAAATTACCTGTATAGTTACATCATCATCCAAGGTACACGCATAAATCCTCCAAGGGCAATTCTCCTCATCTTTCCTTGAACAATACACTCTATACCTCCCTGTATCAGCCTTTTCAATGTTATATTCAAATCCCCTCATGATTGCATGTTGAGCTAATGCCAATTTAAATTCTCCAATATCCGGATAGATGGTGCCTACATCCATTGGTGGGTCATCTTTGTCATAATCTACTTTAGAAATATTCTCGGGTTCATAATCTTTTATTTCCAACTCTTCCTCAAAGTCGGACTCCAGCTCAGACTCAGTTTCGGACAAATTATCATCTTCTGGAACTTTGTCTTTGCCTTTGTCTTCCTCATTGTCATTAGCATCAACACCCACATGTTCAGCCACAGCTACAATTTCAGACAAATTACCCAAATACATGCACTCTTCATCAACACCCACATGTTCATTATCTGGTAATGGATTTTCTAGATAGTTGTCTTCTTCTAAATCTGGTTCTGGTTCCATTATGCTGCTAGGTTGGCTTTGAGAAGGCTGATTTTGTTCAGTATTACATGGTGTGATAGGCCATTCAGTGACAAGATATGTCGGTTCTGTTGGATCTGAATAAATGATAAACACAGTAACAACTTTGGACTCATTGTACTTGTCAAACATAGCCATTAGTTCATTGTCGGTGTCAACTTTGGGAAAGGATTTTGATATCTCATCATGGTACTGAACAGTTACAAGTTCCTTATAACCAGGTGGGAACTCATCCACAATCGAGTCAACAAGGTCCTTAAAATTCGTAGTGTCGGAATCTACAACTTTTGTGAATGAGTAACAACTGCCATCCATTCTACGAGTTTTAGTATTGCAAATAAGTTTGATTTTCAGATAGTAACATGATTTTTGATCCATCCTGCGAATGCAAACCGCATGAACAATGAATATTTTCGATACAATTCTACTGCTATAATCTCAAAAACTAAAGAATCCAAAGTGAAAGATCAAAACAAAGAGATCCTTACCCTTCAGGGAGCCACGAGGGTGGAGCCATGCTTTTCCCCAAGCCCGCAACAGCGTCCACGGCAAACGCGCGACCTGCCTGCGTCGCTTCGCCCAGGGCCCGACCCGGACCCGCCGCGTCGCCTCCCGTCGCCCGCGGCACGCGCGCGACGCGCCTGCGTCTGCTCCCTCCGCCAGGTCCGGCTCCGCCCGCGGCACGAACCAGCAGCTGCCGCCGCGGCTTCTTCCCTCCGCCCGCGGCACGCGCCGGACCCGCCACGCCCGAGCTGCTGCGACTGCACGCTCGGTCGCCCGCCACCCGCCGCGACCCACGCCGGGGATCGAGCCGCGCGCCACCCGCCCGTACGGCCGTGTCTGCCTCCCTCCGCCGCGGGGCTGCTTCCCTCCACCCGCGGCACGCGCCCGACCCGCCTCGCCGGAGCCGCCGCGAAGCCGCCGCGACTGCACGCCGCCACCAGCCGCGACCCACGCTTAGGGTTACAGGAATCGGGACTTGCCTGTTTTTTTTTTTCTTTTTTTTTAGACAGGGGGAACTAGCCTGTTGGACTTGGGAAGGGGTACTATGGGTAATCCAAGAAGTCACAGCTACGTCTGAGTAACGGGAGCTGACGGAAACGTTCGGTTGTGGCACGTAAGGCAGGGAAAAAATTTCTTATGGCATAGAAGGAACTTCAGCAAATTTTGTGTCATAGAAGGAAGATGTCAAAATTTTGATGGCACACAGGGAATTTTCTCAAAGTCAAAGTGGATGTCAATTGCAATGATGCATATGCTGCAGAGGTGGAGATGCTTGAGGGTCAGCTAAGGCAAACAGTGGACAGGCATCCCAACCATCCGACCCTGGAGTTAGGAAGATTGGGTGATCACAGAATGATACCATCTATCCAAGAGCACAAAGCACATCGCACAATAGACCGGATCATTATCCCATCTTTCGAGGAGCAAGAGACATTATCGGTATTGGATGAAGGCATGAGGATCTCATATGTTGAAGAACAACATGCTATAGAAGAATTAGTATCTATGAACAGAATTGTAAAAAGGTTATAACCGGTTTGGATCAAGACTGGTCAACGTAGTTCTTTATTTTAGAACAAAACATATTCCTTTCTTTATTTTTCTTATATGAAAAATATAAGATTTTAATATGGACACTGTCCATCAACCTATGGGTGTGTTTGGTTGGGCTGTGGCTGTGGCAAAAGCTGCTGTGGAATTGTGGAAAAAGCAGTTGTGGGTTATGAAGCTGTGAAAAAGCCGTTTGGTAAAACAACTGTGACTTTTCAAAATTTACTAGCAGACCCTACTTATCATCATATATACCATCATATATACGTACATATATACACACAAATATATATAAAACATTTTATATTTATATATTTATTTATATCATATATGTAATATAACATATATACATGTATATAAATAAATATATATATATACACACATATACATATGGATAAAAAAATATTTATACATATAAACATATATATACATATATTTATTTATTTACATGTATCTTATACATATATATATATATCGATATTATGTTGGTGCAACCGGTGATATGTACCCACCCTACGTGTACGTTGCTGATAGGATAGGACGGTTAGCAGTAGCTTGCGCAGTACCGGAAGGAAATGTTAAAGAGACGGCTAGTTAACGGTTGGAGGTGTGCTCGGTTAGTGCTGTACACCTGTGATAGGCGCTGGCACCCGCTGCGTCGGCAAGGAAGATTGAATCGATCCTACACAGTTGGCAGTTTTGCTGAGGACTTTATTGTTCCCGTGATAGAATATATTTATCCAACCAGACACTTCCGGCCAGTTAGCAGATGCAAGCAGGCTCAATCACTGAAGGGGCGGTGGGTCTCGATCACAAACGGGATTGATTCGACCAAGTGCCCGGCTTGGACTGGAGGTCAGTTTTCTCGCAATTTTTCCGTCCCTGGAAGTCTTCCTCTGTGAGTATTCAATGATTTTAAACCGGACTAGTGTAATATTATCTGATTAATTCCACCGCCCGTAGATGGCGAGGTCATCTTTCAGGTTACCTTAAGCAGATTTCTTGCCTACCTTAGATCTGTAGGAACTCTGACGCAGATGCAGCCCGTAGGACAGACCTCTTAGGACAGGCGGTTGGACGGACCCGCGTAGGTAAGAACATTAACTCCTTGACCACGCATTAGGCTGCATGATAATTAGGTTGTAAGAATGAAGTTGAAATATCACTAAGCATGTGCTGCAGCAGTTATTGATGAATCATCTTTATGTTAGTGTCTAACGGAAGTTGTCCATAGGGTTGTATTTACGAAATGATCATTTCCTTATCAATTGTAGCTAGTAACTTGGTCGGGAAGGGAATAAGGCTGCAGCTGATTAATATTTTAAGGATTCCCCATCTCGCTTAGTATCTTCCAATTGAAAATCGGGCGCGTAGGGTTTGTTCGTTTCCTCCTCTAAAATTTAGCACTGTCACATCAAAGAGAATCTTATTATTTATAAATTTTTCGATTAACTTAATGACAAAATCCTATTGACAGAGTGGTGCTAATTTTCGAGATGAATCTAATGAGGTACCTTGTAGATTGGCGCACGCAGAGGATTGATGCATCCCGGAGTTGTGCACTTAAACAGATGTTCCTCGTAGCTGACGTCGATCCTGGGCCGATAAACCTCAATGGCAGTTGAGAGTTGCAAACCACAGGAATCGCCATGCTCACCGACGCTCGCCATCAAAACCTGCAACAGCGTTAGTGGGAGGCGCCTTCACTTTGCTGGAGTAAATCGCCGGGAAGTGGCTATTCCTGCTCGGAGGCTTCTGCAAGAGTGCTTGTGAGTTTTGGAGTGTGTGTTTCTGTATGGGGTGTAGGGATTGGGTGGGGGGGGGTTTGGTGGTGGGAGCGTGCGGGGGTGTGGGTCGTTCAGGAGGCTTGACCCAGGCGAACTTTGCATGCGTGGACGCAGGGGCTTGCTTTCAAAAATGGAGCGCGCTACCAATAATGGTGGGACGTACCGTTCCGATTGCAGAAGGAGCAGAGCTGCATCAGTTGGTCTCTTTGAATAGTTAGCATGCACCTAAACCAAGTGCAGTTGACGGTGGCCGCCGAGCGGGATACCCGGCAAACGCTTCAGCCGTCCTTGGCGTCTACAGTCTACGATCAAAGCAGTTGCTCAGAAGCACGCTTCTGGAGCCATCATGCTTTGGAGCCACTATTCTGATGACCCGTTAGGCACGGCAAAAATTTTGCAGTAATACTGCGGCATGTTGCGGTCCCGCGCGGTGTAACATGTGAATGAAATCGCCAACCCCTTATCAACCGTGCGAACTGCTAAAACGTATGTGCGATACGGATCGTTGCTACTGGACGCACGAATCATAAAGGCACCTAAGGTTGGGAACTTGGGTGGGTAAGTATACCCCTGGGCACCAAATTCGCATTCATATATATATATATATATATATATATATATATCGATAATATATATATACAACCGTGGGTAGATATCCAACACACGCGTCAGATAGGTAGTGTGCTTTAGTGAACAGCTGTTAACGATGTAGCTGGAACGATTTAACGGTGGAAGTGGATGGACGTGAAGATGCTGTTAGAGCTACTTGCACATGCAATCAGCAGGCCAGCCATGTGTGGTTGCAGGGTAAGGCAGGTGCATGCAGGTCGTAGCTGCTGATTTCTCACAGGTGGTAGGCGAAAAAACTGGCGTCGAAATCGTGGCCACAAGCGGTTTGCAGTTTCCTTGAAGTCCGGCTTTGCTCTTGTTGTTTGAAGCAGGTCTCGTCTCAGCTGCAAAATTATGACCGGGAAAAGAGGAGGCCGTGGTCGCGGCAGTCGCAGCTCCCGACTCCTTGCTCAAGGGCATGTACAAAGTAATAAATGAGTGGGTTTTTAGATTATGTGGCAGTGTATTTACAAATAACCCCTCTAACCCTTGAAGAGACAGCTGAGTGGACTCTTGACGAAGAGACGGTCTCTATAACGTGTTCCGATGTAAGAGATAACTCTAAGCTCCGGTGTACAAGTGAAGAGACGACTTATGTCATACAATCATTAATAATATGTATTTATTAAAAGACAGCATGTAGAGTCTCTTCTTTGTATGACTAGAGTTGTTTTATGTCTCTTTGTTTCGATACATGTACCCAAGAGACCACAGTGGGCTCTTCTTTGTACATGCCCTCATGGAATTTCTGCTTTGCATCTTCGTTCTTGTAGCTTGGACCATTTCTTTTTACCATGGCCGTGCTTGTGAAAAAAAAATAGAGCAAATTCCCTCTATACCATTGAAAATTTTCCAACTTTCCTCTATACCATTGAATTTTCAAACTTTCCTCTATACCATCTATAATTAATAGGCTATTAATCCCATGTGTCCTGGCAACGGTCATCAGAAGAGCTGATGCTACATGCTTTACTGCCTTATCTAAATAGTATGCAGCATGATATCAATTGCGGCGCCAGCAGTGGCAGCTGGTAGGTACCGCCTACGAGCAAGCCAACAAACGAATTAGGCTGTTATTTCAAAGAAAAAAAAACGAATTAGGCATCACATGGCTGCCCAAAACAGGGTTCCGTACGTCCAATAAATGATCGTGTACCAACACACGGATGTGGTTGTTTCTGTAGACTTCACTGGACCACAGCAAGCCGATAAAAACGGCGACATGCGCGTTACCTGAGCAGGAGTAAGTGGTCCTGTCCAAGTAACACATAACCATGCGACGGTTGATGCCACTCACGTCAGTTTTCTGGTTTTCACGGCAGCACTCTGGTGGTCCACGAATCTAAAAGCATATGAAACAGATGGGTGGTGTATAGTAGGGTGGGTAAACACCCCCTGGTTACAGAATTTGCACTCATATATATATATATATATATATATATATATATATATATATATAAGATATATAAAATAAATAAGTAACACACAATATTTATATAAAATATATGTATATAATTAAATAAAAGTCATATAACATATATATTATATGTATATATATACATACATATATATATGTAGGTAATTTCTTCGAACTTATGAAAGCCAAAGCCGGAAAAAGCACCTCCACACCTGCTTTCAGAAATGAACTAGTAAAAAGCTGCTTTTGACTTTGGCTTTTGTTGGCAGCTCAACCCTTTGGTTGGAGCTACTCGACTTTTTAGAAAAGCCAAAGCCAGGAAAAGCCTAACCAAACACACCATATGTATTGATTGTGCTAGAACCCAGATACTATATAAAAGACAAACTGAAAATTTATACGGCATCAACAGCAGACATGTGAAGAATTACCTTCTCTAAGTATTCAATTTTATTGTGACATTATAGATATACTATATCATTTTTTAACAAACTACAGTGGAGATGCACTTACCTCTATTTGTACAAGCACATCCAAATAATGAGGTCTCGTGATTGAGAGCTGCCCTTCCATATGAGACCTCATTGTTACTCATCTTTTATGTGTGCTAGCTAGGCTACTTCATGCGGTATTTGTAGGTACATATATCACTTACTAGTTATATGCCCGTGCGTTGCAATAGGGATACAAAAAAATATATAAATTTATAAGATTGCATTCATGTGTTTACATTTTGCTAGTACTTATGATATATCAAATATGTTTTTCTTTTGCGTATTCTATGTATCTCCAAAATCCTTGGACCACCATCATTGCACACGCAAGATAACACGTTTTGTTTTGCAACCTCAAGAAATATGCTCTTGTCTAATCCACACAGTGCATGCATGCGCCTCACTCTGATCCGCAGTCTATGCAAGCTGTCTCACTCTAAAACACAACATGTGCAGGCATGCTGCATTAAGTTAACAAGTAGCTAACTTGACATATCTAAATCTCTGTATAGAATCACAGTGTTGGTCATTGTGGTGAATTCCATTTCACCACCACCACTTGGAAACTACAGTTTGTTGTAACCAACTCAACTCGGATAGCTACTCCTAAATCAACTCAACTCGGACCAACTCAACTCGGATAGCTACTCCTAAATCAACTCAACTCGGACCAACTCAACTCGGACTGCGTCCTTCTACCATCTCCAGAGATACTATGTGGTCCTTCCCAAGATACTACCAACCAGGTGATAGGAATGATCATATGGCAGTAGGTTTTAGCCTTAACAATTTTATGGTACTGTTTAGGGTATTTCAGTAATTGTATAATTTTTAATTGAAATTATTGTTTTCTTGCCATGCACGATGTGTAAAATTCAACTTTGAAATTCACGGATTGAATTTAAAATCATGAATTTGAAAATCAAGAAATTCAAATTCAATTTCCATGTTTGAGATTTTTTTTCAAATTTGAGAAATTCGAGAAAAATAAGTCTGAAATTTGCAAAACTTAAATTCAAAGAAATCAAAATTCAAATTCCTGATATTCAAATTATTAGTTTGAAAATTTTCAAATTCGCAAAATTCAAATTTGAAATCATAGAATTTGAATTCAAACTCTAAATTCGGGAATCCAATTTTCAATTTTGCAAATTTCAAATTCACAAAAAATTAAGTTCAAATTTGAGATTTGGGAAATTTTGCATCCACAAAAATTGAATTAAATTTCCCTCAAGTCAATCTTTTTTTGAAACAATTCAATCTCTTTTAAATAATACAAAACTATTATAATACACACTATTTTATTCTTCCGAAAATATCCTCGTACTATTAGTACCACCTAATAGTACTAGTGGTACTAGTGATGTGATATAAATTAATCTAAGCCGTTAGATTATAAGTACCACCAAGTACTCAAGGTGGTACCACCGATACAGATCTTGGTGGTAGTATGTACCGTAAAGGAGCTCTTTAGCCTAATCTAATAGGATTTCTCAAGATTACAAAACAAATGTAAAAATGCAAAATGCTGCATTTCTAGTATCCATCAACTAAATAGCTACCCCGATCTGCATGAACTGAATATTTTTGACAGCAATGTCACAATATATCCTAGTATATTAAATATTTTCATGCAATTTAGTGTTATGAGCAATAGTTAGGGGCTAGGGTTTAGGCCACAATGGTGGCCGGGTGTGCGGCTAGGGCAGGGAGGGCAGGGCGCAAGGTGAGAGAGAGGCGCGAGAGAGAGTTGGAGAGTAGATGGGAATTATCCCTAGTATTTCCTTGGAGAGATCGATTACAATTGCCCTTATTATATGAGGGACTTTTCTTGAATCCTAAGCAAACTCAAACTAGAATCCTATCCCAACACAATCTCAACTTTCCTAATTAATCTCCAAACCGTGACATCCCCTCCGGGATACCCGGGACTCGGTACAGGAGGACACTCGACGCAGCGAGTTACAACAGTTCATCATCTCATACAAGCTAGAATATATACATCATGGTATAATACAACCAGGTTTTCGAAATACAAACATTGTACAGCGGAAGCATAATACATTAATGAAGTTTAACAACCTACGAGTCTTGCAGCGGAAACTTGTACTTTACAACAAAAGACCACTAGCGTGATGTACTCGAGCCCGTCGTACACCACGATACTCCTCGCTCAGGACGTCGGGATCTGTTCCCACTTGAGGGAAACACCCTCGGAACACGGCTCCTCTTCCGGACCACTACCGTGACAGTCGTGAGAACACGACTCGGTCCTGAAAAAAAACATAACGAACAAACCTTGAGTATTCTAATACTCAGCAAAGACCGACCCGTCAACGAGGCACGCTAAGGCCGACGCCTAGTATGCAAAGGCTTTACGGCTGTAGAGTTGACTCTTTTGCGAAAACAGCACTAATGGTTGATCCTTAGTTTCAAGTTTTAGCTCAGAGTTAAGTTCAATAGAGAACAAGGTTTTGCAGTCTACAACTACTGCAATCGAGTTTGCAAGAAAAGATCAATTGTGACCAACAATTCTTTCATCTCACATCCTCATCTTCCAGTTGATTACTACGATGTGACGAGCTAAACAAGCGGTACTCATTACTGCGAGGGACAGCGATTCGAATCGATTTATACCAGCTGGCAAAACCCGACTACACGACGTATACGCATCACACCGATCGTATACGACAACCTTTCCCGCTAGCACCTGACAGCAGACTAGCCATTTCCAACTCCCCGGGAGTATGGCGAAGCCACGACTTCCCTCGTGGTCGACCCATCTCCCTCCCGTGAGACTATCCTCTCACTAACGACCGAGTAAAGAGAGTTGGCTACGCTACATCTCCGGGGCGGTAGGGTACATCAGCTTGCTCGGGTCCATGATACCAGCATGTAGTACGGTACGTTCAAACTTTCAACTAGGCCGACAACGGTACGGTCCTTGACCGACTCGAGACGGGGCTACCACCTTGCAAGACCTTATCTCCGTCTTGCCCTTTCTCCTACGGGGCCCGTCCGGTCTCGACTTATTAACATCTTCACTTCCACTCTCATCTTTCTCTTATCATTCCTCTTAGCAATAATTGAAACAGCCATTATCCTATATCTCGCGAGTAGTGTATACCACCACTCGACTTCTACCGATTCCCTATGACATAAGCTTAGCAGTTATCGAACTCTATTGAGCTACCCGTACCAAGTATAGCAAAAACAAATGGAAACCTATCTCATGCATCTAGGGTATCAAGCAACTCCTATAACTTAATGCACAATAACGACTCATTACTGTGATAAAAGAAAAGACTTTGAAAACATAGGTGGGATGCACCGGGCTTGCCTGGATTCGAGTCGGAATCAGCTTTAT
>JAUNZO010004548.1:0-10002 GCA_031894775.1 Chloris gayana | reverse complement strand
ACATCCCCTTCGGGACCACCCGGGAATCGATACGAGAGGGACACTCGACAAAGCGAGTTACAACGAAACATCGTCTCATACAAGCCAGAATATATACATCATGGTATAATACAACCAAGTTTTCGAAATACAAACATTCGTGCGGCGGAAAGATAACATTATTGAAGTTTAACATCCTACGAGTATTCGAGCGGAAGCTTGTTACGTGACAACTCATCGGACTTAAGACGATACGAAGTGATGTACTGAGCCCTTCGCACATCACGGTACTCTCTCTTCAAGGTGTGGGGATTCGTTCCCACTGAAGGGAACCTCCCTCCGGACACTTTGCTCCTCCTCGGGAAAACTGCCGTACAAGTCGTGATAGCACGACTCAATTCCTGAAGGGTAACGAACAAACCTTGAGTATTCTAATACTCAGCAAAGACTGACCCGTCAACATGGCACGCTAAGGCCGACGCCTAGTATGCAAAGGCTTTACGGCTGTGGGGTTTACTCCTTTGCGAAAAACAGCATTAAAGGGTGGGTCCTTACTTTCGAGTATTTTAGCTCGGGTTATGTTCATTAGCCATGGTGTTTACAACCGATCTCTATTCAATCAAGTTTCCAACACAAGATACAATAGATATTTATCTTCCAACCCTCATCTTTCCTCATCTTCCATAAACTTACTACGATGTGACGAGCTAAACAAGCGGTACTCATTACTGCGAGGACGACGATTCGAATCGATTTATACCAGCTGGCAAAAACCCGACTACATGACGTATACGCATCACACGATCGTATACGACAACCTTCCCGCTATCACTGACAGCGAGACTAGCCATTTCCAACTCCCCCGGGAGTATGGCGACGCCACGACTTCCCTCGTGGTCGACCCATCTCCCTCCCGTGAGACTATCCTCTCACTAACGAGCCGGCAAAAGAGAGCTGGCTACGCTACATCTCTGGGGCGATAGGGTACATCAGCTTGCTGGGCCCATGATACCAGCATGTAGTACGGTACGTTCAAACTTGTTCAACTAAGCCGACAACGGTACGGTCCTTGACCGACACGAGACGGGGCTACCACCTTACAAGACCTCATCTCCGTCTTGCCCTTTCTCCTACGGGGCCCGTCCGGTCTCAACTTCATTATCACTCCCACCATCTTTACTATCAACATAAACTCTTAAAGCCTCCATGCTTTAAGCGCCCTAACTCATCTACCGTTGTGACTATGAATTAAGCTTAGCCTATATTGAGCTACCTGTACCAGTATAACGAGAACAAACGGAAACCTACCATAATGCATCTAGGGTGTCAATCAAACCCTAACACCTAATGCACAAGCATAGCTGTACTATGTGATAAAGTAAAAATATTTAAAAACATAGGTAGGATGCACCGGGGCTTGCCTTGAGTTTGTTCGAAGTTAGTCTCCTCGGCGGCTGGGTCGACTTTGAGATCCCGGCTCCTAACTCGCCCTCGGGTGGAACCTCGATTACTTCGGAACCTAGTCGACCAGCGAGTGCATCGCGAATCACAACATGTATGCATGAATGCCCATGATGAAAGTATGCAAGAGTCCATTAATCATTTTAGTTAATGGATGGATTAAAGATAAGTATGCTCATTAAGTATTAATTAACAATTAATTATGCTGATTAACACTTGTTTAATTCAAATTATTATTAATTAATTTTGTTTTCCTTAATTACATAATTAAAGTCACTAATTACTTAAGTTTATTAATTAACACATCATTAGTCTGATTTATTTGCCAATAAGTAAATAATTACCTTAAGGGATTAAAGGTTAATACATTGGGATTATTTAAATAATGATACACTTTAAGTTTAATTTTTTGGAAAATAAATTTCATTATTAATTTCGTCTGCAGTATCTCCTTTACTAACTAGAATTATTTTTCATAATTAAACATTTTATTTACATAAAATAATAGCTTTCCTTTATTAAAGAAAGGGGATTAATTACATATTAGAGATAAATTTATTCAAAATAATTATTTTATTTCACAAATGGATAGATTTCATTTTTCCGAGTCTAACAAAGTTGGTTTGGTATTTTTCTGAATTTTATTGAATTTTCTACGAATTTTGGAAATTTAAATTCAATTACGGGCCACACGGAGGGTCACGGGGTTGGCCACACCCGATCCCGCGTAGCCACACGTGATCCCACAGCGTGTGGCCCGCGGTGTGGCTCCACCACGGCGGCGGGAGCCAGCGGCGGCGCGGTCACCGGAGTTGGCCGCCGGTGATCCAAAGCTCGCCGTGAGACTACCTAGAGCAACTACACGACGCGGGGAACACTCCGGTGTGCATGACGGAGCATGAGCTCGGCCGGAAGTATGTCGGCGACGAGGTCCGACCAAAGCGCAACCTCCGGCGATGGCGCGGGCTCGACACGGACCGCGAAAATTGGGAAAAACTCGCCGGCGCGGACTACGGAGCATGCAGCAAGCTCGTTGTGGACTCGAAAATACATGAGCAAGGCTTGGGAGGGGTGCTCACCGTGGGTGTGGCGGACGACGACGGCCGGAGTTGGAGAAGATCGTCGATTACTCGTCTCTCGTGGATGAGATACGGTAGTAAGTGACTAAGAACAGAGAGCAAAGGGTTGCGCATCATCCCGAACCAAGAAGATGGACGACGGCTCACCGGAGTTGACGAGTGGGAGCCGCGGTGATGGACGACGGTGATGGTCCGACGGGGAGAACGGCTTCGCTTCGACGGAGCAGGGCGGCTCAAGTGAATTGAAGGGCTTGGGGAGCTTCGCCGTGACTCTACGGAGCTCCGGTCGGTGGTGGTTCGGACGGAGGGGTGCCGGAGCGGCACGGCGGCGAGGCTCCGGAGGGAGCGGGAGTGGCGGGGAGAACGAGAGGGGAAAAGGGAGGAGAAATGGGAGCCGGCGGGGCTTTTATTCCCCTCCGAGGCGGTTCCGACCGGCGAGCTGCGTGGCTCCGAGCTGCTGCGTGGCGGGGTGGCGTGGCGACGGCTGGACAGGCGGCCCGGCCGGCGGGCAGCGCGAGACGCGGGAGAGAGAGAGAGAGAGAAGAGAGGCTGACGAGTGGGGGCTGTGGTCATTTTGCATAAAACCCCCTGGGCTTCTGTTTAATTAAAAAGCAACCTTCTGCAGCTCTAAAAATTCCACAAAAATTCAGGGGCGTTGGTGAAAGTATTTTAGGCATTTTTCCTATTAAGTCCCTGTAGAATTTCCAAACCATTTTTGGATTAAAAATTCATAGCTAAATTAAATGAAAAGACTTTGTTTATTTTCTATAATTATTTTTACATGACAAAATACTTTCAGTAAGTTCTCATAAAATCTTTATTTTTGATATTTGAACCCTAGAAAATGTTAAATTTGAATTTTTCCTCTCATTTCATCTCTTCTTATCATTTCCTTTATTCTTTAGTTAATTTGATATTTTATGCTTATGATTATTATCCCATGCTTGATGATCTCACAAATCAAATGCGATGACATGCTTATGAATGCCATGAAATGCATTGTATTACGTGGGTTGTTACAGCCCTCCCCCTTACAGGAATCTCGTCCCGAGATTCACGATTGAACGACTACGCGAGGGTACTAAAGAACTCGGGGTAATTTGATCGAAGAAACTCTTCTTGTTCCCAAGTAGCCTCGGCTTACGAGTGATTACTCCATTGAACCTTGTAGAACTTAACGGTCCGATGTCGAGTCACTCGATCCTTGGTGTCAAGTACTTTGACCGGACGTTCGTCATACGTCAAATCCGGTTGTAGGCTGTTCCACCTCGGCCGTCCGTATATCCATGGGTGGTTTTAAACACTTCTTCGGTTGAGATACATGGAATATGTTATGGATGCCTGCCGGGTGGGATGGCAACTCCAGTCGGTACGCCACGGCTCCACATCTTTCCATGATTGGATAAGGTCCGATGTATCGTGGTGCTAATTTGCCCTTGATTCCAAACCTTTGAACACCTTTGGTAGGAGATACTCGGAGATAGACTTGATCTCCAACCTCGAAATACTAACTCTCGTCGCCTCTTGTCGGTATAAGCGATCTGTCGAGATTTAGCCCTCTTGAGGTTCTGTTGAATGAGACGTACTTGTTCTTCTGCATCTCTTACTAGATCCGGTCCGAAGATTATTCTTTCTCCACTTTCGGACCAATTCAAAGGTGTACGACAACTACGTCCATATAGAGCTTGAAATGGCGACATTCCTGCACTCTCTTGATAGCTGTTATTGTAGGAGAACTCTGCCAAAGGTAAGCACTTTTCCCAATCCTTACCATAGGTTAGGACACATGCTCGAAGCATATCCTCGAGATATTGATTGATCCTTTACTGTACGGCCATCGGTCCGAGGATGATATGCCGAGCTTCGTATCAATTTGGTTCCTAGGGATTCTTGTAATTGTTCCCAGAATCTGGAGAGAAATTGGGTTCCTCTGTCGATATAATGGTCTTTGGCACTCCATGCAAACGAGAGGATTCGAGCAATGTAAAGTTACGCATACTTCTCGGCGAGTGTACCGTGTATGTACCGGAATGAAGTGAGCGAGACTTCGTCGGCCGGTCCACAATGACCCAAATAGAGTTGTGTTTTCGTGGACTTAGCGGTAATCCCATGATGAAATCCATGCTGATGTCTTCCCACTTCCATTCGGGAATACTCGAGAGGTTGTAAAGGTCTGCTTGCTTCAAGTGTTCAGCTTTGACTCGTCGACGGACATCACACTCGTTGACATACCTTGCTATCTCTCGTTTCATTCTTGTCCACCAAAATCTCTTCTTCAAGTCTTGATACATCTTATTGGTTCCGGGGTGGACGAGAATACTTGGACGTATGAGCTTCATCCATTATCTTCTTGCGAATTTCCAAATTCTTAGGCACTACTAGCCTATTCTTGAACCGAGATAACACCTTCGTCATCCTTTCGGAAGCACTTGACTTCTCCCTTACGGAGTCGTCTTTTAATGTGTTCCATACCAGCATCCTTCTGCTGAGCTGCCACCACTTCTTCACGAATGGTAGGAATAAGAGCCAGATTTGTCAATGCTCCATACGGAAGAGTCCGAAGATTCGGCTCTTCACTCCCTTACGGAGATGCTTGAATCATGAGTTGAGCCATGAGATTATTGCAATGAACCTTGCGACTTAAGGCATCGGCTACCACATTTGCCTTGCACTGGGTGGTAGTGAATCTCAATCTCATAATCCTTTATCAGCTCCAACCACCTTCGTTGTCGCATATTCGAGTCTGTTTGGGTGAAGATGTACTTGAGACTCTTGTGGTACGTGTATAAATGTACCAAATTACCCAAGAGATAGTGTCTCCACCCCTTCAATGCGAGTACTACTGCTGCTAGTTCCGGATCATGGGTAGGATAGTGTTCCTCATGACGCCTTAGTTGTCGAGACGCATAAGCGATCACTCGACCTTCCTGCATCGAGAACACATCCAAGTCCCGTGCCGGACGCATCACAATACACATCAAAAGGCTTCGTCGGATCACGGCTGAGCAAGTACAGGAGGCTGTAGTCAACAACTCCTTCAATGTTTGGAAAGCTTCTTCACATTCTTTGCTCCATACATACTTCTTATCCTTCTCCAATAGTTTAGTCATTGGCTTGGCGACCTTTGAGAAGTTTGGGATAAACCTTCTATAATAACCAGCCAATCCCAAGAAACTTCCGATACGAGAGACAGACTTCGGTGACTTCCAATCCAATACATCCTGAACCTTGCCTGGGTCAACGGCCACTCCTTCGGCTGATATCACGTGACCTAGAAACGGTACTTCTTTCAGCCAAAATTCACACTTGCTAAACTTAGTATAGAGCTGATGATCCCTTAGTCGTTGCAACACAACTCTTAAGTGATTGGCATGTTCCTCTTGCGACTTAGAGTAGATCAAGATGTCGTCAATGAATACCACGACAAACTTGTCTAACTCCGGCATGAATACGGAATTCATGAGATACATGAAATGTGCTGGTGCGTTGGTCAATCCAAATGACATCACCAGATACTCATAAAGTCCATACCTGGTGGAAAATGCGAGTCTTCGGTATATCTTCAGCTCTTATCTTAATCGATGATATCCCGAGCGAAGATCTATCTTGGAGAAAACTTTAGCTCCCATCGGTTGATCAAACAAGATATCAATCCTCGGCATAGGATACTTGTTCTTGATGGTCACCGAATTCGGAGGTCTATAATCCACACATAGCCTCAATGTCTTGTCTTTCTTCTTTACAAACAAAGTTGGGCATCCCCTTGGCGATGAACTTGGCCGTATATATCCTTTGTCCAATAATTCCTTTAGTTGCACTTTTAATTCTGCTAGCTCATTCGGTGGCATCCGATACGGCCTTCTTGATATGGGTGCGGTTCCAGGCTGTAACTCTATCTTAAACTCTACCGCTCGGTCCGGCGGTAGTCCGGCAAGTCGTACTGGAAAGACATCTGGATACTCACGAGACTATGGGTATATCCTCCAGGACTCTTACCCACAACCTTATTGACCATGGGCATCATAGCTTGAGGAAAAGTTAAGAGCAAGCAATCTCGACCATGAACAGGAGAGTTCGGATATACGGTTCAAGATGCTATATCCAATATTGCCTTATGGAAGTTCATCCATTGCATGCCAATAATTGCATCTAACCCTTGCCCATCCAGGATGATTAATGAAGTAGGATAAACCTTACTACCCAATCTCAATGGCATATCGGCAGCTTCTTCATTAGTAAGGATCTTACCCGCAGGTGTTGAGATGATATGGGCACATAGCAGCTTTGATGGCATGATGCGATGCTTAACAATATATGACTTGCTGATGAAATTATGCGTAGCTCCCGAATCAAATAAAACCATAGCAGGATGTTCGAGCGATAGAAAACATACCCGCTAAGATTTGTCCTCCTTCGGGTACCTCCTCGGCCGTCGTAAAGTTGGCACGGCCCGTCTTTGCTTGGGGTACTCTTGGCTGGTGCCCTCTCGCTGGTTCTGCGGCTGTCCTTGAGGTCGGGGTGCATATGGTGCCTTCTAAGGATATGGACAACTGCGGTAATAGTGTCCCGAACGGCCACAATTAAAGCATGGCGGTCCATTCTGCTGTGGTGCTTGACCCATCTGGTCGGGGATTACTGGTAGTTCTGTTGCTGATAGGGCGGACGATACCGATTCGGCCGCTGTTGCTGAGGCTGCTGGGGTGATTGATTTTGCCGGTAGAAATTGGGACGAGAGGGTGTATGCTGATAACGCTGACTCCGAGGGTGCGGTGTAAACCAGCCTCGTACTTGGATGGTCCCCCACTTCCTTGTCCCGTAGCCGACCTCTTCTTGTTCTTCTCCGTCCGATGCAGACGGATAGAGTCTTCCGAGTGCAATAGCATCACTCACAAAGTCGGTGAAGGCTCGTCGGTCTTGTTCAACACCAAGCGAGGCCGTAGCTTGGTACTCATTCCCTCCTTGAACAGGTTCTTCTTCTTGGCATCGGTGTCCACATGTTCGGGAGCATACTGAGCAAGGCGGTTGAATACCTTGGAGTAGGTGTGGATCTTCATGTCCCCCTGCTTCGGTGAGAGGAACTCCTTTCTTTTTCGATTCATTAAACCTTCCGGAATATGATGCTCTCTGAAGGCTTTAGTGAACTACGCCCACGAAATCCGATGTTCGGGAGGGAACATTGCTTTGTAGTTGGCCCACCAAGCTCCGGCAAATTCTTATAACTGCTGGGAAGCAAAGAGGGTCTTCCGATAATCCGTGCACGGAAACAGCTCCGGCTTCGATTCAATAGTACGCAGCCGGTTGTCGGCTTCCAAGGGCTCACCCGCATCCGAGAAGACCGGGGGCGAACCGATAAGAAGTCCGAGAAGGTCACCCTTTCCTCCGGTGCATTGCGGCCCCGGTGACGTTCTTGGGGAGCGGTGTTGAGGACCGGTTGCTCCAATAATTCCCGCTGCTCCGCGCGAGAAGCCGATCGCAGCGATGGCCTGCACCAAGGTCGGGGGTGGTGGTGGTGTTCCCGCCCGCGTTGAGAAGTCTTGGGCTCATCGCGTCTTCTTGTTCCAACCATTCTGTCCAAGAAAGTTTACGTTAGACATCTTCATTCCAACTTACTAATGGAAGGACAGGAATACGTAGAAGAGGACTTCCCGGGAATCTTCATGCAACAAGCCATCTTTATTAAAGCAACCACCAAATCCAATAACACGTATTTCTACACTCGCATTACAACGGTTCCTATGATACACTCGGGCGTGGTTACATCACGCCCCTTTATTTAACTAGCGCCTGATTTACATACTAGTTTTCTCACTCCCTACTAGCTAGCACTCCACTATTCTTCGCGACGCCCGGATGTCACCTCCTGGCTTATGGAACTACCTGTCTCGGATTCTCGCATCCTCTAGTCGTGGAATCTCCGTGAAGTCTATGACTGAATCCACGTCCATTATCTCCTTAGGATCCTCCTCTTCTTCTTCGATTCAACCTCCATAGGAATCTCCTGCGCTACTGGCTCACCTCCTGGAGGTTGTTGTCCTATTGCTTCATTCATTATGGCGTTGTGTTCTTGCGGTAGATCTTGTTCTAACCGAGTGATCAATGCATGAGCATTTGCTAGTTGCTGATCCTTAAATTGAATCTGCTGCTCCCTGTTTAGCAACTGTGTCTCCCTAATTGCTAACAACTCCTCCTTTTCCCTGCAGTTGTCTCTCCAGCCTCGACTACACGAACATCTTCCCTTGATCCTCTTACTTCACTCACACCCGTACGTGTGTCTGTCCATCTCTCGTGAAGAAGTAAGAGCATCGGATACAAGTAGAAACTATTCCTAATATTTCAGCACATTTGTTTATTCTAGCAACTGCATATATATATTACTACCACTTCCTTTTTATTAGTTACTTGTTGGTACAAACTCAAACCTACTTCGCGTACACTCCCAACTACCCAACCTCCGCTAGTACCCTATATACATATGACCTATGTCAGCAAAATGTGGCTACCCTCCTACATTAGTGACAACACGACACAACTAAGCCAACGGCGCGTGACTGCCGCCGTCCGACTCGACGTCCCAAGGCTGGCGAAGCGGGTGGGGGCTCGTAGTCCATCCCGGAGACCTCCTCGTCCGGGGGACCCTGCTGCTGCTCCGGCTGCTGCTGCTGCTGCTGCCACTGCTGCTGCAACTGCTCGAACTCCTCAAGCAGGTCGTCGTGGTCGTGGAGCGGTGCGTGGTGTGCCTCGGCCAGCCCGTTGTACTGCAGCTGTAGCTGACCCAGCTCGACCTCCCTCGTGACTAGGACCTCCACCAAGTGGTCCCGCTGCGCCGTCACCATGTCTGCCCGTAGCTCCTGGTGGTCAGCTGCGCGTCAAAGGCGATAACCGCCTCACGGTACTCGTTACGCGCGCGGGTCACCTCGACTATCTGCTCCTCCAGCTCAGCGATCCTAGCGTGTGACCTCTGGATCTCCTGACAGTCCACTCGACAGCGGTGCTTCCAAGCACCAAACGCGTCGCTCCCGACTCTGTGTCATCAGCTCCAAGCCGTGAAGCTGCTGCTCCAGCTCGGCGACACGTGCAGCTCGTGCCTCCTCCTCCTCCCGGGCGCGCTTCCTACCACGAGTGACCGGCATCTCCAGGGAACATGTTTAACAAGTTAAACACTTCTTCCCACGAGAAGAAAAACGAACGGAACAACCTATAAAGTACTACGAGCTAGCTAAGTACATACCCAATATTTATTTAGTGCAGAATTTAACATGATGCATGCTCGGAAACTAGCTATACGTACTTGTAGTATAGAAAACTACGGCGAATAGTTAGCACTTCCCACGAACCCAAACGTCGACCAGTTAGTAAAAATCTAACTATTCTATATCCTTATATGCTCCGTACTCTCTCGTCGTCTATCGCATAAACGTGTTAAGTTTTGAAAATAGACTTGTAGTGATGTGCTTGTTGCCTCCGAACTGCTGCGAAACCAGCT
>JAUNZO010004547.1:0-257609 GCA_031894775.1 Chloris gayana | reverse complement strand
GTGTTGATATTTTTTTATCATAACTAGAAAAATAGATATGCAAGGTAAAAAGGACAAAATGTCATTATAATTTTTTGCCATTGCACATAAATAATTTAATTTGCATTCATTATTTTTTGTGAATTCTTTTTTGAAATATAACGAGTATTGGTTATGTGATCATAGATCCACCATATTCCCATAAGATTGTTAAAGTTTTATGAGAGACAGATCTTGAGCACTGTTTTTTGACTGTACTAATGTAGTAGATCAGCTATATATTGAGAACTGGTTGGCTATAATACTTCTGGAATGGTGAAATGATAGTCGGAATTTAATGTATGCCACTGTCAATAAGTACAAACTAAACAATGGAAGATTTATTCAAGATAATGTTTTGATAAATATGTTTTGGTGATAAAAGTTTTTGTTATAATGTTAACTATACTTCTTTAATAGTAATAAGAATGAACCATGATTAAAATATTCAGCCGCGCAATTGCATGGGATCTCAACCTAGTTTATTATAAAAGGAAAGAGTTTCCTTGGAGCTACAAAGCGTGCAATGCATGAGTAGATTAAACAAACTGAAAGAAGTGTACACGCAGCGCCAACTCATGGGTGGCGTGATTATTACACCGTACACTGGTGATGAACCAACATTATTGTGCATGACAATCAGGAAGCATGCGCGGAGGTGATCAAGCAGATGCCGCAAGGCCCTCATCATCCTCGGCGCCAGGAGCCTCATCGACGCTGATGCGACGGTTAGGGCTGAAGCAGGTGCGGCGGATCTCACCGTTGGGGGCACCCCTAAGGAGGCTCAACCTGCCCATGGCATTGCCGAACTGCACGAAGAAGGCATGCTCGTTGTCGGCGAAGGTGTTGACGAAGGGCTTGGTTGCGGGGTGGTCGAGCAGCGCCTGGTCGGAGGGCAAGACCCCCTGCCTGTTCCTCAGATTGATGAAGTACCTGTTGTCGAAGGCGTCCGGCGTGGTCACGTCCAGGTTCTGCTTCTTGGACGGCCTCAAGGAGCACTGCTGGGCCAGAATGTTGGTGAAGAAGTCGTTGGTTCTGATGAATTTGCAGCTAGCCTTACCGACGGTGTGAGCGCCAGAGAGCGCGACCACGTCGGCAGGGTCACGCAGCCCCTTGTTCTGGAATTTCTGGAGGATCGTGTCCACGGGGTCGAAGGGTGACGGGAGGGTACTTATCTCCTGGCTCGAGGCGGGCCTCAAGCTGTCCTTGCGGCCAAGGCCGAAGACGATGAAGGGGCCTCCGGCCTGCACCCACACAATTTTTATTTGTTGCTATATATATAGGCACAAACACATGGTATAGAGATTGTCAAAATGGTAAGACAGATACTAGGGTTTGCCAAAAAGATACTACCAGACGGACGGCCTCGCGGGCGGCGAGTGCAAGGATGTCGGCGCAGGAGACTACGGGTCCGCAGGCTTCGTGTACCTGTTCACGTATGTTCTCGATGAGCTGCAATGCCCTCGGCTGCAGTGAGTCGTTGGGCACTACTATACGTTCAGGGGCCAGGAAGATGGACGCGTCGCAGCCCTGAAAGTTTCATTTGTGTGGGGAGTTGTTAGATCGCCGTTCTCCAGAAATGGGTCTGTAAAAAAGTTAGAGCCAAATTAACCTGAGGGAGGCAGTCGTGGAAGAACATGCGGAGGAGGCCGGCTGTGACCTGGACGTCCTGGCGGCGCACTCGGTCCACCACCTCTCGCACCATGCCGTGCAAGTTCGGGCACGAGACCTGATAGAAGTGCGGGGACAGCAAGCTACTGGTGTCATTCTCCATGACCAGCGGCAGAGGCATTGGTTCTGCTGCCACCGCGCAGATGGCCGTGGCGAGCAGGCCGATCACGACGGCCAGGTTGCCACTTCTTGCTGACCCTACGATCTTCATTGCTACCATGCCTAACTTGCTTCGACGTACTAATTAAGCTAACGACCTTAACAGCTTATGCTGTACTACTGCAGGCTGTGTGTTTGGCTTCCTCGCAGCTTGTACTACTATTTATAGCCAGCCAGCCCAGAGCGATTAGTGCCACTTCCAAGTAAACAAAGACTGGATCCAATCCAAGAACCCAAGATGAGATCCATCCCCTTCTTTTTAGGATCCACGTGGGGAGACGAATCTTTCCGCCTGAACTATATTCCTCACAAAAAGAAAGCATTCGGACGAGATGGAAAGAGTACTAACATTTTTGATGCATTAGATAAAAAAATAGAGAAGTAATTGTTATATGATCATACACAAAGCCTCAAGTGTGTTCAGATAAATACAATTTTGTTGGTAAGTTCAAGATAAAGCCACACTTTGTAGGTGTGTTGGAAACCATGGTCTCAATATATACTATGGGTTTATTAAGTCCATTTCCGGATTTTCTTATATTGTTGTTCTTCATAAGAAGCATCAACATAAACTGACCATCGATATTATTTGTGCTAGCACAAACATAACTGTTTGAATTCTGGCATCTTTTTTTTAAAACCATTTTATGGGCGAAAACAAGTCACATCACAGCTAGCATCTATTTATGGGCCAGTAATTGGATTCTATCACAGGACATTTTATTGCTATGCTTATAGAGTTTGAGTGTTTTATCACGGGACAATCTAAAAATAGTCAAAGGACCACGTCGTAATGTATTAGTAAACAGGTTCTTGAATTTAGATATGCTCTGTGCGCATATGCATGGATCAGTCTAGAGGTCCAACACAAACCAAAGCATCTCTAGAGACATTTTAAATTAAGTCGGCCAGTGGCATGCAGAGTTAATTTTTTTTATGTATGATTTGGAAGGCATTTTGCTCATCAGTGTTCCAACTCTGGAAGCAAGCCTCCATGTTCACATATTATGACAATAAAAGGGGCAAAATGAAGTGTTCTTAGCTCATAAAAAAGACGTGTTTTAGTCTAAAACTGACGTATTCCTGCTATTATAGTCAACCCACCATGCATGGGCTGTGCACATGTATATATAGTTCCAAAAATAACATTATGATGATAACTTGAAAAAAAATTATGAAAAAAGAGGGAAAATGTTTTCATTCCAGATGTTTTGGGTTTCAAAAAAATGTATGTTGGGATTCCTATAAAACACAACCATTTATAAAAGGAGAATGAACCTGAAATTTTTATAAAACACAACCTTTTATATCATTTGGATGTGCACAAGGATCCATGCCATTCAGATATCTTGGGATTCCTATGATACACACGAGACTAGGAAATAGTGAATGGAATGGGGTGATTAAGAGATTTGAGCTAAAAGAAAGCGAAGCCCATGTGCACGGGAGGGAAGCTAGTTCTTCTAAATACAGTGTTGAGTAATCTCCCTATTTTTATGATGTCCTTCTTCAAAGTACCTGCAGAGGTACTTAAGAAATGAGACCCAATATGGTCTAAGGGTGTGTTCGTTTCCTGGGGTCTAAACTTTATAGCTGTCACATCAAATAGAATCTTACTTTTATGAGTACTAAATAAAGTTTAATTATAATTAATTATAGGCCCCTAGAATAATTAACGAGACAAATCTAATGCGGTTAATTAAGTCATGATTAGAAGACGGCTACTTTAGCATCACTTTAGCAAAACATAAATTAATTAAGCTCATTAGATTCATCTAAAAAATTAGCATCAATCTGTCAAAAGGGTTTTGTCATTAAATTGATCAAAATATTCGTAAATAGTAAGATTCTCTTTGATGTGACAGTGCTAAATTTTAGAGGCCATGAAACGAACGGGGCCTAAATTCTATTGGAAGGGGACGGTCATAAGAAGAAGTATCACCTAGCGAGATGGTTTATCCTTTGTAAGTCTAAAGAATATGTCGCACATGGAATTACGAACTTACAAGTCCAAAACCAATGCTTACTCAGCAAATGGCTCTTTAGACTTTTGAATGAGGATGGCATGTGGCAAACGATTGCTGGTGAATGAATACTTAGGGAGTAAAGCTTTATACCAAGTTACGGCAAAACCGGAGACTCACATTTCTGGAAGGGACTCACTGGAAGGGACTCATGAAAATAAAACACGAGTTCCTTCAATTGGGTAAATTCCAAATAAATAATCATGAGCAAACATATTCTTGGAATCATACTTGGTTGGATAATACACCGCTAAGTGCACAATACCCAATTCTTTACAACATCGTTCGACATAAGAATGCAAGTGGCAGAAGTGTTTCAGTCCACACTTTTCAACCTCTCTTTCCGAAGAACGATAACAAGGGACAAATTACTTGCTTGGGAGAGTATGGCTGCTAAGTTAGGACAGATTCACCAAAATAATGAAACAAATTCCTTTAAATGGAATTTACATATGAGTGGACAATTCTAGGTTCGTTCTATGTATAATCAAATGATAGCAAGTGATGTCATTGTCCAAGCTAGAGTCTTCCTCTAAAAAAATAAAATCTTTCTATGGTATCTAAGGAATGCGATGAACCTGACCAAATATAATTTAGCAAGACATAACTGGAAAGGATATTTAAATTGTAATTTTTGTAATGATAATGAAACTATACAACATCTCTTTTTTTTACTATCATTTTATTATTCATATTGCCTTGGGTATGTCAAAACCACATAGTATTTCTCATATTATGACTTGTTGGATTACTGCAAATGATAAAAATAATAGAGGTGTTTTACTTGTTGGAGTGGGTGCCTTATTATGGTCAATATGGTTACATGCCGCAATGATATTGTTTTAAACAAGAAGCCATGGACAACATTTATGCATGCTATTACTCATGTTACCTATTGGAAATGGTTATGACGTGTGCTATTAAAAGAGCCCAACAAAGAGGACATGTTGGTGGCTTGACGGACTTGGAGGTGGTGGCAACGCAATTCTTCACCAACAATGGATGACCGCCTTTTCTATGTTTTGTGGCAAACTCTGTAATAATGTAACCGGACCACCGTATAAATCTAGTATGCAAAAGGCCGAAAACTTAGTTTAAGTTTCCCATTACCGAAAAAATCTACAGGAGGATGGACGTCCTCCTAATTAGATTGATGCCACTGAACTTTTTTCTTGATTTGAAATCTGCCACTAAACTGCCTGAAACCAGGATAATACCATTTGTTATAATTCTACAAGAATGAGAACCATGCCACCTCACATGTATTTAACATGTATAGATGAAAATACCTTTATCTCCCTCGGGCCTCGTTCGGTAACACAGTTTTCTAGTCAGGCTTGTTTATCTTCCTAGGCTGGATTGAGTGGATCTGTATGTTTCGTTCAAATCGAAAGTCAGTGACATAGATATGTTCTGTCAGTTTGGACATAGGGATGTGTTTTGGATCTCGAAAGCGGGAAAATATCTGTTCCAAAACTGTTTTGTTACCACACTAGTCTAAACCGAACGGGCTTTCGTCGTGGGCTTTCTTTGTAGCATGCTGACACTACTACAATAACCCACTATAACATTTGACCATAGTGGCGGTCCCTTGAAAAGCGACGGACGCTGTGGTGTCCGCGACTATGCGTGGAAACTAGTCACGGACACCACCGGCCCGCGGCTAACGTGGCAAAGGCCTGCGGCGAACAAATAGGCGGCAGTAGCGGACCCTGTCAGGCCCGCAACTAAGGCACGTAACACATTTAGCTACGGGCCTGACAGTCAGGCCCGCCGTAGCCAATCGCACCCATCTATAAATAGGTGGGGGTGCAGTGCCGCACCATCACTTATCCGCACGCCACACCACTACCTAGGCTTAGGGTTAGGGTCGGGTGGCGGCGCCGCCACTTCTCCTCCTCCTCCTCTCCTCCACCTCTGGCCATGGGGAGCTGCCGTTGGGGTCGTGCGAGAAGCAACAAGTGCTCCTAGGACCGGCGGTCGTTGGTCCTCACAACTGCCCCGCGGAGCAGCCGCCCCACTCCTCCGGCAGCTCCGGCTCCTCCGCCGCCGCCTGGATCTGGCAGCGGCTCAAAGGCGTTGGCCGCCGTCATGGAGGAGTTCTTAGCGGCGGCGGCTCCTCCTTCTCCCGCGGCTGCGGCGGCTCCGACTCCTCCTCCCGCGACGGCACCCCATCCTCGTGCCACAGCGCACGGCGTGAGACACCGGGATGAGACGACGGCGCGACGGGACAACGTCGTGGCGACGACGTCTAGGGCGGGTCCCAGCTAGGGCCCGCCCCTTATTTTTGTTAGTAGATTAACGGCACTAGTGGTGATCCCTAGACCGTCACTGACGCTCTATTAGGCTAAGCGTCCTGGCCGGGTAGTCGCGGTCTAGGCACCGCGACTAATTTTTCTGTAAATAGTGACAGGACCTCAGTGGCGTTTATGGCATCCACCACTGAGACCCTTTTAAGCCCGTCGCTATAGAGCTTAATTGTAGTAGTGTGAAATCAAACAGTCCGAACAGCCTATTTTTGAGGAAATCATATGAGGCCTCAAATAGTTCAGCCAGCCTCCCTCTCTTATTATTGCGTTACACTAAGACCATGCTGGTGGAGGTGTTCAATGCAACGGCACTCCAGGCCAACGCCTCTCAAGCGCTGCTACAACCTCTTCTACAGCTTCGCGCCACGGGTCACATCTGGTCCGATCCTTTAGTGTTTCTTCATCGTGAGACATTGTCACCGTACGAGGTCACACTCACTGACCTTAATTTGGCACTAGCTCCAACTCCACGACAACCATTGAAGATTGTCGCCATCACAGCAGTCGTTGCAACGAGCATCAGCACCCTTTGAGTATCTGTTGCTGTTAAACTGTACATGATGGCGCTAACAACCTAGCCACAATGGAAAGCAAACATTTCTTGAAATGCAGCTGAAGATTCATATGGAAAAGCACTGAAGAATGTGCATAAGAATACGTTTTGATACATTGGTTGAAGGAATTACTGCATAGGTTGGATGTAGAGCCCAAGGCTGGGGAGGATGGATGGAGACTGATTCTGTGGAAATCCTTTGAGCTTTGAGAGGTGGAGTATGGTGCATCAGACGAGCTGGAGGAGCTTTGATTGGGTCTCTGGAGGAGCACGGCCACAGAGGCTGACCAATGGATTGAAGAACATGTAGCAAGGCAAGAAGACGAGGCATTTTATTTCAAATTTTTGGATAATGACGTATTTCAAATAAGAGATGTATTGTAATTTTAGTGGCTTATTTTCAATGTAAAATTTGAATGTATAGGTTTTATCAACCAAATAATATATTAATAGATTTAAGGAGTTTACACGTGAAGTGCAGCATGAATAGTTTTATTTTGGACGCTGCCCATAGCGAGTTGACAATAATCGCATGAATATGTTATTTTTAGACTAAACCGTATCTTTTTCATTAGATAAGGACATTTCCTTTTTACCCTATATTGTTTTTATAATATATGAAACAGAAGGCTTGCTGGCACACTCATGACTCATCAGCACAATGCCTTCCTAATTGTCAAACAAATCTGTATTTTCATGCAACTGTCGAATTAATTTACAATGTGTCTTCAGATCCATACATACATATGCCCATTCAGTTGCTCTGACTTGAAGAACTTATTTGAGTACATTATGACTTGGCTCTTTGACAATTTTTAGAGTATCATGTGACCAAATGCCCAAGCTCCATAAGCATACAACCAAATTTAATGCTCTGTAATAACGGGATCATATACAGGTGCCGAAAGTAAAATGGTTGTGTTTGTGCGGCAGTAATAATGTGGAAGATTGTATGGATGCTTGTACTAAAAACAGCTATACTCCTATGTATCCACTGATACAAATGGTTGGTACTATAAATGAAACTGATCCATGCATATGCTGCAAGGTTTTAAATCTCCTGCTATAGCTCACTATAGCCTTTTGAGATGGTGCACCGCTATTCATGTTCATGAATAATTTAGTCGCCATCTTCCGTTGTAGCCATTTAGCTCCGCTATTAGCTTTTTAGAGGCACACCCCTAAACCTCTTAGCCGTTATTTAAAATATTGATATGCCCTCTCAACAGCTCTGAGTTCAAGAACTTATTTGACTACATTATGACTTGCTCTTTTGATCAATTTTGGAATATCATGTGATCAAAATGTCCAAAATCCATAAATGTCGTGTGATACAATCCAGTTACTAGCTACGATCTGACCTGTTTTAACACCCCTAAAGCCAATTAACAACCTATTACCTTGTTGGGACTAGTTAATGGGCTGATGGAGGACATAATTAGGACTTAATTAGAGCCCTTTTGAGGGGGAGACGAAACCGAACCGTCCTAACCCCTACAAGCCACGTCCTCCTGTCTTCTCCCCTTCGTTTCTTCACGATAGGAAATAAAAAACGATGCCTCACCATCATCTTCCCCCAGAGATTCGGTGATCCAAGCTTGATTGATCTCCTTACGAGCTAGGGTAAGCACAAATGGTTGTTGCTGGTTTTCCCCATCCTTCTCCTCTCCTTTTTGACCACTCCTTGCTGGTGCTGGATAGGGAGAAAAGGATCACGGCGATCTGCAACAATTGCATGAGACAATCGATGTGGAGGAGAGGAGGTCTGGGTTTTGGTTACAGATGATAATTCATGCCCATATCATTGTGATAGGTATCAATTCAAGATATAAACTCCTTGTTTTCTTCTCTACTTAGGATAGATTGGACCTGCTAATTTAAATTTGATTCCCGTGGAGAGATCATGTCAATCTCGGATTCGTAGTTGTCAGTTTTCTATCTGTGCAGTATCTGTGAATTCCTTTTTCCTAGCATTTAATGGTTCGAATATGAAATTCATTTGACTACGAAAGTTTTAGAGGATTTTGTTATATTTCCATCCAGTACTAGATCATCTAATTTGGTTCAGTATAACCCGAGTTATGATTTTCTTAAGATCAGCTGTTTTCAGGGTGCGGTAGAGGGAAAATCTGAATGTCTGTTTTCGTATTGTCAGACAGCGATACTTGCAGTTAGATTGATTCTAGAATTGAATACCAATGTTGTAGGAATTTTCCTGTAGATGTTCAAAGTATGATCAATTATATTTTTCTCTGTAGTATAAAAATAGTTATGAAAATGCGAAGCAGACTGTCCTAAATTGACAGATTTGACGTTTTGGGTTATGATGGAGTTTCTTATGCAAACGATTATAGAAATATGTTATTATTAATAATTTATTGATATTGTGGTTTTGGAAAAAAAAATTGAATCAGGTGGCAGTGCTCTAATCCGCTATTGAGCGATTTTGTCTTCATCATCTTTGGTTGAATAAGAGGCAAGTAATGTAGGGGTGTGGCCAATGCTATGTTTATACTCATGTCTTGCATCTTTTCTGAATAAAATGAATGACACCACAAGAATAACATCAATTTTCTTTGGCATTTTCTGAAACATCCAATGTTTAATTATTGTTTGTTTTATTGGTTCAGTGGTGCATGATTGATGATTGTCAAACAAAATATGTTGTATGATTTATCCTCGAATCAATTTTTATTGATAGCATTTTAGTGCTATAATGATGATATGATCGCTTGGCTGTATTGAGTAAAATTATGCATTCATAAGATCTCATATGCATACATATGCATTTCATATGAAGAAAAAGGCCGATCATAGCCATCGTGCTATGACTAGTACCAGTACATAGAGTTGCATGAGAGGTTGGCATCGTCCAACATGAATCTCTCAAAGGAGTTGCATCATAACATGCATACATTCTTATTAATAGCAATGATTTTGCCTTGGTGTTCATTTTGTTGATTTATGGAGTTTGATGGATATTCATTCTTATATAACTTACCTATGGCTGTTCTTGCTTGTCATGTATATTGTTTAATCTTAAACTCTATTAAATCAACCACATGTGAGATATGTGTATATTCATAGCTGTTTCTTGCTGAGTTATCTCACCCCTTATCATCTTTCTAGGTGTTTGATGAATAAAGTGCATTTGATGGGCTTGGGGGTAGCTGAAGCACATGCTCACAATGTTTCGGACTTTCATATTTATCTTTCTTCTGTCATGAGACTTTTATTATTGTATTAATAATGAAAACTGTTTGGATCAAACAATGTTTATTTCTAAGTTTTTTTATTTACACTTTGCTATTTGTTTAGTTCCAAACTCCCTTTATGTTTTATGTTGTATTGTTAAAAATAGGGTGTTACACCTGTTTTTCTGTATCTATACCAATCCATAATTTACCAGTGCCCCCTCCGTAATCCACCGCCCTCCCGCTAATCCGTCCCCAAGCCGGACCCAAAACCTCCGTCACCCTCCACTCCGTAGCCTGGCCCGATCTGAAATCGTACTGCGAACCCCACGTCACCGGCCCTAAAGGAAAAGAAGCGGCAATCGCAGCGTGCATGCGTGCCATCTCCAAGCACCGCAACGACACCAGAATGAATGGGGATCTCCAAACGCCGCATGAAACCAACCGTTGCTCCGGTCGCCATTAATCCGCACGCAAGGCGCACCGTTGCCTCTATCTTCTGCCCCAAGGCTTACCCCAGCTCAAACTCCACTTAGAGATTCGTGTTACTCTCAAAGACGTACACACACAGCTTGACATATCTGCTTAGCTCTAGTGAAAAACCAAATTGGAATGTGGTAGTTGATTTTCATTGCAAACCAACAGACAAGTAGACAAGAAAAATTCCTGAGTCACCAACATAGATAGGACAATGTGTAACCGCAACCGATGGAGAAAAAAGTAGTCAATGCAGAAATCGGCTATAAACGGATCGATCCAACGGCTCAGTGAGACATAAGAATAGTGCTAAATCGGCCATAAACAAGATAGGCACCAATAAAGCAAATTAGCCGATTGAACATATAAAAAAGCTAATGGTGATCAAATAATTTATTTTATTGCTCTTAATCATGTGATAGAACAGTTAACATGGTTCAAATTCTACTCGACCGATAAATATGGTAATCATTGTACATGCAAGCACAAATAAGAACGTGATAACCAATCGGTGAAACACCCCGATTGAACGGTTAAACTAAGAGAAACCAACTATACCTATAATTTAACAATCGCTTTACTGAGGACACATCAGCCAAGTGAAGTAGAACATGACATGTCAAACTACACTACACGATTGATAAATACAAGTATAATCAGCTACTACCAGTCCTAGATACCCTGCACAACTAGATCTAATCCCTTAGCGACTATTTCACCGAGGACACATCAACCAATTGAAGTACACAGGACAAGTCAAACTGATTACCAGGCCAATAAGAGCAGATCTAATCGGCCAAATACCCTAACCATATTTCGAATCTAGATCTAAACAGATTAAAGTCCTAATATCGATCAAGTACTAGATAAGACAAGTCAAATTACCTAGCAAAGGATTGAACTAGGTCTTAAACAACCCTATTAGTCAATACTCAAAACAGGAACCTAGAGTAGATCTAAAATACCGAATAACTATTAAGTTACACTAATCAAATAGGCTAATTAAAACAGAAAGAATCAAAGACACTTACCCAATGAACCCACGTATTCCCCTCACCAAGAACCAAAGACGTAATTCCATCGAAAGTAAAGGAGACGATGCTCCTAGAGTTGATTGATTGTGTCTTTTTTTTACAACATGTCTGGTTCATTATTTATATCCCCGAGGCGAGACTCCATAACGACCACAACTCGGTCACGTAAACCTAGTCCAATCTGGATTTCAAATTACAGTTTCTAAACTAATACTACTCCCTTACTAAATTGTTGTCGTCGTTGACTTTTTTGTTATGTTTGACCATTCGTCTTATTCAAAAAAAGTTTAAGAAATATCATATATTTTGTTGGAATGTGTTTTATCACTAAAGAAACTTGAAATATAACATATAACTTTTTGTGTTTGAAAAATCTTTTTGAATAAGACGAATGGTCAAACGTCGCGAAAATAGTCAATGGCGACAACAATTTAGTAATGGAGGGAGTATATGACTTCCTAAAGATAAACATGGCGCCCTTCTTCACACGCACGTATGCACAACTCCCATTCCCCTCTCTGTAGAAAGTGATGTCGGAACGCTGATGAGCACAATGCTTAACTATATAAAAAAAATCTGTATTTTCATGCAACTGTCGAATTAATTTTGAATGTGTCTGCAGATCCATATACTCATATGCCCACTCAGTAGCTCTAACTTGAAGAACTTATTTGAGTACATTATGACTTGGCTATTTGAACATTTTTAGAGTATCACGTGACCAAATGCCCCGACTCCATACATATACTAGCTACAGAAGGTCGGTCACTAAAAACAGGCAACTAACAGTCAGTCGGTAATCTTGCCTATACCGATGCGTAGTCGGTCGCTAATTATCATAATATTTACTGTTGAATCATCGGTTGGTAAATGTCTCCCAAGATGTCGAACGGTTGGTCGGTAAAAGAGAATACAACAATCCCTCCTCCCTAGAATATTTTGCATCTCCCCGCAGCCTAGCATCCAGCACACCCCATTCGAACTCTAAAATCTTACCTGCCTCACGCCCATGACCTCGACCTCGACCTCGCGCTCAGCCGCCGCCGCCACTGCCGCCGCCGCGCGGCAATGAACTGCCCTACCAGAGCGCCGTTCATCCTCCCCCTAGACCAGCACACAACATCCCCCTATTCGCCGAGGCATATGCTCGCCACCACCTTCCACTGCGTCTATCATCGGAGCCCATGGCATCTCCCCACATCCGCCTACCTCAAGCACGGATAGCCTGCCGCCCTCGACCTTGAGAAGCTACCGTTACTGGATCTGGACTAGAAGCCCCCGCCCTCGACCTCGCCGCCAAGCCGCTGCCGCCAGATTTGGACCTTTGTTGTGGTGGGGATGAAGGGGGCCGCGGTAGTGCTACCAAGAACGGGATGACCGTGAGCAAGTAGGTGCATGCGTGCTAATTTGCTGCCCCAGAGTTGTTGGATTGGGGTGGAATCTTGGAGCGGGATGTTGACAGGTGACCTCTATTTTGTACCATATTTCTCTATTTTCTTTTCTGTTCTTTCACTTAATCTATATCATATCGCATCCTGCAATGCCCATGGGGACTACATAATTTTGATCTAGTTTTTTTAGCTACTATCAGAAAGTTGACTACATAATTAAGGATGATAATATTCTAGTCATGTATCATTTCATTCTATAACTGATGTTCTTGTTCTACTGTAATTATTGACGATTGCTTCCTATAGGAAGACAGTAGACAACTATCGTGGACTGCTGCGACATTGCCTCCTCTGCAGTAGCGCCCACCCCACTCTATAAGTCACCTCCTCACTCTTTGATTTTTTTCCCAGAAAATGCTGTGGTGCAGAAGATGTGTGATTGTGGCCAGAAATGTAATGTGGAATTTCGGATTATAACTTGTGACAGATGAACTATCAAACTATTTTTATGTAGCAATGCACTAGTAATTTGCATTTGCATAGTTTCTTTGTTTAGATTTTGTGTCATGAGTATTAACCGGTAAAAAATAATCTACATAATCCAAGAGAAGGGCACGGTCTATATAACCAGTAACATGTCTTAGAAAATCCGTAGAAGTTTTGAGAGTTTAGATTAATATACTGACATGACATACACTCTAGTTAGGTCTTGTAAACTGACTGCTTGTTCAGGTTTGGAGCAGTAAATTCAGGTATTTTAACCATCAAGTATTTGTGACCTCTGAATATTGTTTGTAGCAGCCATATTCAGATTGCAAGTTTCCATTTTTTTTAATTCTCTCTTGGCTGAAATAGACATATCAAATATTGAGATAGACCAAATATCATATAAAGTAACAAGAAGCTACATATGCCCCATTCGCTATCACATCAGTTTCAAGTTACATAGCCAGAGCCTGCATGTTTCCAAATTACAAGCATATACCAATCAGAAAATTAATGTCAGTCAGTTCGTAAGCTAGTACGCATTGGATGCAAGAGATTACCACTCCTGTTTCATGATTAATGCATGTCATGTTGATCCTTGAATGGAATCTGACAGATGGTGTTTTCTCAGGATAGTAACAGATCATGTATTGAGAATAGACCTGCTGCTTGTTATTGCATAGAAACACATCTGCCATGTATAGAGATCTATAGATATGAATATGTTTCTCTTTAATCAACTAATTTCTTGTCATTTTTTTTTCAGGAACTATTGGGTGGTGATAGCTACACTTAACCCACCGTGACTTGAAGCTGATGATTTTGTAGAAATGGTTAACGGGTATGTGGTTTGCAGTTCCACTTTTGTAATAGGACCTAGGTGCTATTTACTTTCAAATGGATAACGGGTATGTGGCGTGCAACATGGATGCTCCACTTTTGTAATAGAACCTAAGTGATATTTACTATCATGAGCGACTGACCGTAAGTCGTGTAAGGCGCTTTTGCCGACCCACTGTGGGTCACGTAAAATGAACCGTGGTATAGTGAGCATATAACCAAATTAAATGCTCCGTTATGGAATCCAATTCCTTCCCATATCTATTGATGCCAACTACGATGTGATTTGTTTTCACGGGTAAAATGGGATCATAGAGATGCCAAAAGTGATGGTTATGTTCATGCGGCACTAATAATGTGGAAGATTGTATGGATGATTGCAATGAAAACAGTTATCCTCCTATGTATTCACTGATACAAATGGTAATTACTTCTATAAATGAGCCTGATCCGTGCATATGGCTGCTCAGCAGTTCTGAGTTCAAGAATTTATTTGAGTTCATTATGACTTGTTATTTTGATCAAGTTTGGAATATCATGTGATCAAAATGTCGAAACTTCGAGTGTCCTGCGATGGGATCCAGTTACTAGCTAAGATCTGACCAGTTTTAACCCATAAAATAGGACCACACACAGGTGCCCAAGGTCAAATGGTTGCTTTTGTGCTAGTACTAATAATGTCGATGGTCAGTAGTGTATATATGTATCAATTGATACAACAGTGTTCTGTGCTCTAGATATATGACAATTTATTTAATTGAGCTGTACACAAAGGATTTCCACATTCCCAAAGCCTATGTATGTTAGTAGATCTAGAGAATTAGGCCCGCAAAATTGTGTGGGTTAGACACCATATGCGTTTTACCAGTCTCTCAAGTACATCTTGTGCTTTGGAATATATACCTAGTGCATATGTAGAGGCGTTGTCTAATTTTGTTACCAAAAAAAATCTGAAAGATGGTGAAGCAATGCCGTTTAGTTTCCTTACCGGGGCATATTTACCTCTATTGTGGACTGTGGAAACTAAGTATAACCCTTGATAGGCCTTGTTTGGTACAGGATCTAGGATATACTTGTGTCATATGGGTAGTGACCAGAGAAGCGCAGAGCTTAACTGTGTGGAGGACTGGCGGCGCGATGCAGTATCTTCACAATGAGTTGTTGGAGAATTTTTTTAAAAAAATTATATTTGCAGATCTGATGAGTTTTTTCATAAATTACAGACAGGTATTTGAAAATAAGAATGGTTTCACATCTTTGAATTCTTCTTTCATAAAAAGAGGTAACTCTACCAGCAGAAACAAATTTTGGTCTAACTCGATGAAACTTGATGCCCTTCCTGGTGCAGCTCATCTGGATGCTTCTTTGGAATACTAATCATATGGTGAGATACTCTCCCCACATGGACCCTGGAAACAAGGAGATCACATCTTCAGTTCTTTGGATGGAGTCTTTATTTACTTTAAAGTGGCAGTAATCGCTCCAGGCTGGCTGGCTATAAATAGAAGCACCTTCTTGATGCCACACAATCAAACACACACAGCCTACAGCACAGCATAAACTATTAAGGTTTATAGCTGAGTACGTAGAAGCAAGTTAGGCATCGTAGCAATGAAGATTGTAGGGTCAGCAAGAAGTGGCAACCTGGCCGTCGTCATCGGCCTGCTCGCCACGGCCATCTGCGCGGTGGCAGCAGAACCTTTGCCTCTGCCGCTGGTCATGGATAATGACACTACTAGCTTGCTATCCCCACATTTCTACCAGAGCTCATGCCCAAGCTTGCGCAGCATAGTGCGCGAGGTGGTGGACCGAGTGCGCAGCCAGGACGTCCAGGTCACAGCAGGCCTCCTCCGCATTTTCTTCCACGACTGCTTCCCTCAGGTTAACTTCTTTGACACAAATATTTTCGCATCATTGGACTTACGATAGAATCTAACAAGTCGATCTACCCAAATCTCACTTTCAGGGCTGCGATGCGTCTGTCCTTCTGAACGATGAACGTACAGTAGTGCCCAACGACTCACTGCAGCCGAGGGCATTGCAGCTCATCGAGAACATCCGTGAACGGGCACATGAAACCTGCGGACCGGTAGTCTCGTGCGCCGACATCATTGTACTCGCCACCCATGAAGCTATCCTTCAGGTAGTATCTCCTTATCTTTTTTGGGCAAACCATAGTATCTCTGTATCCCTTTTCTAGGCAAAAAGTATCTTTATATTATGTGTTTATATTTGTATAACAAAAAAAAAACTGGGCATGCAGGCCGGAGGCCCGTTCATTGTCTTTGGCCTAGGCCGTAGAGACAGCTTGAGTCCTGCCACGCCTGACAAGATAGATCACCTACCGGGTCCCGGCACCACAGTGAACAGGCTCCTGGAATTATTCCGCAGCAAAGGCCTGCGTGACCCCGCCGACCTTGTCGCACTCTCCGGCGGTCACACCGTCGGTAAGGCCAGCTGCACCCTTGTCAGAAAGGACAGTGACTTCTTCTCCAGGATGATCGCTCAACAGTGCTCCAAAAGGCCGTCCGGGCAGCAGTTCCTGGACATGACCACGCCGAACGCCTTCGACAACAGGTACTTCATCAATCTGAGGAACAGGCAGGGGTGCTCGCATCGGACCAGGCTCTGTTCGACCACCCGATAACCAAGCCCTTCGTCAACACCTTCGCCGACAACGAGCACGCCTTCTTCGTGCAGTTCGGCAATGCCTTGGGCAGGATGAGCCTCTTCAAGGGTGCCCCTGGCGGTGAGATCCGTCGCACCTGCTTCAGCCCTAACCGTCGCATCAACGTCGACGAGGCTCCTGGTGCTGAGAATGAGAGCCTTGCAGTTTCTGCTTGATGAGCCCCGTGCATGCATCGATGGTCATGCATGGACAATAACATTGCCTTTTGAGCCCCAATTTGCTTCATCACCAGTGTACGGTGTAGTAATAACGCCGCCCATGAGTTGGCGCGGCATGTACACTTCTTTCAGTTTGTTTGATCTACTGATGCATTGCATGCTTTGTAGCTCCAAGGAAACTATTTCCTATTACAATAAATGAATACTATATCTGGTACTCAGATATTGCTAGTTCTGTACCACTGGAGAGGGGTCTCCATGTGCTGATGAATGGAATGGAGATATGCTACTATTGTCCTGTTTGACAAATTAATATCTAGAACTAGAAAACAAAAATATTATGTAGGTGCGCTTATACCTACCTCTACAAATCTATAGATCTCTTGAGTTGTAAATCAATTAAAGAACTTCAGTTGACTAATTTTATTTATTTATTAGTTATCTTTTTGAATCAAAAGGTAGATTAAAGAACTTCGTCAAATTTAACATAATTTGATGAATTTGTCAGAATTTGATATATCTGTAATTCAATTTATAATTTGACAACATATCTACAACTCGTCTGATATTTTTAACACTATAATCAGAGATTCGATATATACATTTAACCATAATTAATAAAAAAGATAGGGTGGACGCATGGCCCTATGTTCAGTAAAGTATTTCCCTTTCTCAAGAGAGTGTTGTTTTCTCAAGAGAAGGATAGTGGGTTTCTAAGTATAGAAGTGATATTACTTTCTTGTAGAATGGTTGTTTAAGCAACGAGAGCCGCAAAAGCAATGGAGTTGAGATATACACTCATCCGCATGAGTCTCTTCGTTATTGATTATCCCCCTTCCTTCCCGCATGGTTTATCAAACTCAATTGCTGATCAAATGATCCCTGGTATGGTGAATTCAATTCGGCACGTAATCCAGGCCGGTCGTCCAGAGCAGGTTGCATCGCTGCCCCTATCGCCGCATCTTAGATCCTCGCACGTAATGGAGATGGTGCATTTAGGCTTTGGAAGGGGAACAATTCTATTGCGGTGATGTAGGCTATTTAGATCATCTAACGGTGGGGATTGCCGGAAGCTGCTAGAGTGCTAGTCAACGAACAAAGCAAAGCATGGACGTGCTGGGTATTAAATGTATACTATAACAAAAACTCACTATAGCCACGCCACCCAAAATGAAGTAGCCACGGCAAAGAAAATAAACCGTGGCTACAGTAGGTGGCGGGGCTGGCTGCCTATGAACCGTGGCTATAGAGGCCACTATAGCCACGGTTGGCTTTGTGAACCGTGGCTATAGTGGCCTGCACCAATAGCCACGGTCCACGTCACCAACCGTGGCTATAGTTTCATCTATAGCCACGGTTGAAGAAGTGGACCGTGGCTATTGTTTTGCACAGTATAAAAGCCGCGTTCGGACAGAACAGGAGCTCGGTGAAGTGTGGCGGCTCGAAAATTGAGGAAAAAAATGAAAACCGAGGGGGAAGGTTTTGATCTCGTTTTTTTGCAGAAATTTGTTCTCCGTGGTAAGGGAAACTCATCCCATGTATTATTTGTTGCTATAGTGTTGTAATCAAGGAGAATTTTGGATTACCATTTGACCTAGGTTTTGATTTCGATTTGTCAAATTCCTTCATGTTTGTAGGTTTGTTGTTGGTTTGAGTTGTGTATAATAAACTCATATACCATGTGCTTATGTTGCATACAAAAAAATCATGTCTTACAAGCCTTTTTTATGTCAATCAATTCAAGATCTACATTATGCTCTCTTGAGAGAGACTCCTAGAGCACGGTTTAATTATTAAAAGATTCGAGTCAATTAATAATAATTTATATAGTGGGTTTTTATATATGATAGCACATTGTCTTATGCAATATATTAGTTCCCTTATATTTTCTATAAATATATAATATTCATAATGGTAAATAGATTATTTAGTAATTAATTAATAATTATTAATTCTAGCACATTATGTTATGCAATATATTAGTTTCCTTATATTTTCTATAAATACTTAATATTCATACTCGGTAATTATTTGATTTAGTAATTATTTTATTATAATTAATATTCGCGTAATGCTTGTTTAGATGGACAAAACATGGATGTACGAAGAGTCAAGATTAAGTGCATATTTCCGAGGTCAAGTCGATGTATTTCTCAAGAGGGTCAGTCGAGCATGCTAAGCGTCTAGGAAGACAAGAAATATATTGTCCATGCGTGGACTGCAAGAATCAAAAATTGTGGACCGATACACTTGTAATCAAATCTCACTTAGTGAGGAGGGGTTTCCTGGAGAATTATACGAGGTGGACAAAGCATGGAGAAGACGAGGCGGTCGAAGTTGAGTTGCAGCCGATTGAAGTTGAAGAAGAACAGTTTGTCGAAGTTGACGAGACTTTTGATTTTCATGTCGAAGAAGAACAATGTACTGATTTTGATGTTGAGGAATTGTTATGTCATGTTGAGCCGCAAGTTTTACTCAATGCAGGGACAACAAGAGGGCTTGATAACTTTGCAACGATAGAGAAGGCATCAAAGGATTTATTATTTGAGGAGTCCAAGGGATGTTCTAAAGAGAATACCGTGTTACGTACAGTTCTCGAACTCATGAAACCGAAGGCCATCCATGGGTGGTCGGATGCCGCTTCAATGAATTGTTGGATCTTCTTTCGGATACACTCGCCAAAGCCAAACTTGTTACCAAAAAACACGTACTATGCTAAGAGACTGATATCTCCAATGTCGCTGGGTGTGCAAAAATCCACGCATGTCCAAATCATTGTATATTATACCGGGGAGGAGTTCAAGGACCTCGTGAGATGCCCAAGGTGCAAACGAAGTCGTTACAAGACGAATGAGGAGTATGATGTAGACACAACTAATAAGAGGGGAAAGAATGACAGGAAGAGGAAGAAAAGCGAGTGTCGTCAATGGTAGCGACGATGATAGTAAGGTTCCAGCCTTGGTCATGTGGTACCTACCGGTGGTCGATCGCATAAGACGGATATTTGCCAACCCAAGAGATGCTGAACCGATGACATGGCATACACGTAAGAGGGACCCTAATAAGCTGAGTCATCCATCGGATGGAACCCGGTGGAAAAACTTCGATCGTAACCATCGTGACGACTTCTCGCACGAGCCAAGAAATATACGGTTTGCATTGAGTACGGATGGAATGAACCCTTTTGGTATGACGAGGAACGTTCGCAGCGTTTGGCCTCGTGCTGCTAACAATGTTCAACCTCCCCCCATGGTTGTGCCACAAGAGGAAGTACATATTATTGTCTATTCTTATATCCGGACCGAAAGAACCTGGGAACGACATAGATGTCTTCCTGGAACCACTGTTTGAAGACATGCGGAAACTATGGTTGGAAGGTGTGCGTATGTGGGATGAGCACCGAAGAGACTACTTCACGTTGAAAGCGATCATTTTCGTGACCGTAATCGATTCCCCGGCGTTAAGGGCGCTTTCGGGCCAGGTGAAAGGAAAGGAGGCATGCTTTGTTTGTGTTGACGATACATCACACGTGTATCTTCCATCATCCAAGAAGACAGTGTACACTCGAAATCGTCGATTCTTACATCGGAGCCACCCGTATCGACGGATGGCCAAACAATTTGATGGTACGATTGAGACCGGCGAAGAACCTCGACGTTGGACCTCTAGGGATGTCTTTGATAAGACAAAAAACATTAAAGCTACATTTGGAAAGGCCGTGAAGGGAGTTGCAAAGTCAAAAGCTGCAACGCCGTATAAGAAGCTTTCTATATTCTACAGATATCTCGGGTACTGGGAAGAATTGGAAGTGACTCATGCATTTGACTGGATGCACATTGGGAAAGGTGTATTTGACAGCACTACCGGCCTTATACTTGACCTACCCGGTAAGACAAAGGATGGACTGAACGCACGTAGAGACCTTGTAGAGATGAATATTAGGCCGGAGCTCCATCCGCAAGAAAGAGCGAACGGAAAGTACTACCTGCCGCCAGCCTGCTACACCCTAACGCGTGAGGAGAAAATAGCGTTGTTGAAGTGTCTACACGGGATTAAAGCACCGACCGGTTTCTCATCGAATGTCCAAAATCTCGTAGACATGAAAGACTTAAAGATAAGTGGTTACAACACTCATGACTGTCACACACTACTTTCGGTGTTTCGGCTATCGCTATCGGAGCTGTGAAATCGGAATGGTTGAAGTTGACTATCACTCGTACTGTGCTATTTCCGGAACGCGGTCTCAAAGAAGGTGATCAATAAACATGAGTTGGATAACCTACGAACCCACATAAAGGAAACAATGTGCATGCTCGAAATGTGCTTTCCGCCATCCTATTTTGATACTATGGAACACTTCATGCTTCATATTGTTGACCAGATATCTGCTTTGGGTCCCGTCTACATGCATCATATGTTCCCCTACGAGAGGTTCATGTATGTTATGAAACGCTATGTACGTACTCGTTGTCATCCGAGAGGGTTCAATGATTGAGGGCTACACCACCGAGGAGATTATTGAGTGTTGTGCAGATTATATTAAAGACGGTCGATCTATTGGTGTACCCGTGTCTCGTCATGAGGGAAGGTTAAGTGGAAAAGGTATACGAGGACGAAAATCATTCACCGACCGCGAATATAAACGAGTTGACAAAGCCCATTTTACTTGTATCTGCAACAATCACGTATTGTTGCCCCGTATTTCGCAAAACACATTGAGGAGCTTGAACTAAACAATGTTCAGGGCAAAAGCGGTGCATGGTTAGTACAGGAGCACAAGAAAACTTTCACATCATGGTTCGAGAGTCAAGACCTTCCACGTGGAGACTCGATGGATGAGAAAATGTTGAGAATCTTAGCTGCCCGACCTTCAAAGACTCGTGGTGACTTATCGGGCGTACGACATTAATGGTTTTACTTTTCACACTTCAAAGAAGGACACGAAAAGTAAGTGTCAAAACAGCGGAGTTCGAGTTGAAGCCCTTGATGACGATAACAATTACACCTCATATTATGGGTACATAGAGGAAATTTGGGAGCTGAACTATGGACCGGATTTACAAGTTCCTGTCTTCAAATGCAAATGGGTCAAACACCCAGGTGGGGTGGAGGTCGATGAATACGGGTTAACCGTCGTCGATCCGAAGAATGTAGGTTATAAAGATGACCCGTGGATACTTGCTAAGGTAGCAGAACAAGTGTTCTATATACTCGATCCAAAGGATGAGAAGAAGCACATTGTTATACCCGGTAAACAAAGAATACTTGGAGTGGATGGGGTCGACGATCAAGATGCATACAATCGGTATGATGAAGTTCCATTATTCGTGGATCCGAAAAAATTTAAAGTCATTGAAGCAAAACTATCGTATCAAGGAATGCCATACCTACGCACAGATTGCGAAGGAAAAATCGTTCAAGGATAATGTACCTTTATTATTTCATTGCGATGTACCTATGATGTACTCAGATATATATGTTTCAGCAATTGTAATTAATTTAATAATATTTTAGTGAATTTTGAGCAAAATAAATGAATTTAATAACCTTTCCATTTTTTCTGTCACTTTTCACAATTTAACAAGTTTTAAATAATTTTTCAACTACTTTAATTAATTTAATAATATTCTATTTATTTTCAGCAACGTTAATGGATTTAATAAATTGTTAATTATTTTTCTGCCACTTAAATCAATTATCTAAGTCTACCTGTTAATAATTATCTAAGTCTACCTGTTAATATTCTTTTAAATAACCCCATTTAACAATTATCTAAAACTTGCTAATAAATATTTAATAAGTCTACCTGTTAATAATTTTCAGGCACATAAATTAAATTATCAACAATTAAATAATTTCACAATTTAACAAGTTTTAAATAATTTTTCAACTACTTTAATTAATTTAATAATATTCTATTTATTTTCAGCAACATTAATGGATTTAATAAATTGTTAATTATTTTTCTGTCACTTAAATCAATTATCTAAGTCTACCTGTTAATAATTATCTAAGTCTACCTGTTAATATTCTTTTAAATAACCCCATTTAACAATTATCTAAAACTTGCTAATAAATATTTAATAAGTCTACCTGTTAATAATTTTCGGGCACATAAATTAAATTATCAACAATTAAATAATTTCACAATTTAACAAGTATTAAATTTCACAACGTCATCTATAGCCACGGTTGACTTCTTCAACCGTGGCTATTGTAAACCGTAACAATAGCCACGGTTGAAGAAGTCAACCGTGGCTATAGCTCAGTCTGGTTCGCGGCGGGCGGAGGTTTAGTACCACCTCGCCCGCCCAATGTCGCCCGTGCCAGCTTATAAGCGCCACTCCGCACAAGGCTTCGACGTTACGATACTACGGGCCTCGTTGTGCTATTGGGCCATCTCGTGCCTTTATCTCTGCCGCGAGGGCCTTGGGCCTTGATTGTGTTCTAATGCGTTGGTCAATGTGGTCGGGCCGGGGCCAAAATTTTTTAAATTTATTTATACATTTAGTTTTAAATTTTAAAGTTTGTATATATACTGATTTTAAAAAACATTTACTCTTTAGAATTAAATGTTAAAATTTATTTATACATTTAGATTTTAATTTCAAAATTTGTATATATATACTGAGTTAAAATATTGAATAAATAATGTTTAGATTCAATTTTTATTTGAAATCAAAAAAATAACAGGGTAACATTTACTCTTTAGATATATACATTTTTAAGTGTAAGATAGTAATTTAATTATTTTTAGACAATATAAATCAATTAAATAATATACTTTAAAATAACAATAGTGATTTGGGCCTCACTCTTAATATGAGGCCCATTAGTAGTTCATCCACTAGTTCATTTAGGTTGTGTTTTTTTTTAATTTCTATTTAAATTTTGAAACACGTATATAGAATTCAAATATTGTCCAAATTTACTGATTCTTGTTTCTAAATTTGTATAAAATTCCAATCTATCCATTTCCACTTTGTTTTGTTAGAATCTCCAAACTATTTTATTGAATTTTCTTCAAATTTACTTAGGGTACGTTTTGACATTTATTTAATCATTTTTATTTCATAAACCGTATCGATTTTGACCTCAACATTCGGTCGGTATGCATGCCATTAATAAACACAAACGTGGAATTTTTGGTTCAATTTTTCAAAATATATAAATTTGTTTGGTACCAAACAACATGAGTTCCAAGTACAAAACTCCACTCACTCGAGACGCATAGTCCCATTTGAACTACTTTTTTTGTAAAAATCTTTAAAAAAAATTATAAAAAATATAACTGAGTTCGAATGCTCGGGAAACAGTGGCATGCCAAAATGTAGGTCAAACGGGCTTATAGTTTGCAAATGATAAATGTGCAAAATAATAGAAAAAACATGGTGTCATTTGATTTTTTTTATCTGCACAATTTTTATTATTTTTGAATTGAAAATTGGCACACACATGTGTGATACAAATTAAAATCTACTGTAATTTTGTTGGAAATTTTTGAAATATTTGGGTCATGTAAAAGTGAAGAAAAACAATTCTAAAGACGAAATATTATATTAAAAAGTAATGGAGTAGAAAAAACAAAAAATACATATGTGTTTGTAGACAACTAAACAAGTGACATGCCAAAAGTTAGGTGCAAAGTCATTATAGTTTTTAGAATAAAAATTGAAGAAGTAAAAGAAAAATTACACAAGAAAAAAAATAAACACTCAATGACAAGTGGGGCCGGATGAAACAATAGCCACGGTTGGTTTCGGAACCAACCGTGGCTATTGATTGTTTCACCGACATGCGGGCCCCACATGTCGGTGGGAGCTCAATAGCCACGGTTGGAATTGACATCAACCGTGGCTATTGTTATTTGTCCCACCGACATGTGGGACCCTCCCAACTATCTCCAACCGTGGCTAATGTTTGGTATATAAAGGCCAACTATCTCCTCCTAACCCTAACTCCTGACGCGCCGCAATTGACGAAGACGCCGGGAGGCTACCCGTTTGTGCCGCCGCGCCGTCTCCGCCTCTGCCCCGCTCCCTCCTCCTCCTCTGCGCCGCCCGAGATCCTCGCGGCGCCCGTCGGGATCCTCCCTCCTCGCCGGCCCTCCTTGCCGGCTTCCTCCTCGACGCGGCTCCCTCCTCACCGGCCCTCCTTGCCGGCTTCCTCCTCGACGCGGCTCCCTCCTCACCAGCCCTCCTCGCCGGCTTCCTCCTCGACGCGGCTCCGTCCTCACCGGCCCTCCTCGCCGGCTTCCTCCTCGACGCGGATCCCTCCTCACCGGCCCTCCTCGCCGGCTTCCTCCTCGACGCGGCTCCCTCGTCACCGGCCCTCCTCGCCGGCTTCCTCCTCGACGCGGCTCCCTCCTCGACGCGGCTCCCTCCTCACCGGCCCTCCTCGCCGGCTTCCTCCTCGACGCGGCTCCCTCCTCACCGGCCCTCCTCGCCGGCTTCCTCCTTGACGTGGCTCCCTCCTCGCCGGCTCCCTCCCGGTACGCCACTTCCCCCTTCCTCCTCCCCCTCCCCGTCCCGGACGGTGAGGTATCGTTCCTCGCCGGCTCCCTCCTCCCTGGTACGCCCCTTACCCCATTGCCTCCTGTTATGTTCCGTGATGCCTGCTATGTTCCGTGATGCCTGTTATGCCTGCTATGTTCCATGGGTTTTGCTATGATACAATGCTCGATCTGCTATGATACAATGCCTGCTATGTTCCATGGGATCTGCTATGATACAATGGGTTTGAGGCATGTTGGCTTTACTGAAATTCTACACATAGATAAATATTGATGGCCTTGGCTGCTGGCTGTTGGCTTTACTGAAATCCTAGATCGATATTTATCGATGGCTTTGGCTTGGCTGCTGGCGTTACTGAAATGCTGCACATAGATATTTATCGATGGCTTTGGCTTTGTCTGCTGGCTTTAATGAAATGCTGCACATAGTTATTTATCGATTGCTTTGGCTTTGGCTGCTGGCTTGAATTAAATGTTGCACATAGATATTTATCGATTGCTGAAATCCTGGATCGATATTTATCTATGTGCTGAAATGCTCGCTTATTGTGTTGCTTAGGATCGATATTTATCTATGTGCAGCATTGTTGAGATGGACACTTAGGCTTTACTGAAATCCTAGATCGATATTTATCTATGTGCTGAAATGCTCGCTTATTGGGTTGCTTAGGATCGATATTTATCTATGTGCAGCATTGTTGAGATGGACACTTAGGCTTTACTGAAATCCTGGATCGATATTTATCTATGTGCTGAAATTGCTCGTTTATTGGGTTGCTTAGGATCAGCATTGCTGAAATGGACACTTAGGCTTTACTGAAATCCTGGATCGATATTTCAGTAAAGCATACGTGTCTTCCTCTTTCCCTCTCCACCTATGTCACCTATTTCAGTAAAGCCTAAGTGAAGCCAAAGCCACCTCTTTTCCCTTGGCTGCTGGCTGTTTTTGAGATGATTTCAGTGCTTATTGGTCACCTATCTATCGTGGCTAAACCGATGGTATAAAATTGGTCACCTATCTATCGTGGCTATCTGAATAATACATTAGCCACCTGTTTTCTCATCTCTTTCTCCTCTTACTCTCTTTTCTCCTCTCTTTCATGGCTAGACCATTGTTCTCAAATAAAAACTATTTCCTCCTCTCTTTTCTCTTTTTTCTCCTCTATTTCCTCTCTTTTCCTCTCTCACTCTCTAGCTAAATCAGCACATGGATTATAAGGCAAAGTATTTATTTTAAGTGCTGATTTCTCATCTCTTTCCTCTCTTACTCTCTTTTCCTCTCTCTCTCACTCTCTTTCTCCTTTCTTCCTCTATTTCCTCTCTTTTCTCCTCTCTTCCTCTCTTTTCTTTCCTCTCTTTTTATGGTCTAGCCATGCTCGATGATGAAAGCGGGCAAAGTGAGATGAGTGTGGCAGCATGGACCGCATCCTCGGATGTTGGAAACATGTTGACATACGAGTCGATGACCTTAACGATAGCGTTGGATGGCCGTTGATTCGGCAACCCGCACCGAGAGCAAAAAATCCAATCTTTTTGGCAGATGATGATTGTTGATAGAAGAGGAGGTAGCTGGGGGATCAATATAGAATGTAGGGTGTCTTTCATTAGGAAGGTTGGTACAATAAAATGCAAGACATACCGCAACTCGTACGACCTGGGGTAGACATGGTCGGATGCTTGGGTATTCTCCGGATCATCTTTGTGATGTGTATGGCACATTATATTTGATTTTCCGGAGGATACCCAAGTATCCCGACCTATCTACCCCGAGGTCGTATAAATTGTGGTATGCATTGCATAGTGTGCACCTGCCTTTCTTATGAAAGTGTTCTACATTGTATGTTCATCCTCCTCAGCTGCATCCTCTTCTTCCCCGTTCCGATGCCATGGAATGTACTCATTTTCTTGGAAAAATATATTTTCAACTAAGTCTTCAAAAAAAATTCTAACTTTTTGGCAGATGACGATGACTCTTGATAAGCATTTGCATATTTAGGAGAACGGGAAGATGGGGTAGAAGAATATAGAATGTAGGGTGTCTTTCATTAGGAAGGTTGGTACAATAAAATGCAAGACATACCGCAACTCGTACGACCTGGGGTAGACATGGTCGGATGCTTGGGTATTCTCCGGATCATCTTTGTGATGTGTATGGCACATTATATTTGATTTTCCGGAGGATACCCAAGTATCCTGACCTATCTACCCCGAGGTCGTATAAATTGTGGTATGTATTGCATAGTGTGCACCTGCCTTTCTTATGAAAGTGTTCTACATTGTATGTCCTTCTATCTCGTCTTCCTCTTCTTCTATTTGATCCCGATGTTATCCATGTTCCGATGCCAATGCTAACTCTATTTTAGCTCTTTCCTCTAATAATCCTTTTCTGTCATGTTTTCTCTATTTTAACTCTTTCCTCTAATTGTTTGCTACTAAATCTTTTCATTGTTACGCTAAAGGTATCAAATCCTATAATGGCGGACAGCCCCCGATCCAAGTATACACGGGAGGATGTTGTGAATATGAACCATGAAAGCTCCTCATCAAGTGGACAATGGGAAGAACCAGAGGATCCTCACCCCCCCCCAGCGTCGTGAACCTAGGGGTATTAATGAGGACCCAGATTACGTGCCCTCGGAAGAGGTATCACGTGAAATGTCATTCTTTGTTTAAATATTTCAAGTTTCCCGTATTAGCATATTACCGAGCTTCAATGATTCTTTATATGGTGGGTTCCTCCGACTCGGTTCATGAGAGTCAACAATTCACGGGGGATGAAGCTGGAGCAGGAAAACCGTCTCCTTTGTCGGGTGCTGCTTCAGCCGCTAAGGAACAAGCTGAACAAGGACATGAAGCGGTTATGAGTCCTATACTCGCGGACAGCCCGCGGCAAGAAACCGCCACAAGTACACAGCTATGAGGACCCTCAGCAACAAATAGTGCCTCTTGTCGAGCCGGAAGGGCAATGTATCTCCTTTGTCGAGCCGGAAGCTGAAACCCTAGCCTTGGATGAAGAGCCTCGGTTTATCGAGCCTCTTCGGAAGGAGTTTACTCCTGTAATTCCTAGGATGATTACGCCTGCGGGGGTGGATCCGTCAAAGCCGCAACCGGAACATGTCACGAAATACTTGGAGCGAATGAGGAAGGGACCCGTGCAGCCAATCACGGAACCTCGTCAATTGGTACATTACGATGATGACATATTTGAGGGTCGTGACGAGAATGAGGACTTCCCAAATTTCATCTTTGGCAAACCCCTCGTATCTAAAAACATGTTGTCAAACCTACCGTGGGAGATGCGGAAGCTGCATGACCGGTACGTAGCGGCAGCGAAAGAAGGAGTGGATATGATCACCTGTAAGCTTCCGAGGGACGTGTTCAACGATACCGGTGATTCGGTCCTTGGACTATATTTCAATGATATCCACACTATGTTTCGCCTCGGCGAGATGGACACGACCTTCGTAACCTTGTGGTGCATGTAAGTGCCTCAATCCATCTTTTTCTTGTCTCATACTTTTTGCAGTACATGTTACACACTCCCTTTTGCTTTTAATGTAGCTTGAATTCAACATTTCAAAAGAAGAGATACGACAGACCCGATTGGAAGGTTGGGTATCTCAATCCGAGCTTGATCAATCAAAGTGCGATCAACCCCGGATAAATGAGAAAGATAAGATATATAAGGATAAGACACCACAAGCGTTACAAGAACTGAAGGACACCATGAGGACAAAAGCTAGGGGTCGAGTTGCAGGTTATATTTACAGGTGCTTCAGGGAATGGCAGGATTGTCACGCCATTTACGCGCCTTACCACTTCGAGTAAGTTCGACCACTACCTTCCTCTCGTCGATCGTAAAGATAGATGACATACTAACGAATACGATCTTTTGTTGCAGTGGTCATTGGATTTGTTTGCTGATCATGCCAAAAATTGGATATCTATTAGTCTTGGATAGCCTTGACTACGACTTCAATCGCTACGAACATATCGTGAGCGTTATAAATTGGTAAGTACAGACGTACAATTAAATAGCGATAATTTCATGCAATAATACCCTTTTCTCAATACTGTAGTGCTTATTTGAACTACGTAAAGAACCCGAAGGTGGCACGTTATAGAATTCGGAAACAAATATACTTTCGTCATAAATTTCCGGTAAGACACGTCACACACATCTAATTTTCTTTATGCTGCTATCATTGAAATAGAGTGATGTTTTTTACTTCACTCTATTTAACAGTGCATTAAGCAAGTAAAAGGTAGTGTGTACTGTGGATACTACGCATGTGCGTATTCGAGCTCCGCTGCATCCTACTTGAATGTCATCACCCATGAGACCACCGAGGAGGTACGCTAAGATTGCATCTGTTTAATTTACATTCTTTCTGTTTTTGTCAATCATGTACCAACTTTTATGTATTTATTGACAGCGAACAAAAAGTCTAGAAAAGACAATGATAACGGACAAAAAGATATTGAATGAAATATCCAAGAATGGATTCTCGACAGCGCGAAAGCATCTAAGTACAAATGACATGTACTACATTGTCGCTAGGATGTGCCGTTTCTTGCTTAGGGAGGTCATCAGTCCTCGTGGTCGGTTCTTTGACGAGCAAAGTGAAGTGACGAAGGAGCATCGGGCACTTTTCGAGTGGTGCGGCTCGAAACGACCGTACGAGCCCGATGTTGTTGAAGATTTGTATAGTGTAGACTTAGTTTGAAAAAATATTGTGATGTTCACATTATTAAACTTTTAATGGATTTTGTTAATATCTGTAAATATTTTGTTAATATGATGTAATACTTTAATGTGAATGTGATGTAATTATGGTTAATGTTATGTAATTGTAATTTATTATTTCTAATGCGTATTTATTTTTTTATTGTTAAAAAGTAAATAGCCACGGTTCACTATGCCAACCGTGGCTATAGTGGTGTCCACTATAGCCAAGGTTGGCATAGTGAACCGTGGCTATAGTATTCCACTATAGCCACGGTCTATGTGTCGAGCCGTGGCTATAGTACGCCACTATAGCCACGGTTGGCTATGTTAACCGTGGCTATAGTACGCCACTATAGCCACGGTTGACATAGTGAACCGTGGCACTATAGCCACGGTTGACATAGTGAACCGTGGCTATAGTTACGTACTATAGCCACGGTTGTTCTGTTTTCCGAGGCTACAGATGGTTTTCTGTAGTCTCGGAAACATAGCCACGGTTGGGGCTGATCGTGGACTGTAGAGCCTCTCAACCGTGGCTATAGTGAGTTTTTGCTATAGTAGCCATTCAGCTCGGCCTCTGCGGCTGTACCGTGAGCAATGCATTCCCTTTCTTGGTTTAGGTACCAACGGCAGGATCTCTAGCGGCCGTGAAGCATCGACACATCCATTCCATAGATGAGCAGTGCGAGTATGGTGAGGTAAGCCGTGAGTGTGTGCATGTATGCGTGCCTCCAAATACTATAGCTGTACCTCAGATGTCTAGACTCAAAATAAAAGATGACAGGAATAGGAGCAGGATGTTGTTGTGTAAACTTTTTTTTTCCCATGAGCATGTTGTTGCGTGATGTGAGAGAAGAATTTAGAACATTAAAACCTCAATCGCCCCACCAGTAATGGGTTTGCATGTTCATAAATGGAAGGCAGCCCGTTCTGTAGCCCCGGCCCGAGTAGCAAATTTGGTAGGTTTGATTATTTATGTTGGCCAAATTTGCTGTAGGACATCGCGACTTTGTGGAATTAGCTGAGGGACACTGAAAAAAGTCATATTAGCTGGCGGACACTACGGAAATGTGGTAATTAGCTGCTAGACACTATAACATAGAAAAAGAGTCTTTCTGTTTTTTTTTATCTTGATGCACATATCACATGATGACTTGAAATTTTGCATGAGTATGTATTGTTGCATTCTCTAACTATGTGTTTTTTCTCACAATTTTTTTTTACAGTTTGCATAACTTTTCAACTTGAAGAATATTTGTTTTTCAGATTAAGCTATGCAAACTGTCAAAACAATTATGAGGAAAAACACATAGATAGAAAATGCAACAATACATACTTATGCAAAATTTGAAATTGTCGTATGCCATGTGCATCGAGATAAAAAGTTTAGAAAAATTCCTATGTTATAGTGTCCAGTAGCTAATTACCATATTTCCGTAGTGTCCGTCAGCTAATATGACTTTTTTCAGTGCCCCTCAACTAATTCCACAAAGTCCCGATGTCCCGCAGCAAATTTGGCCATTTATGTTCCTTCATCTCACGAATTTTAAGTGCTTGACTATTTATATTTGTTGATATTTGTTTTTCAAAATCTATGGAATTTTTGGAACACTAAATTGAACTGTCGGAACAATAAAGTTGTACTATTGGAACAATCATAATACAATACTGGAACAATATGCTATTGAATAACAATGGGCTAGTCTCAGACATGATTTTCGATTGTTCTAATAGTTCAATTTTATTATTCTCATTGTTTAGTTTGAGTGTTCCAATAGTACGATAGATTTTGAAAACAACTCTATCAATGGATAAATAGCAATGCTCTTGTATTAATAAAAAAACTATATTTAATTTAAATAACCAGTGGAACTAAAACATTGTTAACTAATCACCCTATTGTCCCATAAGTACGCGGCAAGGGTCCCAATGTCAGCTAATATTAACCTATTCGCAGATCCAATGGGAAACATGCCAATTACTGGGTGATTAAATAAGTTTTGTCGCGCATTGGACTGTTGTTAGGGATTGTAGGTTCCATTCAAAATATTTCATTTTTTCTCATTTAATCTAAATTTGAATTTGATGACCAATTTAAACTCAAACTACATATCGTTAATTCAAATTTCAATTAAATTCAAACAACCAAAACATTTGAATAGAAGTTAACCATCAATAAAATTATTTTGATAGTTCTTAGGATAAGATGGACTTGGTATTTTTATGAATTTTCTGACGTGTTAAGATGTGCTAGAAATTCAATTGGTATTTAACAACCAGTATAATCATTTGTTATTTAGTTATCAATATTGATACCTAAATTAATCTTAAACAGTTTCTTTAGTGTTTACTCTACTACCAAAAAAATTTACATAGTTCATAGAGGTATAAAAAATATATTTTTAATGGAGATTGAGGGAGTCCTAACAGTCAAGGGTTGAAAAATTACAAAACTAAAGCATTCATGTCACTCGTTGAGTGGGTACTTGGCCTACATTGGAGGACATGGCATTCTTCTGACCTTGTCGCCCACTAGTCAGGCGATAGAGCGATTAGTTTCATAATTTTTTTCACCAATTATTTGTATGAAATAATAAAAAAGTTGATGATAAATAAATAAGTATTCATGTCACGACATTTGGAACATCGACTTATCAGTAGTATTTTGGTTACTAAACATGCATGACAACCATGTGTCCAGTTTATCTCGAAAGTAGTTGCTACACATTGCCAGAAAAAACACTTTTCATAATATCAGCTATTGGTTGAACACTACAAAAATCAGGATTGTGGTGACGAACAAAAAGCCATTCTAGTGAACTATATTCTCCACGGGAAATAACCTACCTACTGTGGAGTATTCTGAAGCATTCATGAGTTGACGTTGAAAAACCTACGGACCCAAACATGCAAAGGGGTGAAATCCTATACAACCATAGCAAACCACGTACGGAATTAGTTTTTAGATAGGGAAAGCAAAAGACAAGGATTTATTATATGAATCAAAGTTCACCCCTTGTATATTCATTTCAATAAAATAAGGAGAAAAATCCTTATTCTCTTATTGGCCCATTGAGAATCCAACTTTCCTATATGGCCCAAACTTCTTTTTTTTTGTCCTATTTAGCTTCCTGGCATTTTAACATGTAACAGTCTTACATGGGTGGTTAAAGACCATATTAGCACTGGTCATAATAAAACTAAAATAACAATACATATACTGCATATCATAAACATAAATTACAATAACAATATTATAATTAGTTCACCCCACATCCTCATAATAGCAAAAGGATTTTTTTCCTTTTATGAACAATGTTCCTCTCAAAAACCATTTAATCCAAATGACCCTGTAAATAGAAAATCAACTATGCCAGCTGCCTTAACAGTTGAACCATCTATTTTTTATCGCCAGCGTGTTTTCTTAGAAAGTACCTCCTCTAGATTTTTTTTTGGAGTCAGGATATATCATATCCAAAGATCAACATTTTTAAATCAAGTGGTACTCACAACTTGTTCCACGTGCCAAATGTCGACCTCATTTACTTGTTCCTTTGCTACTTTTTTCTCCATCCCATCTCTGTTTTTTACGGTCAACAGGGCTTACAAGTTGGTTAGAGAGGTTTTAATTATCCGCCACCTTTATTGTCTCGTTCCATCTTGCCACCAGTACAACCTGTAGAATTATTGATGCAAGCTCCCTATTTTAACAATTGGAATTGCTAATTGTGTACCTACATCACCTTTTAATTTTATTAAAATGTACTTACCCCTATTAGGATGGAAGGGAATAACTGTGCATCATCTGTACCACTTTATAAGCACCAACTCACCTTTTATCTATGTCCACTGAATTTTTACCCCCCGCACGGAGATAGCACAGCTTCGTGTACCCAACAAATTATACCTAAGAAATATTCCAATATCAAATCTGATAGTCCACAGTCGTTTTGAAAGGTTTCACACAAATCACACGGTTTCAGATATCACTTAGTATTACATTAGTGTGCATTTTGACATAGTTCCTTTGCCAATATTAACTATACCTTCCCGTATGAATGCAAAACAACAAAGCATCGTAGCTTGAGTTGTTAGGGCTCAGCTGCTGAAGCATCTGTGGCCTGGGTTTGATTCCAGAGTTGCCTCCATTTTTGTAATAAACTGAATAACAGCAACAGGGTTATAGACCTATAGTCCATCCAACCTAAGTGTACAAACTTCCGCACGAGAAGTGTTAGGATAGGTGTAATACTACTCGTGACAGTTTCACAGATTGTCTCATGCATTGTCATATAGGATTTTTTATTATGTGGAGCAAAGAAAGGAAGGTGAGAACAAGAGGTAGTTCCGTGAAGCAATACCTTACACGCTAAAATTTTGGGATATGTGACGGTTTTCACACCATGGTAGGAATTGTAGTTGTATGCCATGCATCTCTCGTAAACATTTTTCTCATCCCCAAATAAAGGAACTATGGTATTGATATGAGATAACTAAAATAGCCATTATTTCAATAGGTGGTGGTCTGATAGATCATCTCATATGTGACATAACAACAACATTTTTGTACTTGGCCTCCAAAGTACACTCCCAGCAACTTCCTTTAGGGAACGGGAGGGGGTAGTTATTATCTCGTATGCACGGGTTCCACATCCCCAAATGCTGATCTCATTTCCTTGTTCCTATGCTCCTTTTTTTCTCTATCCCATCTCTATTTCTACTGATGCGGATTTTTTTTCTATCTCGTCTCTATTGCTGCTGATGTGGTGCGCTCACAACTTGTTTCTTCAACGGTCAACAGGACTTACAACTTGTCGAATTAGATAGCTATTAATCATTTGCCACTTCCCAAATTGTTGACTCGTTCGACTTTCCCGCCCATGGAACCTGTGGAACTAGTGATGATGATATAACAATTGAAACTAATACTGCCTCAGCTTTTAGTTTCATTAAAGTGTTTACTTCCTACTAGGATGACATGTGATAATCGGTACAACTTTGTTAGAGAAATAGGAATTGGTACAACTTGCCAGAAGGGATCTTATCTTCTGTTCCTACCTTTCTTTTTCTCCGTCCCTTCTGCTGTTGCCGCGCTCCCAAATTGGTTTTGTTTAACACTAAACTGGCACTAACCGCCAGAGGCTGGCTGGCTATAAATGGAAGCAGCTTCTTGACGTGAGGAAGCCATACACATATACTGTCTACAGCGCAGAAGAAACTAGAAGATTGTTAGCGGAGTAGAGTAAGCTAGGTCTCGTAGCAATGAAGATCGTAGGATCAACAAGAACTGGTAGTAACCTGGCCGTCCTCATCGGCCTCGCCAGCTGCATCTGCGCTGCTGCGGCAGCACTGACGCCGCTGCCGCTGATCATGAATGAAGACACTAATGACTTATCCCCAGACTTCCACCAGGCCTCGTGCCCGCAGCTGCCGCAAATCGCGCGCACTGTCGTGGACGAGGCGCGCCGTCAGGACATCCAGATCACCGCCGGCCTCCTCCGCATCTTCTTCCACGATTGCCTCCCCCAGGTTAAACTTTACACCCATTGACCCACACACTTTTTGGATCATAAGGCAGCCACAGCAGGTAGAGTTTAAATAAATCTTAACTATCGATCAATGACGAGAAATCAACTCTCTTATACACTACAAAACTACGCAAATGGAATAATCCAATTCCGGCGGAATCACAGGTGTCACATTAGTAAAAGTTTTCCGCGGTACATATATCCATTCAAAATATCAGCAAGCAACATGCCTACTCCCTCAGTCCCAAAGTACAAGCATTTGTAGACTTCTGAGAAATATGTTTAACCATTCGCCTATCCAACAAACATACTTTGAATATAACTTATTTGTTTGTATATTTTCATAATTTTTTTAATATGACAAGTTGTCGAATATGATGTTGAAAAGTGAATAAATTCTTATATTTTTACATGGAGGGAGTATCATCTTTTTTTTACTATCTATGCACGTTTTACATATGTATCACACCGTATTTTTATTGGTGTTAAAAGATGAAAATCAGTATCACAGTTATGCACTTATGCTGGCTGACCTATTACATCTCATCATAAGAGGTAACTGGTCGTACACTGTATATTGTGGTCTAGCGTCTAGCTAAATGAACGATCCACAATTATTCTAGACGACTATTGTATCTTCTTTGGAGGAACAGATCGAGACATGCATGCATGCATAATGATTCTACACGAATGATATTTCAGGGCTGTGACGGGTCTATCTTTTTGGACGGCGAGCGGCGTTTCGGACCAAACGGGTCGCTGCAGCCCCGGGCAGAGCAGATTATCGAGGACATCCGTGCCCGGGCCCATGCCGTCTGCGGACCCATAGTCTCCTGCGCCGACATCCTCGCTCTCGCCACCAGAGAAGCCGTCAATCTGGTATATATCCGTATCTCTGTGTGTTTACATTGAGAGCCTGTGAGAGAACGTAATTTTTCTTCTCTTAGCTAAGAGAGAAAGTGGTAGCATTCGAGTTTACTAATTATAACAAAAAACAAAATTGTGTTTCTGTTCAGGCCGGAGGCCCATCCTACGGCATTTCCCTCGGCCGCAGAGACAGCCTGAGGCCCGCCTCGGCCAGCGAGATCGGCATCCTCCCTGGTCCGGACACCAGCGTGGACAGGCTCCTCAGCATATTCGGCAGCAAAGGCCTGAGCGACCCCGCCGACCTGGTGGCGCTCTCCGGCGGGCACACCGTCGGCAGGGCCAGCTGCGGCTTCATCAGAGCGAACGATGAATTCTCCAGGAACCTCGCCAGGCAGTGCTCGGCCAGCCCGGCCCGGAAGCAGAGCCTGGACGTGAGCACGCCGGACACCTTCGACAACAGGTACTTCGTCAATCTGAGGAACAGGCAGGGTGTGTTCGTCTCCGACCAGGGGCTGTTCGATCACCCCAGGACCAAGGCCCTGGTCAACACCTTCGCGGACAACCAGCAGGCCTTCTTCAACCAGTTCGGCAGCTCCATGACCAAGATGAGCAACCTCAGGGGCAGTGGCCCTGGTGAGATCCGCCGCACCTGCTTCAGGCCCAACGGTCGCATCAGCCTTGGTGAAGCTCCTGGTGTCGGGAACGAGGGCATCGTAGCTTCTGCTTAGTTCATGAGCTCAATGCATCAACACCAGTGTTATTACTGTGTAATAATGCCCATGAGTTGGCACTGTTTTTTCATCATATATAGTTTGTCGTTCTTGGAACTTCCTTCTTTCTATTTATGAATACATTATATTGTATTAATAATCCAATATGCATTCTTTTCTTTGCACGTTCGTTCAGCGGAGGCAACGGCACGTTCCAATAATACAACCCGATCTTATCGCAATCGGACCCCCCTCCTGGAGCAAAAACAATACTACTCCCTCCGTTTCAAATTATAAGACGTTTTTGACTTTCGGATATTATGTTTGACCGCTCGTCTTATTCAAAAATTTTGTGCAAATATACAAATAAATAAGTCATTTACAAAATATCTTTAATGATAAAACAAATCATAATTAAATTAATAACATTTACACAAATTTTTTGAGTAAGACGAACGGTCAAACGTGAAGTCTGAAAGTCAAAACGTCTTATAATTTGAAACAGAGGGAGTAGTAACAAATAACAGATTGGGACATGTCCGCGTCAGCAACTCTGTCTGATGTAACTGTTTTCTCCGATGAATAAAGATAGTCGAATGGCATTCCCTCAAAAAAAAAAAAACTCTCCTCATCTCCGAGAGTTGCAGTTAATGAAACAAAAAAAAACTTATTACCAAAGATATATGTAGCCTTTTACCGTTTTCTTGCACTTCTGTTTTATATATGACCAGAGAGAGATCTGAAGCGACCTACGTACCCGTAAGATGACTAATGTCTAGAACCAAGTAGCGTGAACAGTAAAAATACTTTCCTCCCCCCAAAAAGCATCATTTTTTTCCTTTTTAGCATAAAATGTTTCAAGTGGTCATTACGGTGCTTTTGGAACAAGCAAGTGGGTTGATAATTATACCCATTTAGGCTAGTCTAAGTGCATAGTTTCATGTCACACTTACCAAGAGTGCCACATCAGATTTGGAGATATGATTTGATGGATGAAATAGTCAATCTCAATGCATCGTTTCATCTCATGATTTCATAGACAAGTTGTAGACCATTCCTTCTCCCCCGGAAAAAGCTCCAAGGATGAGAGCTCCCAACCCTTCCCCGCTCCGCCGGCCTCCCCGGTCCCGGCGCCCTCCGCGTCCCCAAAGCAAGCGCCGGTCGCCGCCCAGGCCCCGGCGTCCACCTCACCCAGCCGAGTGTCCCTCTCGCCGGAGGCAGAACCTTTCTTCCCAGCGTCGGGAGGACGCAGCAAGGCTCAGCGTTGGGCGGAGTCCCCAGCGCAGATCTCGCCGCATCGGCCCTCCTACCGCGATGTAGTGCGTGGGATCCGCGAGCCCCCGACGATGCAGCCGCTTTCGAAGCCGCAGCAGCCAATCCGCATCAGGCTGCGCTCCGAGATCCACCGGATCATGAATGCAGCGTCGGATGACGGAGAATGGCGCGTGGTGAGAAGCAGGCACGGTCGGAGGCTCGAGGGCCTTCAAGCCCCCTCCGGCGCGGGCCTAAAATCCGGGGAATCATTCCAGCTCACATGCTGGGGCGTTGTTTCAACTGCCTGAACAAAGGCCACTACAGATCTGCTTGCCGTGAACCAACAAGATGCTTGCATTGTGGGAAATCGGGTCACCGCTCCTTCGAATGCTCCCGTCGTGTGCCGCCGCATCCCTTTGGCAAGGAACCAGCTGTGACCGCCTCTGCAGCGCCTCCCATGGAGAAGCAGCGCAGGGCTGCTGGTCCAATTGGTGAGGATGTGGGTCCTGTTCCGGAGCCGCAGACCAGGTCCTGGCGCCGGCGTCGTCGAGGAAGAAGAGGGCCGGGCGAGAAGAGGCAGCGCAACAGAGATAACTCCCGGCCAGCGTCGAGCAGATCCCCATCCCCTCCCCAGCCCCTTCTCCCTCAGGACGTGACAGGACCCCGGGTTCCGACATCCGCTTTGTCGACGAGAATCCTGGATATGGACCGAGTGGGAAGCAGAGTTTGAATACCTATGGGTTATGGTTCAAATCATTGGTACTCGCCCGCCGGTTGAACCACAAGATGCAAGAAGGGCGATTGCAGAGGCCTTCAATCTGGAGGAAGAAAGGATGGAAGCCCACCGGGTGGCGCCCGGGATGACTTCATGGTTAAGCTCCCTAGTCATGGAGCTTTGCAGCTGGCTCTACAAGGAGACCGTACGGTTCATACACCAGCGTTTCGGTTGCGCCTCAAGCCGTGGAAGCGGCTGGTGAACGCCGAACTAGGGGCCCTCTACCACAAGGTCCAACTCGACCTGCAGGGCATTCCCGTCCATGCACTGGGAGCCATCGGTAGTGGCTGACCTCCTCCGGCCCTTCTGCATGGTTGAGCGGTTCGACGCTGATTCCCTTACCCGGCGGAACCTGGAATTCTTTCGGGTCACGGCGAGGACTACGCGCCCGAGCTCATCCCGCCGTCCGGATGGCTGGCTATCCCCGAACCAGTAGGTCCGGAAGCGTTCTTTGAACCAGAAAGGCCATTTCTTAAGTATGAAGTCAAGATTCATGCCCGACGGCTGCTTGTTCGCTTCCCTTCGGATTCGCCGCCGGCTTCCCCACCACCGACGCCACCTTCGGGCCCTTCGTCGGAGGAAGACTCGTCACCGCCGCAACACCCAAAAAGACAACGACCCCGGCGTCGACACCAGCGCAAATGCAGGGACACCACCCCATGTGCTCCGGCTACGGGCGCAACCGTCGAGGCAACCGCAGCGGGAGCGGCAGGTTGCCTCCGGTGTGCATCCGGCCTGGGCGGTACTCTCACCGGGGAGAGGAATGATACCGGTACGAGTACTCGGGGGCCCGACCACGCCCCTCCTGCCCCCTCGCCGGACGCAGGGTCACAATCAAGGGGACACACTAGCGCGGCAACCTTCTCCGAAGGCGGGCTTCTTGAGGAATTCTTAATCCCTCCGCGTCATTGGGACCACGAACCGTTGCGGGGCTTGGCAGCGGACCCGATGATCCAGGAATCTTCCACACAGGTCCGGAGGGACACCCGGATGCCGGAGAGGTTTGACCTTGAGGCCCACTTTCCCCCGCCCATGACCGGCCAAATGGCGGGTCTTTTAACGCCGATGGATGAAGTTCAAATAACCCAGGGCAGCACGGCCCCGGAAGAAGTGCCCAGCCATGCGGCGCTGGTCCCCAGGATACGGGGCCATGCAGGCTGGGGAACCCGCAGCCTTGGAGGATAATGAGCCCGCGGTGGACCTCTTCATCCGCAACGTCACCAAGCCGGTGGCAGCTGCTCGGACACCGCAACAGGAATCGCCTACGAGGAGAAAGAAAACCGTGCCTCCATCCTCCAGTCTACGAAGAAGCAAGAGGATTGCGAGCTCTACCAACCCAACTTACGCTCTTCATCGAGCCCAAACAGTTCTTATGCGCAAGCCGGGAGTCCTGCAAGAGCAAGAGTCGATTTCGAACGAGGCCAGGGAGGCCTACGCTAAGTTATTCGAGCACCCTCTTGCCCCAATTCATATAAAGGCTCTAGCAGACCTATTCGGGTGGGATCTGCCGAACGCCACTCCTGGCGGCTCAACGGACTCGGTTTAGCGCAGTCCGGCCTGTATTGGTTGCTTATACTGAGTGATGGAGATATCAAATGCGCTGGTGTGGAATGTCCGCAGATTTAATAAAAAGTCCCGGAGAGATGCTGTCCGGGAGCTAATCGCTTCGATACGCCCCGATGTAGTCTGTCTCCAAGAGACCAAAATCCAAAACATGTCTCAGCAAATCCTGCTGGCCACGTTAGGAGCCGACTTTCTTGGGCATGTCTGCCTACCAGCGACGGGCACAAGAGGAGGGGTTTTGATCGCTTGGAAGCACTCAGACTGCACTGCTATCACAACCCGGGTCGACCGATTCTCTACCTCGGTTCTGCTTAGAAACGCGGACGGAGGACAATGGTGGTTCACCGGGGTATATGGTCCACAATTGGACGAGCAGAAGATCTTGTTCCTAGAGGAATTGAGGGGAGTGCGGACCATGTGCACCGGACCTTGGTTGATTGCTGGAGACTTTAACCTTATCTACAGGGCCGAGGACAAGAACAACACTAATCTTGACCGGGCCATGATGGGCAGATTCCGACGATTAATCAACGACTTAGAGCTGCATGAGATCGAGCTTCGGGGAGGCGATTCACGTGGTCCAACGAGAGAGCTGCGCCAACTCTAGTGCGCCTCGATAGGGCATTTTGCTCCTCCGACTGGGAATCCTTCTTCCCCGATCACTTGCTCCTCAGCACGGCAGCGGGAATTTCAGACCATTGCCCACTTATCCTGAACCTCGGAGCCCAAACACGAGGCAAAAGAAGATTCCACTTCGAGAGCTTCTGGCCGCAGCTCGAGGGTTTCCAAGAAGCGGTGGAGACCGCCTGGCTAAGCGCGAGCAACTCGGACCTCCCCTCGTTTGCCTGGCTGAAAAACTGCGCGCTACCAGCCGGGCCTTGCAATCTTGGAGCCAGCGGAAGGTCGGCAACGTGAGAGACCAGCTGGAGCTGGCACGGGAACTACTCCATAAGATCGAAATCGCACGAGATTCCCGATGTCTCACAGATCACGAAGAGTGGTTGCGGCAGTTGCTGAAACGCCGGGCTCTGGCGCTGGCTTCCTTACGAGAGAACAATCATGCGTGCTAGATCTAGGATAACATGGTTGGAAGAGGGGGATGCGAACACATCCTTTTTCCACTCTCATGCTAGATACAGGAAACATAAGAATTACATAGCACGGCTGCGAGTGGGGGACAGAACCCTCACCGTTCAGCAGGAGAAAGAAGATGCGGTGTGGGAATTTTACAACAGCCTGCTTGGACAACAGAACTCCCGGGAGTACACTCTGGATCTTGCAAAATTTCACCATCAGCAAAGGGATCTCAGTGACCTCGACGCCCCAATTTCGAAGGAAGAGGTCTGGAATGTTATAAAAATCTAGCTTTGGATAAGGCTCCCGGCCCGGATGGATTCACGGGACGATTTTACAAGTCCTGCTGGCCGATCATAAAGTTGGATATAATGCGAGCCATAGGCGCACTGCACGGTGGGGACGCCAGAAAGTTGCAGATGCTTAACTCGGCCTTCATAGTGCTGATCCCAAAAATGGAGGACGCGACAACAGTTTCGGACTACCGCCCAATCAGCTTGGTCCATAGTTTTGCCAAGTTGGTGGCAAAGATCATGGCAAATAGGCTCGCTGTCAAACTGCCGGACATGGTGTCTAAAAACCAAAGTGCATTCATCAAGGGAAGATGTATCCATGACAACTTCATGCTGGTTCACAATATGGCTAAACTACTTTACCGGAAGAAACAACCGCGAGTGCTGTTCAAGCTGGACATCACCAAGGCGTTCGACAGCGTGTCATGGCCCTTCCTACTCGAGGTCCTGGCGCACCTGGGCTTCGGACACAGATGGCGCACCATGCTAAGCAATCTGCTGGCCAGCTCGACCACAAAGATCCTCCTGAATGGCATTCCGGGAGACATGATCCAACACCGTCGTGGTCTCCGCCAAGGTGATCCACTCTCCCCTATGCTCTTCATCCTCGTCATGGATGTCCTAACATCGCTGGTTCAAGAGGCGGAGAATCAACATCTGTTACAGCCACTCATCAATGGAGGGCTGGGGGCACGCCTATCACTTTTTGCAGACGACGTGGTCCTGTTCGCCTCGACGGACCCGATCGAGCTGACCACGATCAGGGAGGCCCTGCGCTGCTTCGGTCAGGCCTCTGGTCTAAAAACCAACATGACCAAATCCTTCGCGATCTCGATTCAATGCGATAATCAAAGAACAGAAGACGTCCAGAGTTTAATGGAGTGAGAACTCAAGTCCTTCCCCTGCAAATATCTAGGTCTGCCCCTAACCATCTCACGACTGACAAGAGACGACCTGCAACCTATCTTAGACAGGATCGCAGATGCCTTACCCGGGTGGAAAGCTGCGCTGCTGGCGAAATCAGGAAGGTTAATTTTGATCAAGGCGGTTCTGACTGCAATCCCGCTTCACGTTCTAATAGCTCTGAATGTCCCCAAGTGGTTCGTCAAAGCAATCAACAAGTTTCGTAGGGTGTTTCTCTGGAAAGACCGAGCCGAAGTGAAGGGAGGCAACTGCCCGGTCAGTTGGGGTCGAGTGACCAGGCCTACTCGGTATGGTGGATTGGGTATCCATGACCTGCAAATATTCGGGTGGGCGCTGCATATGTGATGGCTCTGGATCCAGAAGACTGACCCAGAGAGACCATGGAACTTCATGCGCATTCATGTCCCACGGCAAGTTCAAGCCTTGTTCGAGGCCTCAGTCCAAACTACAGTCGGAAACGGCAGAAACACATTCTTCTGGACGGATCGTTGGCTCCTGGGTGAGAGCATTCAGAAGGTGGCGCCCGCGGTCATGCCTTTCGTTCGCCGTCGAGGCTGGAAAACAAGGACTGTGGCCGATGCTCTGCAGAATAATCGTTGGACGGAGGACATCATAGGCAGCCTTTCAGTCCTAGCGACATGGCAATGCGTCCAACTGGCGATTATGATCACGCAGGTTCAGATTCATCCGAACCAACTGGATCAGCACCGATGGGTGCCGGCGAGCAATGGGAAGTTCACAGCAGCTTCGGCATACAGCAGGTTCTTCGAGGGAGCAATCAAATTCGCTCCTTATCGCCATATTTGGAAGACCTGGGCACCGCTGAAGACTAAGTTCTTCGCTTGGTTGGCGGTTCTAGATAGGTGCTGGACGGCTGACAGGCTTGAGATGAGGGGATTGCAGCACCATGATCGTTGTCTTCCTTGCGATCAGGATCAGGAAACAGTAAACCACCTGCTGATCACCTGTCCCTTTGCGAGAGAAGTTTGGTGCCGGTGTTTTCAGACCATTGGGCTCGTCCAACTTACACCAACAGCAGCCGAGACTTCCATTCAGAGCTGGTGGTTGAGAGCATGCAAGCGTGCCCCATCAGACAAGAGGAGGGGCCTCAACACACTCATCTTACTCGTCCTCTGGGAGATCTGGAAACATCGAAATTGCTGCGTCTTCGAGAGTCAGCAACCGTCGTCATCGCGGCTCTTCCGGGCCATTGTGGAGGAAGCACAGCTGTGGGAAATGGCTGGAGCAAAGAGCTTGCGCGCCTGCGTGGCGAACTGCTGGTAGAGTAGTCCTTTGTGTGTAGTCTAGTCAGGTCTTTGTGCCCTTGTTTCTGATTCTCGGGGTCGGCTTGTAAACACTCTCCTTCTTAATTCAATGACATGCAGTTCTCCTGCATGTTCGCAAAAAAAATAGACAAGTTGTAGTATTAAATTAACATGTATTTGTTGCAATGAGATTGGTAAAAATATGTTATGATGAAACTTTTTGTTCTCAATGGGAGTTTCATTAGAGTTTCATACCTATGAAACAGTGTCAAATGAGTTTCATCCCCATTATCTCTTTGATATTAATTACCTTACCATATCATCACATTAGCTGATGTAACACCTCATTTAATGCTTATGAAACTCCCATTGAGAGTGACCTTATTTTTCAGTATATACCTGGCATCCTTTCTCTTTGACCATTTTGTTTTCATAATATATGAAGGAGAAGGCTTGCTTCCAAAGTTGGAACACCGAGGATGGGAACACGAAACCTGCCTAACCATAAAAATAAAAACCTGCATTGCAAGTGGCTAGTTGATTTGATATGTACGTGGAGACTGACCCCTCAGATATCAGAAGCTGTGAGTTTAATATGAAATTTATTTGAATGAATTGTCACCATTTTTGAAAATTCATTGTGACCTAAACGTCCAAAGTCTATAAAATATTCAACTCCTTTTTTATATTTGATGCCATCTAGTTTTTTTTTAACTAACTGGCATCCAATATGAAAGAATAGTGGGAGTGTAAACTAAATACCTAATGCCCTAAGACGAAATTCAATTGGCCCATCTATTGTTGATAGCGACAATCTGATCGACCTTGTCATCCAGAATACAGAATCATCATCGGTTGCTTTTGATGTGCTAGCACTGCCTCATTTGAATTGTTGGACTACTTCCATTTCCTTTTATTGCTAGGGATCTCCAACTCATGGACTTCAGTCTATCGACCCCTTTTGAATAGAAAGACAAACACAAACTTTACATGCCTGTTTACTGGTAGGAAGACAAGTCATTGTAATGTTCATGCTTTAGATATGCAGCTGGCAGGCAACAGAGCAACGTAACCGTAATTAACCATGGAATGCTTGCACAATATATGAATAAATGGTTGCGTACAGCGTGAGAACAACTGCATGCAGGAAATAGCCTGGACCTTGTATTGCCACAATGGACTTATGGAAAATATAAATTTTCTTTCGTAAGTAAAATATTGTAGGTTATAATATTTCTTTTTATTTTACTTTTTACTTGATAATAATTGTTTCTAACCAACATATATCATGCTAATAAGGAAAATATCAAGTGAATAATATATGTTGCACAGTGATATAAGGACCAATATACAAGCAAGAATTTTAATGTTTCACCAAAATAAATGAGTGTATATAGTAAAAAATATAACAATATATATGATTATAGGAGCAATTTAAATGATGTGTTTATGTTGTACGATCCCTGTGGAAGATATCGAGGTGACAAGCAAATAAGAACAGAGTCAGAAATACACTACCGGAAAACGCTAAGTTGCAGGTTGTCGTAGGTGGCCTACGGCGACCGGTCGACGGCGCTTCCTGTGACGGCAAAGCGCCCTTCGCCGTGTGCCAAAACTCGGGCAGACGGCGAAGGATTTGCCGTGTGCCGGCGCTTCGTGTGACGGCGAAGGATTTGTCGTATGCCAGGCCCAACACACGGCGAAATTGTGCAGTAAACGGCGAGATGACAGGCGGCTCGGACGGCGCGGTGAAGGGGTTGTCGTGTGCCTGAGATGCGACACACGGTGAACCCTAAATCTTCGCCGTGTGTTGAGGGGCGGCACACGACAACTAAATGGTCACGTACCGTGTGCCGACCCTAGTACACGGCAAAGCGGCCGAGCTGAAATGCCAGTATGGTCACCTTGCCGTGTGCCAGGTCCTTGGCACATGGCGAAGTGTCCATTTGGTTTGTTTTTTTCTATTTTTTCTAGCCCCGGACAACCTATTTGCATTCCAAACAACACATATATCAAACACATGACAAATATATCACATAATCATCAATATCTCGCGCATATGAATGATACAACACATATATCACAAATAAACCACATATATCATCCATTCGTCGCATAACATCACATATATCGTCACAAACATCACGTAACATCCATTGACCGTCCATGAGTACAACAAACCATGATTTCACTGTGGTGGGTCGAAGGGCGGTGGCTCGAAAGGCGGTGGGCCAAAGGGCGGCACTTGTGGGAACAAATGCTACGGGGCCAACGTAGGTGACATGTTCACCGAGGCATTTGATGCCGCTGATAGGTTCTACAAAAAAAATAGAAAAGTTTGCAAACAAGACAAAAATCAATTTCTTCAGAATTTTAAGTTTCTACACTATCTAAGTCTCTAAGTGATTGTAAATTGAACAATGTTTCTAGATTACCAAGTCTCTATGTTATCTAAGTCTAATTCTCGAAAGGAATCAACAAGGTTATGAAGTAGGTTACTTGAGGAGTTACGGGAAACGGATGAGACAAAGTTGGAGGCGGTGGTCGTGGTCGTCCTGCTGCCAACTCAAATTGCTTAAGCAAACAGGTTGGCCACATCCTCCAACTGTCGTGCTGATTCCTCCTGTCACTTGTCTATTCTCTTCGGTGAGCTCGGCCTACAATATAAGTTGGGACAATTGCATAACTGGCCCTCTTTTGGAAGCCAATTGCATGTTTGACCCTGTTTTTCACATTTTGCATATTTGATCCTATTTTTGAATCTGAAGCCTCTGTTTGACCCCATTTGGTAAACCCGTCAACCAAACCAGGATTTGAGAATTAAAAAAAGAATAGAAAAATAAAGAGACAAGGAAAAAGACCATAATACCCTCTCTTTCTTTCTTCCCTTTGGTCGTTCGCCGACTTCCTTCTTCCTGGTTTAGTTAGTTTCAAACTTTCAAATCTGAATTTAAATTGCTGCTAAAATTTTGAAACTTTAGCAAAATTTCTTGTCACAGTTTTGTTTCTGAAAATAAGGCCATTCATGCAAAAGATCTTAATTTTTAAGGTCAATTACGCAAGGGTATCAAGGTCTTTTTACCATGGACTTCACACCATTAATGACTTCTAATAGAACAGGGTAAAAAATGTGCTTCAGTTTTAAAAAATGGGCTCAAATATGCAAAACATAAAAAACGAGGCCAAACATGCAATTAGCTTTCAAAAGAGGGCCGGTTATGCAACTGTCCCATATAAGTTTGTATCCAATTGTTACAATGCGGTGATAATACGTGATTAGAAATTGAATAATTGTTTATTGAAGCAGAAATAACCTCAACTCTCTACACTTGCAGATCTGTGACGGTCTGTCGTGGGCACATGGGTGGGGCAGTGGCCGGGTCCCTTGCTCGAAGCTGCGAGAGGGTGGGACAGCTGCTCGTGTCCACGGTGTCGTCGCCTATGACCAACCGGCCATGCTTCTTGCCTACTCCTGCCCTCATGGCCACCTCAGCATCAATATGGTGGGCAGTCGGATCCCACTCGGGCCATGGAGTTCCTTACCCACCTCCATGTATCCAGGTGATGCGGGAGTAGACGGAGGGGTTGTTGTACGCCAACGAGAGGGTTGTCGGGGCCGTAGGTGGCCCGAGTAGCCTTTTTCTGGTGGGCCATAGCCCAGCCCACGAACTCAATGCACTCAACGCCTCCATGTGACGGGGACTGCAAAAAAAAATAATAACAAGTTAATTACTATTTATGCATAAGTAACAGATAAAACAAAGAAATGAATCGCATACCCATCCAGCCATGTACTCCTTGTTGCTAAGGCTGTCTTGGCGGCGAGATGGACTAGGCATCAGCGCACGCTGGGCTCGGCTAGCATTGTGCAACTCCTCCCACTTGGGTGTGAACCACTTGTCCACTATGTGTTCCCAGCACAAGGTATCATTACGGCAACACGGTATCGTTTGTCTTCTTTGTGCCATGTCATCTGTTTTACGGTCTCCTCGGTCATGTAAAGGCGTTGGATCCTTGGTATGAATGGAAGGTACCGTAGGATTTACACAGGGATTTTGAGCTGACTCTTATGACCATCGTAGTGTGTCCGATGAAAATCATCTAGCATGTCTCCGCACCCAGCATCAAATTCATATTCTGCGATGCGTTTCCTCACGACCTCGTCTCTCGCTCGATGGGCTTCACCATCGCAGATCCATCGGGTATAGTTTGCCACAAACCCATTGTTGCAAATCTCCAACCGTATCTCTTTAGAACGGGAGACACCAAACTAGGTTGCATGACCTACAAACAAGAATCATACGAGAGGGGGTGGGTGGGGAGGGACGATTTTCTCACCTAGGGCTCGACGACGGATGCACGGTGCAGTGAAGGGCAGAGTGTCGGGGTTGTGTCAACCGCCTCTCTTCCAAAATAATGTAGAAAATAATGTTAATTGATCACTTTGGCAGCACCTCCCCTACTCGGAGATATTTCCACAACCTGCAACATAAAAAACACACACGGCACGATGGCCGGCAACCACACACATGAGGATCACCGGCAACCACATTGACCAAATTTTTATCACCTACGGGATCAACGATGAATGACGGTGCTTGGGGCGGTGTAGAGACGTCATGTGCCGGGGAGGTGCTCGGGTCCAAAGGCAGGGTGTTGGGGTAGTCGAGGCCGCGATCGTATGGTGCTCGGGACATGACCGATCGGGTGATGGGCTGGTCGGTTCCTACCCGGGCAAGGGCCCGAGGTGCGGGCTGGAGGTAGCCGCCCGACGCAGGGGCAGCGTGGTGGGCGGACCGGTGGGCAGGAAGCACCGAGTCGAGGCCGAGTAGGGGGCACCGAACAGGAGCAGCGTGGTGGGAGGGCCAGTGGATAGGATAGTGGCATGGTGGACGGGAGCAGCGCGGAGGGTGAGGAGGTGGCGGCGCAGGTGGAGGCAGAGGCGGACATGGGGGCACACGGCCCTCGCGCGGGCGGAGGAGGTGACGACGACGTGACGCGACCAACGCGCCCCCTTTGTGGATGGGCGAACTCTATTGTGGCGGGTGGGCGCTCAATTGCGGACGCGGAGGAGGCATCGGCGCGGGTGGAGGCGGAGGCGGATGCGCGGGCGGAGGAGGAGGTGGCAGGCTGTGGTGCGACGGGTCGAAACGAAGCGATGGGCACGAGTTGGATCAGGATTAGGCTGAAAATGGCCAAGATCCCGATCGAGATTGGGAAATATCCCAACGGTCATTGTCGTGTGCCGTTGACATGGCACACGGCAAAGAAAAGCCCACGGCGTTTAAAGCGTTTGCCATGTGGCGCATATGGCAAAGAGCAAATCCTAGCTCTTTGCCGTGTGCCACACCGATGGCACACGACAAAGAAAATTGTTTGTCATGTGCACGATAAAGGCATATGTCAAAGATTGAGGCACACGGTAATGGTGTGCTCTCCCGTAGTGTAGGCTAGTTTGAACTAACTCGGCATCAAAAAAAAAAAGAATGGAGGACCGAGCTGTGGCTCGGTTGGCTAGCGCACCCACCCGCGTTCGAGCGTTGGCTCACGCAGGTGTCTTACCCGGGGTTCGGTAAAAAAATTCCCTCGCTCTCCCCAAATCAAAGCGTATGGTATAAGATTTGCGTCACTGCTCACAAGGCCAGCTGAGTCCCTACGTATGGTTTGGGGGAGGGTTCGGGAATTTTCTCGACCTGCGTGAGAAGGTCTTCTTCTTAATAAAATGCCCGGGGGCCGTCATACCCCCGCAGGTCGAGTTTTTTTTCAAAAAATATATTTATAAAAGAAATATTGTTTGTGTGCAGGCTGGAGGCCCGTTCCACACTATTTCTCTTGCCGTAGCGACAACTTGAGGCCTGCCTCGAATAACGAAGGTAGGAACCCTCCAGGGTCCCGACAGCAGCGTGGACTCGCTCCTCGGCAAATTCCGCGGCAGGGGCCTGGCCGACCCCGCCGACCTCGTCGCTCTCCGGTGGCCACACCGTCGGGAAAGCCACGTGCAACTTCATCAGAAAGACCAACGAACCCTTCATCGTAAAGCTCCATGAGATGTGCTCCGCTAGCTTGACCTAGCTGCAGAACCTAGACGTGACCACGCCCGACGCCTTTGACAACAGGTACTTCGTCAATCTAAGGAACAACTTGGGGGTGTTCGCCTCCGACCACAGGCTGTTCAACTACCCCACACTACTAGAATAAAGCTCTATAGCGGCGGACGCCATTTTTGCCACGGTGGCGGTCCTTCGAGGCTAAGGACACAAGTTAGTCGCGGACACCTGGAGCACGCGGTTACGCTGGCCACAGGCCCGCGGCTAACGGGGCCGCGTCGGTCACGGACTCTATTAGGCCCACAGTTATGGCCCATAGCCCATTTAGCTGCGGGCCCGACGGTGAGGCCCGCTGCAGCCGACCGCCCCCTCCTATAAATAGACGGGGGCGCAGCGCCGCACCGCCACCTCATCCGTGCGCGCCGCACCGCAACCTAGGGTTAGGTTTTAGTCGGTGGCGGCGCTGCTTCTTCTCCTCTCTCCTCCTCCACCTCCGGCATGGGTCGTCGTCGCCGGGGCCGCTCCGGGAGCAACCGGCGCTCCTGGGGCCAGCGGGCGTTGGTCCTCGCCAACGCCCCGCCGAGCTCACCCGCACTAGCGACTCCGCCGCCTCCTGCTCCCCCGCCGCAGGGGCCCTCTAGCGGCGGCGCGAAGAAGGCGGCGTTGACGACCGATCCTCCTCCGGCTCCTCCCGTGGTGGCGTCAACTCATGCTCCTCCTGCTCCCCTCGTGGCGGATCTGGCGGTGGAGGCGGCGGCAGCACCGGAGGCGGTGGCGGTGGCACCGAAGGCGGCTCCACCACATCCGCGTGCCGCAGCACGGGCGGCGTGAAGCGGCGGGACGGAATGACGCGCGGCGGTGCGATGGCAGGACTGGAACGGCGCACGGGCGGCGACATCTAGGACGGGTCCCACTAGGGGGCCGCCTTATTTTGTAAGTAGGTTAATGGCGCCATTCGCGGTCCCTAGACTACCCCTGGCGCCTTATTAGGCTATTCCGCCTCGGCGGGCAGTCATGGTCCTAGGACCATGACTAATTTTGTTTGTAATTAATGACCAGCGTTTATTACGTCCGTCACAGAGACTCTTTTTAGCCCCCGCCACAAAGCGAAATTGTAGTAGTACCAGCACCAGGCCTTTCATCAACACCTTCGCCCACAACCAGGCCGCCTTCTTCAAGCAGTTCGGCAGGTCCATGATCAAGATGAGCAGTCTCAGGGGTTCCGCTGGTGAGATCCGTCGCAACTGCTTCAGGCCCAATAGTCACATCAGCCTAGGGGATTAGGAGGGCCTTTCAGCCTCGGCTTGACGGACCCAACGCATGAGCATGCAAACTATTACTCCTTTCCAAGCTTCATAACCAGTGTACTGTGTAATAATGAATGCCCATGAGGTGGCACTGGTTTTTTTTTCACTTTGATCCACACGTGCTTGTTGTTCCAAGGAACTTCGTTCCTAGTTCCTACAATATATTATGAATAATAATGCCCATGAGGTGGCACTGTTTCTCTTTTCAGTTTGATCTATACATGCCAGTTCTTTTTCCCAGTTTGATCTATGTCCGGGGCCCAGATTTTTTTTCTCTGCAACAAAGATCTCTGGTCCCGGTTCAGCGTGTTTCCATCATCATTCCACGGGCATGTGTGCTCAAAAAGAGAAACTGATTGGATCTGATCGGGGCTTTACTCACCAATTAATTAACATGCATATGTGTGATGGCTACAGGGTTGGTTGGCTCAGCGGCAACGGCATTTAAGGGTCCCTTTGGTAGAGCTTCAACTCATAGAAAAAATAGCTTCAGCTCTAGATTGTGGGTCAAGACAGTTTATCCGGCTTATTTCAGCTTATGCAGCTTACGCAGTCAAATCGTTTGGCAAAACAGCCTATCATGTTTGTTCAGAAACAAAGTTGTGAGTGTGAGCTGTGAAAAGCTGCTATTTCCAGCTTCACCATCCTAGTACAAAAATGAAAACAGCTCATGGCAGCTTCTACCTATAATCACTTATCCAAACCAGCTCTTTGATACAGCTTGGACCATAATTCAAAGTTAAAGCTGTTGCATAAGTTGTGCCAAAGGGACTTGCAATACAACTGTTGGTATGCTAAGCGAGTGGGGTAAATTCACTTAGCACACGAACACAACAAACAAGTATGCGAAGTAAAACGAACAAGGTGGCGAGAAAACAACTCTTACATAAGCGAAGTTACTTCAGATTACATCTCCTGTATACATTCGACCCCTGGTCTCCTTTTATAGTCCTAGGGAACCATATCTTTGCATGACCATCTAGCCCAGCCGGTGCCCTCAATTCTATTGAGAGGCAGTAACTCTCGAGGGCAATCCCGACAATGTACTCGACGCGCGTGACCCGGAACTTAGCTGGCCCCTGGCTGGAGAGCAATGCGAGGCAGTGCTTCGCCCGGGCGCGTGCCCTTCGCCTGGGTTCTGCTCCACTCAGCATGATGACTTTGCCGATGGCCGCAGGCCTCGCTCCACGTCGCACGGTCGTCACCGATACTACGCGCGGTCATGTGTTAGCTACTCCGCGGTTCACCTGCACATTCACTTAACCGGTTGATGTTAGTGGTTAGGAAGAGACACGGGCGAGGGCGTTTGCTCCACGCGAAACTCACTCCGCGCTGGATCCTCAACAGTAGCCCCTCGAGGGACGAGCTCTCTGTTCATGTGTGAACCGAGCGTGGTCGCTTGAAACTTCGTCCTAGGGCGCGTGAGCAAGCGAGGGGAAACGCCACTCCCCAAAAACTAACCGGAAATTGCATGGTCCCACTGGCGAGTCTCATTTGATTGTACCTTGCAAGTGGGCTTCTTGACACGCTTTCACTTCGATTGGCTTGTCTAGGCTTGTGGCTTTTTCATTGTTTCTGAAAAAGCCCACTTCGAATGCCGCGGCGCCACACATCGGCCTTTTACCATTTGCGCCGCCGCTATGTTACCATCTTTGACCTAGGTTTTTCCCCTTTCCTATAAAATGAAGAGTACGGTGAATAGTTTGGTACTCCACCTGGTCAAAAAAATTTAACGTAGAGCCTCCCTGGTTTCCAGTCTTCATCTGTTGCTTCGACTCTCAATAGTCTGTTGTTTCACCGTCCTCTCAATAGTCTTTGTTGTTTCGCCGTCTTCGCTTCGTCTGTTTTCTATTTCGCCTTCCGAGTTCGTGAGTGACTCTCACTTCGCGCTCTTTCTTATCCTTGCCTTTATTATTGTTTCAGATGGCTTCGTCCAAGCACCGTGATGGTTTGACCCAACAGGGAGCCTCTGCTGTCCTCCTTGAGGAGTGGAAACTTCGCACTTCGCTCTCCGACACCACTCGTCGGAGGAAGAGAGCGGTGGCTCAAGTGTAGGCAACGACAATACGTCAGAAACAAGACAAAGCCTGATGCGTCAGTTGATCGAAGAAAAGCGTAAGAAGAAAGAGCTGACAAGCGAAGTAAAAAGCCTACAGGCAGCATGATCTCGAATGCCTTCGCAACAACCCTCAGCATCAAAAGCAATCAGAGATGCGAGGAAAAGGAAAAAAGGCCCAAGTGGCAACACACGCCAATAACTTTCTCAGAAGCAAATCTAGAACTCAAAAACTACCCACACATAGACGCTTTCGTGATCGAAGCAAACATCGACATAGCCGCGAGCTTGGAGAAGATCAGGCTTCTGGCCTCGTGGCGAGGCTGGCTCTTTCATCGATTGAGCTGGTACCGTAGTTCTTGTGGATCTAGTCAACGTGAGCTTGGACTTCGAGCTGACGCACGGTGAGCGTCAATGTTGGTATGCTAAGCGAGCGAGGTAAGGACTCACTTAGCACACCGAACACAACAAACAAGTATGCGAAGTAAAACGAACAAGGTGGTGAGATAACAACTCTTGCATAAGCGAAGTTAACTCCAGATTAAATCTCCTATTTACAGACCATCCCTGGTCTCCTTTTATAGTCCTAGAGAACCACATCTTTACATGACTATTCTACCTCTGGCCAGTGCCCTTGATTCTACTGAGAGGCAGTAACTCTCGAGGGCAATCCTGACAATGTACTCTGACGAGCGTGACCCGCGGCTTAGCTAGCCCCTGGTTGGAGAGCAGTGCGAGGCAGTGCTTCGCTTGTGCGTCTGCCCTTCCCCTGGGTTCCGCTCCGCTCAGCCTGATGACTTGGTTGACGGCCACAGGCCTCGCTCTGCGTCGCACGATCGGCTCTGGCGCTTCGCGCCGTCACGGCCCGCTACTGCGCCGGTTTACTGCACATTCACTTAGCCGGTTGATGTTAGTGGTTAGGAACAGACACGGGAGGAGAGCTTTTGCTCCGCGCGAAGCTCACTCCGTGCCGGTTCCCCAACAACAACCACCAGTCTCTTAGAGCAAATGGAACTTCTTCCTGGAGAGAAGAAAACAAACAAATTAAGACATGCTTGTGTCGCCCAAGAGTGGAAGAAATATTATGACCATCTTTTATTACACATATGTTGTAGTACATCAAACATCAAAACTTTAAAAAGACATGTATATAGTCTTTTCTCCTTTTTTTCTTCCTTGCACTCACGTTTCATACCACGGCCATAATAACTCCCATGAGCTGACCAGCTTGGGGGCCTGGACAAACCAAGTACAGTCATATAAAATTGCAGCGAAACCAAAATTCAGACTATAAATTAATCTGGTTATTCTCATAGCGCCTTTTTTTCCTTTGTGACAAAGGTTTTCGGACCCTCTAAAGAACTGGACTCAGCGTGTTTCCATGCATGCCCTTAGAAATGGATAGGAGCTTTGTTCCTATTACCTCTTCTTAAACTGTTGTGGTTATTGATTTTTTTCGTTATGTTTGACTGTACTGATTGTTTGTCTTATTCAAAATATTTTTTAAAATATAAAAAATTATAGATAATATTTTAAGTTTATTTAGTGACAGAATACATTTCAATAAATATATGATATTTTGAAAAATATTTAAATAAGACGAATGATCAAACGTAATGAAAAAATTAACAGCGACAACAGTTTAAAAATAGAGTAGTATGACTGATTAATTAATTATTGAGATGGATATGTGTGATGGCTGCACGTTCGTTCAGCAGCAACGGCACGTTCCAATAACACGATAGACCTGGTCTTATCGCAATTGGATCATCTTTCTGGAGCAAAAACAAACACATAGAACACACTGGGACATGTGCGCATCTTCATCTCCAAGAGTTGCAGAAAAGCACGGCACTGCAGTTGCAGTTAATGAGGCAGAAATAACTTATTACAGAAAATATATATGTATATAGTTACCTTTTCGTGCACTCCCGCTTTATATGTGGGAGATAGGGATCTGATGTGTCTACATACCCGTGATGACCATATATCTTCATCCAATTACAGGAAATGGTATTTCTAGTGAAAGAAATATTCAGTGGTGAGCTAGCTACAACTGCAAATAATCAAAGGGGTAAAATGGAAACAAATTAATTCCATAAATGTCAGAATGGCTTCAGAATTTCACCTATAGTTTTGTGTTCAATACGTTTTGGCTTTATTTTGTTTCTCTCTATGATATGTAAACCCCTTCATAATCTAATAATATGCTATTACTCGGTGAACAAAGGTGTCCCTCCTGTTCTGTCAAATAAAAACATCTTTACCCCTTTTTGCATAGAATTTTGCAAGTGGTCATCATAATGTTTTTTGGAAGCAGCAAGTGGATTGACAATTATAGCAGGATGCAATTTTTATACTAAAGGTAGTACCTTTAATAATTTTTCACTATAGCTAGCATCATTTCTTTTTGACACTTTTGTTTTCATAATATACAAAGGATAAGGCCTGCTTTTCGAAAGTTGGAACAGCGATGAGCGCATGGAACCTGTCTCATACCATGTATTGAAAACAAAACCTGCATTGCATAGTCAGCTAGTAGCCATTTGCACATGCACTAGGGAGCGGAGAGGAGGCGGGAATAGGCAACAAACACAATGGGTGGTATTTGTTTTGGGACTTAAAGGTCTTTGATTTTTTTCCGCCACTGAAAATCCCAATTTTTATTAAGTGGCAAGCTTGTCTCGAGGCTCGCATATATTGAAAATGCAACCAATCTTCTGTGATGGCCCACCTAAAGAGTTTGACATTGGAATAGTGGTGCCACACACGGGCGGGCATCTAGAGCTTCATACATGCCTGTCATTGTAAAAGAATTGGTAAATATCATAAAAATACACTTTTGTAGTTGTGGAATTCACGTGACATATCTAGAGCTGAATTTAGGAATAAAAAGGAAATTGTTTTCTTTTTGCGGCTGCTTGGATGGTAGTTATCTCCAATCAGATGGTGACCAATATGTCAATTGTCGATTTCATCTTCCCTTGTTCCTTAACTCAATTTCTCCTTCCCATCTTTCTATTTCTGTTGAATAAGATCTATTTTCTATTTATCCTATAGATTTAAGGAAAGCACGGTCGATGTTAATTAAAAAAGTAACTACCTATTCATGACATTATGAAAAAGAACTTGACAAAAATAACCCTATACATTTTTTAAATTAGCCATGATTATATTTATGATAAAACTTACAAAGATAATCTATATATCTTTTTAAAATTACATACTATTGCTACTATGAGAAATAATATAAATTCCATATTTTAATTGAAATTATAGTGCAAATATATAGTAATAAGATAACTAATATAATACAACAATAGCAATAGTACATGCTAATATTCACCACATAAATATCCAAATGAAATAACTAATTTCTGAACGAATAAAACTATATGCAACAAGGTTGAAAATATTGGATACAGCCACACTTGTTGGGGCAAATAATCATGCATTATATAAGAAATTTTGATATAAAAATAGTTTCCTACTTTTTCATCGTAATTAAGATTGCATAAAAGTTTTGATGGACCAAGCTTTTATGAAATATTTATTTTGAATGATTCAAGATGTAATATATTATAAAATGTATTATTTCAATTAAATTTATAACAATGTTTCATGATTAGCCGTGCAAATACGTAGATAGATTGACTGGTTTGTTAAAAGTATCACAATTTGGTTTGGTAGAGAGAGGTCTTATCCACATTCTCTAACTGTTCTCTAATACATACAACTTTCTCGCTCGTCCAGCAGAATTGGTTATGCAAAAGCTCCCTCCCTAAACACATGAAACTATTTTGTTTCCTCCAATTGCTTTTTTATTAAAGAGTGGTTACGCCCTTGGTGGATCACACGTGATAATGGGGAGCCACTTGCCAAAAGTGAACCTCATCTTCTGCTCCTACACTGTTTTATTTATCTTCCCTCGTACTAATGCTTTATGCACTAACATTGGTTTATTTCATTAAACTAGCACTGATCGCTAATGGGATGGCTGGCTATAAATAGAAGCGGCTTCTTGACCGGAGGAAGCCACACACTCTGCCTGCGCAGCAGCAGAAACTAAGGTTGTTAGCGGTCGGGAGTAGTGAGGAGCTAGATCTCTCAGCAATGAAGATCATAGCATCAGCAAGAAGTAACCTGGCCGTCATGGGCCTGCTGCTCGCCGCTGCCGTCTGCGTGGCAACAGCAGAACCAACGCCTCTGCCGCTGATCGTGGATAATGACACGGGTAGCAGCTTGCTGTCCCCGGACTTCCACCAGGCCTCGTGCCCGCAGCTGCCGCAAATCGTGCGCAGTCTCGTGGACCAAGCGCGCCGCCAGGACGTCCAGATCACCGCCGGCCTCCTCCGCATCTTCTTCCACGACTGCCTCCCCCAGGTTCGATTTCACTTTACACATCCACCACTTTCTGGGCCGGAGATTTTGCCCATAATTTTCAGTTAATAATAACGATAGCACAACACTGTACCATACAAATGGCACTTCATCAGGGTTGCGACGGGTCCATCTTTTTGGACGGTGAGCGGCGTTTCGGACCAAACGGGTCACTGCAGCCCCGGGCAGAGCAGCTCATCGAGCAGATACGTAGTCGGGTCCACGCAGTCTGCGGACCCACAGTGTCCTGCGCTGACATCCTAGCGCTCGCCACCCGCGAAGCCGTCAATCTGGTATTCCATCTTCTCGATATTATATGTGTGTATATAGAGAGACTTAAACTCAGAGAATAGTAGCATTAATTTGATCGATGTATATATAACAAAACAAAAAAAAATGTTTGTGTTCAGGCCGGCGGTCCTTCCTACAATGTTCCCCTCGGCCGCAGGGACAGCTTGAGGCCGGCCTCGGCCAACGAGATCGGCATCCTCCCGGGACCCAACACCAACGTGGACAGGCTCCTGAGCATATTCGGCGGCAAGGGCCTGGGTGACCCCGCCGACCTGGTCGCGCTCTCCGGCGGCCACACCGTCGGCAAGGCCAGCTGCGGCTTCATCCGGACCAGCAACGAGCCCTTCATCGTGAAGCTCCGGCAGCAGTGCTCCGCCAGCGCGTCCAAGAAGCAGAGCCTGGACGTGAGCACGCCGGACGCCTTCGACAACCGGTACTTCGTCAACCTGAGGAACAGGCAGGGCGTGTTCGCCTCCGACCAGGGGCTGTTCGACCACCCCAGGACCAGGCCCCTGGTCGTGCGCTTCGCCGACAACCAGCAGGCCTTCTTCAACCAGTTCGGCAGCTCCATGACCAAGATGAGCAACCTCAGGGGGAGCGGCCCCGGTGAGATCCGCCGCACCTGCTTCAGGCCCAACGGTCGGATCAGCATCGGCGCTCCCGGTGCCGAGGACGAGGGCCTCGCAGCCTCTGCTTGATGATGAGCTTTCCCAATGCATCATCGTGCACGATGTTGATTCAGATTCCAGATGGCTATATCCCGGTTTCATCTCCAGTTTATACTGTGTAATAATGCCCACGCGTTTGGTGCTGTTTTTGCAGTTTGATCCATGCATGTTTGTCGTTACAACACGGAAATTTCTTCCTCTCATTCATATGAATACCAAGTTGTCTTCAGAGATGTCCGTCCCCAAGGCCGTACACTACTGCGAAACCTCCACTGGGATAAGTTGCTAGTGGCAATTTTGACGACATCATCATCAAACCGTCACTGGAGGTCTTTCAGTGGCGGCACCCTGATCCATCACTGGACTCGGTGTTTTTCCAGTGAGAGGAGCTTAGTGACGATTTGAAAAAACTACACCACTAATTAAAGACCTTTATGATCTGCCACTAACGTTCTTTCTGTAATACTGGTAGTAGCTAGTTCACCGGCTCAGGGTGCTTCCATGCACGCTGTGATTGCTGCAAGTTCGCCCTTTCAGCAGCAATGCGACATCCCGATCCAGCCCGGTCTTGTTGTTGACATCCGGACAATTACTACTAATGCTGAGCTAAATATTTGCACCAAAAAAATGTTTGAGCTAAGTATGAAATGAAATATCTCTTCTTTCTGGACGTCAACAGCAGTACATGTGAAAACATACATATATCGGCGCAAGAGTTAGAAAAAAAAAGGCTATGTTTATGGCGATCAAAATTGTTACAGCCGTAATGATTAATTATAATTCCAGGAAAAGAAAAATTCAGACCTGAATTCGTCTTGGTTATTACTATGCAAAGGGGAAACGGGGAAATACACAAATGTAAGAATCCTTCACAACCCCTCCTAGTTTTTTTTTCTGCTTTTTCTTTGTTCTGCCTTTTTTTTCTATTGCTCTAACACCCTTAAACATAACTCTTTTTTCCCTTATTTTTATAGAATTTTGCAAGCGGTAATCATAACTCTTTCTTTTTCGTTTTTTGGAACTTTAGATGTGCAGCCCACTGTGGGTTCACAATTATAACAGGACGTTATTTGTAAACTAAAAGTATAGCTTATCCACTAGGTAACATAATTTGTTTTTCACCTTCTTTTTCATGAGATGCAAGGCCGAAAGGCTACCTTCCAGAGTTGGAGTACTCATGAGCACAAAGCTGCCTAGCCATAAAAAATGAAACAACCTGCACTGTAATGGCTAGATAATTTGGAATGTGTGTGCAGATGCTTTTGTTTGTGCCGGACTCTATAGAAAAGACTGATTCATGCATTATGCACGCTTCCCTAGATCTCAGCAGCTTTTTAGACGAAATTAGTTAATTTGAGTGCATTGCCACTTGGTGGCCAGGACCATATCTCGACATTAGGTACTGTGATAAAAAAATGCCGAAAACTTCATAAAACCCCAGGTGCCTTGTGACGGAATCCAATTGCCCGTGTATTATGCAAGCTGCAATGCACACATGAGGCGACGAAACTAGATGCTAGTTACCCAAAAAATAGAATCAGAGTCGTCAGTTGCGTTTGTGCTAGCACTGATGTGAACGCATGCGGTGTGCTTCCACATGTGCTCCCAGATACAATGTGGTTGTACGTTTAGGAATTTATGAATACTTTTTTTGAATCAAATTTATGAATACTTTTGATGACACTGATAAAGTAGGAGCTCCAACTTTTCTTATATACTACCTCCACACCAATTTAGATGACGCCTAGCGCCATCCATTTCTACCTAGATGTTGTTCTCAGGTACCAAGGCGAATGTGCCTCCCGTCAGAAGCGGGATTGGGATCTTCTACGCCTGTACTCCCCTCCGAGTCTCCTCCCCTTCTCGTCCCAACCGAGGTCAGCATAGCGTAGTTGCTTTTCAAGGCGGAAAGCACGATATCGTGAGCTTGGGAAAGGGCCAACTCGCAGGAGAGGCTGCCATCACCGCCAGCTAGAGGAAGGTAGCCGCCACCAAGCTTGGGGAAGAAGGTCGTCGCCACCATGAGCTTGGGGATGATGACCGCCGCCGCTAGCCATCGTCGCCGAAGCTTGGGCAAGCCGCCATCGTAGGTCAAGTGGGGAAGCTTCCGCGCTCATCACTGGTGACTAAAGAAGGCCATCGTCAAGAGAGGCAAGCTGCCTCGAATGCCGTGGGATCTGGGAGGGAGCCACCGTTTCAAGACATCACGAGATCTCGTAGGGAGCTTGAGAACTACCATCTCCACCACCGCTAACTCAGGAACCGCCACCGCCATCACGAGTTCAGGCTGGTGCGGTGACTCGTTGCCTCGAGCTTGAAGAAGGTCACTGCCTTGACTTCGAGCTTATTGGCCTATGTTGACACATTATGTGGATATGTTGCTGCTGCGATTTACCAATTGTCATAATGCGAGCTGAACACTCACGGGTGTAATGTGAACACTTTGTGGGTCAAGCTTGGAATAAAATGGTTGTTCTCATCAATGTCATGTACAAACTAATGGACTCGAGAAAAGTGATCAACAGCTCATAGTCCATGCTGCAATGGGCAATTATCAAGGAGTGCAGAAATTGTTTGCCACATGATGAGTTTGCATATAATAGGACAATCCACTCGACAACGCAAAGGTGCCCATTTGAAGTTGTTTATGGTTTCAAACCCATTACGTCACTCAATTTGCTGCCACTTCTACTACAAGAGCATGCAAATATGGAGGCCTCCTAGAGGGATGATTATGTGATGAAAATTCACATGAAGACCAAGCGAGAGATTGAGAAGAAGTCAAAGTACAATTTGCAAAGGCAAACAAGACTCGCAAGACCTTGACCCCGGTGACCTTGTTTGGGTTCATGTTCGGAAGGACAGATTTTCGGAGAAACGAAAATCCAAGTTGCTGCTTCGAGGCGATGGTCCATTCAAGGTTCTTGCCAAAATAAATGACAATGGCTACTAGATTGAGCTTCCGGCAGAAGATTATGCAAGGAGCAACACCTTCAATTTTATGGATTTGTTTTCGTTCCATGGTCATGAACAATTAGAGTCGAGGTCGACTCTTTTCGAGGAAGGGGGATGACGAGGACATCTCTCAAGACATCATGTTGGTGGTTTATATGTGCCTAGTATAAGTACTAAAGAGGGATGTTTTGCATCTTGATTTGATGATTTAGCTAACATTTCACCTCGAGATTTGTATATGTGCGTAGTTGCTTTGTTTATGTGCATGTTACAGGAAATAGGTGAAAAACAAAAGAATTAAGGATAAGAGCTAGAAGAAGAAGGATAACAAAGGAGAAAGTTGGGTCGTGCCGATCGACACATCTACGGTACTTGATCGGCACCAGTATCTGCATGCCCAGATAATAAAGCCAAATCCAAGAATGAAGGAAGCCCAATCCAATAAGAGTTGGAGTCGGTGGCCGCCTAGGTCGGAATCGATGAAGATAAAAGAAAGAGAAAATAACGAACAAAGGAAAAAGGATGACGATCGAAGAGAAAACTTATTGTAAAGCTAGGGTTCCAAGATAGTGGCGGTGAAGGTGGCAAACACCAACCAGATCCACCGAGAAAGAAGGTGGTGTCGATCGACACTTGGCGATCACACACTACTCCTCATCCCCCGCCATGTTCAATTGAAGGATGAGTGAGTAGTCTCGTATTCTCTTTTCTAGTGCGGGGATCTTGCTATGTAAACTCTCATGCTTCGAAACTCCCTTGATATATTCAGTTTATGTGATATGCCAAAATTGCTATGAGGATGGATGCATCTACTCGTGAATCATACTAGTGTAGCTAGACGTTTCTAGTTATGCTATCGATCATCACATAGTGCAAGAAACTAGTGGAGAGCTAATAAGTACAAGTTGCATGTTGGTGAACCAATCTTAAGGAGAGAATCCTGAATTGTCTTGATAAACCTTTGTTTGCAATTCGTATCTTTAATTCTTTTCATTCACACAACTCGAAGAGGACATCGCCATGCTAGATACACTCAAGCTAAAGCCTCCTCCAAGTTACAAGTTGCATCTAACTCAGCCGCCGCGTCCGATCCGGATTCAGCAAACCTCCCTAGATGGCTTTGATGATTTCTCCTTCATACGACATCGGAATGAGGCATTTCTAGAGGAGTTGGAAAGACGATGATGACGCGGTCATTTTGGTTCTGGTCCTAGCTCCAGAATCATTGTGGATCACTCTGTATGATCATAATAAGGTGTTGCGTCACCTGTTTGGGCTGACTCGACCTTGTATCGTGTCGGGCCTGAAGCCCATGTTGTGGGCACCCCTCCTAGTTCGCCCCAACCCTAGAACGTCTCTAGACTATAAAACTCTAGTCACCGTTGTTTAGACTTGGGTTTTGTTTAGTTCGAGTTTTCATCGATAAACTACGATTGCATCATTATAAGCTGTGGTGATTAGTCCTTTCGAAAAGAGTGTTGAACTCCTTTAATTCAGAGTGTTCATTCATATTTGCAATTTCAGATTGTGTGTTTATACCATCTTGCTTGTGTTCTCGATTTGCTTGCAGGAAAAGCCTTTTCGTTGAAGTCAATTAAGTTGTGCTTGGTTGATAACAAATAGGTACAGTGGTGTAGCAGTTGGAGGATCGAATGGTGTTGATTCGAAGCCCTTCTACCTCTCGGAAGATCGGCCTAGATAATATCAAGTGGTATCGGATTTCCTGGTTGCCCATGAGGAAATTGTGTTATCTTTTAGATTAGTTTTTGTTCATTACCTATAATTCACAAAAAGCCCAAAAACATTTATACTTTTTGTTGTCCTACCACCCTTTGTGCCTTGCAATTTCATTTCTAGATTGCTTTGTTGAGTTTGTGTCTCGTGGTCGAGTCTTGTTGTTGGTTTTAGGTTGTGTTTCGTCATCGTAGTATAATGCGCACCTCGTTGTTGATTCCGCCGCTATCCGATCCACCTTCACCCGGATTACAAGTCGTGTGTAACATCCTGGCTCGGGGCTTAATAGGATTGATAGAATACTCATGTCAACAAGTTGCAACTTCTTTTCCGAAGCTTATTTCTAAAGAACTCTAAGGTTAAGCGTGCTTGACCCGGAGCAATTTAGGGATGGGTGACCGACCAGGAAGTGATTCCCGGGTGTGCATGAGCGAGGACAAAGTGCGCAGAAAAGACTAGTGTTGGTCCGTGGGGAAATCTTGAGGGCCTATTAAGTCTGCCGGGAGTAGCGGGCCCGGCCGAAGTGGCGGGACGTTACGGATGGTATCGAGCCGACTCTCGCGGTTTCACGGGCGCATGTGTTGCACGTGTGCAGGTATGGTGTGCATGGCTGGTGTGGGCCGGAGTGGTCACACGAGCATGGCATATGCGCTGGCGGTGGACACATGGACGTGGCCAAGAGAGGCGGTTCCTGGCATGGGGTTGACCGACGAGGACGTCGGTCCTCTAAGGGGTGAGTGTGTAACATCCTGGCCCAGGGCTTAATAGGATTGATAGAATACTCATGTCAACAAGTTGTAACTTCTTTTCCGGAAGCTTATTTCTAAAGAACTCTAAGGTTAAGCGTGCTTGGCCTCGGAGCAATTTAGGGATGGGTGACCGACCAGGAATCACTTCCGGGTGTGCATGAGTGAGGACAAAATGCGCAGAAAAGACTAGTGTTGGTCCGTGGGGAAATCTTGAGGGCCTATTAAGCTGCCGGGGTAAGCGGCCCGGCCCGGAGTGGCGGGACGTTACAGCCACCCCACTACTCGACTTGTCCTCGCTAGCTGCCTTGTGTGAACTCTCGTCGCACAAGCCCTAGATAGGTTGTGAGCCGCCTTGTGTTTTTCGCCTCGCTTCGCTACCCCCTTTGTTTCATCCTCACGCATTAACCTAGCTCTTCAGGGTAGTTCATACCATCCATTGGCTTTGATTTTGGTGTGCTTCAAATAGGGAAGCTTTGACCTAGTTTCTGTCGTCGTGTTCATCGAGTTGTGCTGCCTAAAAACCCAAGGTTGACATACCTTCGATAAAATAGACATAACGTTTTGCTAGTTGCTCCGTTTTGGCTGAAATGTTTGTTTATAGCAGATTTGTAACAAAAAGTTGCACATATGATATACTTGCTTCGCCGGCCTGCCATGTTGGAAGTTTCTGCATGCTTTCCGATGCGGCTGTTTGATTTTCTGTAGGCCACATCCTAACTCGGTTTGAGTTCCAAATTCTTGTGCTTCCATCTCTTGTGATAAGAGATCAAAGAAAAATATCAAAAATCATTGAAAAAAGAAAGGTGAGAACACCTAAGATTTGCACTAGTGTTTATTGTTGCAATATTTACGGAACTGCATTTAGTGCATTTGTGTTGGTTCTTTGAGCTTTCTCCATTGCCTTTGTTTCATTTTGTTGTGCTACGTCTAGGAACACGTCTTAGCCAGCAATTGTGACTTGTGCTTTAGATACTTATTGAACTTTGCTTATCTATTTACGATCTTGCTAATCCTTGTTGTTTTTTGAGCCTACCTATAGCTCCACATACATACTTCATCAGCACAGGTTTGTCTTTGCAACTATTACACCCAAGCTCAACAACTGATTGTAGCATCATGTTAGCTTTGGTAAGAACACTTGTAAGATGGTGGTAAGCTGTTTTCTGTTTTTGCTTTCCACTACTACACATCCCAATAGTTGTTAGTTGGTTAGGGATAACACCTTTGTGTTGTTGTATATCCTTTACTAACCATGGCAGGGAGAGGAAAAGGTTTGGGGAAAGAGGATTCTTTGCAGTCCACCGGGGCTTTTGATGATTGCGTGTCTAAAACCAAGCTTACACAGTTTGGTGAAGAGCAACGCGCCTTCATTACAAGAGAAGTTTGAGGAGCTCATGGGCCATATCAATGGCCTGATGACCCGGATTGAGCATGTGGAGAACCTACTTCCACCACAGCGGGAGCAACACCGTGATGCTACCGATCGTGATGCAGACCGTCTACAGTGCAATCGTGCTAATAATGATGCTTTGCAAAAGATAAATTTACTATGCTTCCTTTTGTTGGTACTGCTGATCCATATGCTTATTTGGAATGGGAACTTGTTGTTGATCAAAAATTTAATTCTCATTTAGTTCCTGCTGAACATAGAGTTAGACTTGCAACTAGTGAGTTTACTGGTTTTGCTCTTTTCTTGTGGAATGATCTGTGCAATACTCCTAATGCTGTTATTCCTGAATCTTGGATTGTTTTAAAGCAACGCATGAAATCTCGCTTTGTTCCTCCTTATTACCAATGTGATTTGCGTTTAAAGTTACAAAACTTAAAACAAGGTGATAAGTTAGTAGAGGATTATTATCAAGAATTGCTTATAGGTTTAGCACATTGTGGTATGCATGATGGTGATGAGGAAATTTGTGCTAGATTTTGTGGTGGTTTGAACCGTGATATATAGGATATTCTTGATTACGAAAAATTGGACAGGTTCAGCCAATTGTATCACCTTGCTCTTAAGGCTGAAAGAGAAGTGCAAGGACGCCGTGATATTAACCCTTTCAGGTCCAACACTCGGAGGTCTTTTCAGCAGCGTTTCTGACTTTGTCAAGGCGAAGTTTTCGGCTTCCAAGCCAACGACACCATCGCCTTCTACTACTACTACTTCAGAGGTGAGTAGTTTGCCTCTTGTGCAGTCATCGGCACCAAAGAAGGTTGGACAGAGTGCTTCATCCAGCAGTTCAGCCAATATTGTGTGCCACCACTGCAAGGGTATGGGACATGTCATGAAGGATTGTCCTAGTCGTCGGGCGTACATTGCTTCCCACGATGGAGATGGAAATGTAAGTGCTAGTGATGTTGAAGATGATTTACTTGTTGCTGCTAACATTAATGCAGATGGCGTGGAGTATGAGGTGGAAATTGATTCGATGGTTGCCGCTGTAGGTTATCCTAACCTTATTGTGCAGCGTGTCTTGTCCACTCAGTTGGGACATGAGGAAAAACAGAAGATTCAGCGCCACAATTTGTTCCATCTCTATGATGTTGTTTAGGAGAGACGTGTACTTACTATCATCGATAGTGGGAGCTGCAACAACTTGGTGAGTTCAGATTTGGTCAGCAAGCTTGGCTTGACCATACGAGCACTTCCTCATCCTTACCACATACAATGGCTTAACAACAATGGTAAGGCAAAGGTAACAACTTACGTACGCATACATTTTTCTTGGGGCTCTTATCAAGTCTCTGCTGATTTTGATGTTGTACCTATGCAAGCATGTTCGCTTTTATTAGGTCGACCTTGGGAATAAGGTAAGGATGCTACATACCATGGTAGATCTAATACATATACTTATGTGCATAATAATAAGAACATTACTTTGCTGCCTTTATTTCCTGTTGAAATTCAGAATCATTTAAGACACTTGCTAAAAATGCTAAGGATAAACATGCCAATGTTCGTCTTTCTAATGTTACACACAAAGATATTAAGTTAAAGGGAGGTGTTTACCTTGCTACTAGTGCTGCTACTTCTAGACTTTGTGATAATTATGATTCTCCATGTTATACTATGATGTCTCAAGATATTAGTGTTTTTGGTGATACTATGTCTTGTCCTTTGCATGCTGTCACTAACCTTTTGCATGAGGTTGACGTTGAGATGGAGTTGAGGACGACTCCAATTCAAGAAGGGGGAATGATGAGGACATCGACATGCTAGATGCACTCAAGCTAAAGTCTCCTCCAACTTACAAGTTGCATCTAACTCAGCCACCGCGTCCGATTCGGATTCAGCAAACCTCCCTGAACGGTTTTAATGATTTCTCCTTCATACGACATCGGAATGACGTCTTTCTAGAAGCGTTGAAAAGAGGACGATGCTGCGGTCATATTGCCTTTAGTACCAGCTCCAGAATCATCGTGGATCATTCTGTGTGATCACAATAAGGTGATGCGTCAGCTGTTTGGGCCAAATCGGTCTTGTATCGTGTCGGGCCTTAAGCCCAAGTTGTGGGCGCCCCCTCTTGGTTTGCCCCCAACCCTAGCAGCTCCCTAGACTATAATACTCAGTAACTGCCACCATTTAGACTTGGGTTTTGTTTAGTTCAAGTTTTTCATCGAGAAACTACGATTGCATCATTGTAACCGTGGCGACAAGTCCTTTTATTGTGATCGAGGGCCTCTGTTCTTGTTCTCCTCAACTGTGGCAATTAGTCCTTTCAAACCAAGTGCTTGAACTCCTTTACTTCGAGTGTTCATTCATATTTGCAATTTTAGATTTCAGTGTTTATAGCTTCTTGCTTGTGTTCTCGATTCGCTTGCAAGAAAAGCCTTTTCAGCGAGGTCAATCAAGTTGTGCTTGGTTGATAACCAACAAGAGCAGTGGTGTAGTCGTTGCGAGGATCGAATCGTGTTGATTCGAAGCCGGATCGTCAACATCGAGTCTGCAAAATCGAATTTACCCCTTCTACCTCTTAGATGATCAGCCTAGATCATATCAACAAGACACAACCATTGCTGCTTTAGTTAGTATTCAATCAATAGTAAAAGTCCCACTTGTTCTCTATTGATTCGATTAAACTTTGGAATACTCTAAGTGAAAATAGTAACAAGCATCGATGATGACGTTGAACCATGTGCTCTTAAAATGGAGATGAAGCTCAATCAATCCTCCTCACTCTTCTCACAAATCCACCAAGGATTCGAGTGGGGAATCAAATAGGGAGAGGAGGAGTGCTCATGTGAGTTTGGGGTGTTCTTGAGTGTGTTGGAGTTACCAACCGACCAAAGGAGGTGGAGAGCTTTTTATATAGTCGTGACATCAACAAGAGCCTTTGGGCTCGATCTAAGTCACACTATGTCCGATCGGGTCGGATATTGTCCGACCAATGATGGTTTTTGCTCTAGAGTCCGATCGATAGATCCGATAACGATCGGATATTGTCCGATTATATTCATACCTAGGGTTTCCGAAGATGTGTCTGGGCTCTAGAGTCCGACTCGAAAATCCGAGTGGGTCGGACTTTTACGGTAGTCGGATATTGTTCGATTAAGTCGGATAATGTCCAACTCCTCGAGCCTCTGCACAATGTGCACGCCTCGGAGTTCGACTCCAAATATCCGATTGATTTAGATATTGTCCAACGCCACTGGATTTTGCTTGTTTGACTTTGTTTTCGGTGTCCGACGTAAATGTCCGATTGACTCGGACATTGTTTGACTCTTGGGAAGTAGAAGTTGGACTTTTGACTTTGAGAGGGATTTTGAGCACTTGATTTCTCACGCTTTATTCTTGTGTGTCCCTCTTGATTGTACGGTGATTCCAATACTCAAGACATAAATAGAAACTTCAACACTTGATCTTGAGCATGGACGGTCCTTTTCCAAATTTTGTAACTTTGATAGCTCTTGACCACTTTTTTTGTCCTCCTTTGCTCTCATATCTTCATATGAATTTTAAATATAAATTGCATACATGCTCATTTGAAACATTAGTCCTTTTCAATTATATTGATGTCAATCACTCAAAACCATAGTTAGGAGCCTAGATGCACTTTCATTAACGAAGCAGCAGAAATCTGCTCCCGTTGAGCCAGCAACACCTAGTGCGTCGTGGCATCCACCTCGCGGAGCGTGACCTGCTCCTCCCATTCGGCCATGTCCCCTTCACGAGCCTAGAGGGCCGTCGAGTACTAAGCAGCGTCGGCTTCGATCTTCTGGAGCCCTTCCACGTGCTCGAGTCGCTGCCGCTGCCAACCGTCGTCCACAGCCGCAAGCGACATGGCCATCTCGCCACTCAATGTCCTCCACGGTCGCTTCCCGGGTTGCGACCGCCTCCACCACCTCCGCTAGAGCCCCACGCCGCTCTTCAAGCAACGCGGCTTGCCCCTCCAGCTCCTCGGTGCGCACCTGTAGAGCCTCACGCTCCCGAGTCGCCTCCGCAAAGGCGCGGCGAACACCCTCGTTGTCACCCGCCATGGCTGCCTCCTTCTCCGCCACTACCGCGTCCCTCGCCGCCACAACCTTAGCTCGGCGAGTCACAGCCTTCAGCTCCTTATGAGCCTCTTGCCGCTCCTCCCGAGCGAGTCCTAGTGAACACGGACCTCCCCTACCGGGCGGGCGGCCTCCTCCATCGATGTCCGGCGCTAAGGCACGCCCAGCGCCACAGCCACCCGCAGGCGCTCCTCAAGCACCTCTTGCACGCCCACTACCCGAGGGTTCTCCGCGTCCAAGGCATCCTGCGCCTCGGCCAACGGACGGTGCTCTTTAGCATCCGCCCGCGTCGCCTCCTCCAAGCAACATCAAAACAAGGCGCGGGTCGCTCACGCCACCGCGCCCACACCTCCTTGCTCCCAACCCCTACCAAACCATACCCCTCGGGGCATCGGCTCCAGAGATGGGGAACGGGCCCTACACGGGCCCCCAAGCTTCCACCAACTATCGGCGGCAGCGATCCATCGTCTTGGCCGGCCTACCGCCACTCGCCGGCACCTCCGAATCCAACCGGGCGCCGCCAGTAGTAGCGGCACCCTCGGAAGCACCACCCGCGCTCGTGCCACCATTCACGGTGGTCACCTAAGGCCCGACGTTAGGAACCGGGTTAGCACGGGGTGGGGGCAACGAAGCATCACCACTCCTAGTGGTAGCGGCGCTGCTGCCACCCGAACCAGCCTCGCGGTCAGCCTAGGTCATCTTTGAAAGGGCAAGGGGCCTACAAAGAAAGGAAAAACAAGATAAGAAAAAGAAAAAAGTGATGAAAAGCCAATGAGAACCCAAACAAGGGAAAAACACTTACATCTTGAGCCGACACCACTTCGCGGCGGCATGTCTAGCGAATCCGTGCCCCCACCCCCTCCCCCCTCCTCGGATTGCATCACTCCGCGTGGAGTTTGGGACATCATCCTCACTGCCATAAAAGGCAGCGCGCCCCCGGTTGACGCCTCGTCGACGATCATCGTCGCTTGAATCCAACGACGAAGGTGGGGTTGGGGCCAACTCGGACTCCCTAGCGTGGCCTATCGTTGACATAGGTGTCCCTCCCCCCCGCCATCCCCTAACGCGGGGGGGATGAGCCTCTCCGGGCGTCGGGCCTCGCTCCAGCGGCTCTAGAGAGCCAAGCACCACCATTCGGCCGTTGATATAGAGCTTTCCCTAGCAATGATGAAATGGTCCTGCATCACCCGGGAACTCGTTATTGGGGCATCTCGCGCCCCGGTAGCTACTTGAACACGATCCGCAGCGTCCCAACCCTCATATCGCTCCCGTGACCGTTCACGGCCTGCACCGGGTCGGTGAAGTCCGTGTAGAGTCACGACGGCTTCGGGCGCAGATAGAGCGGCGCAGTGTGGTTCACCAAAATGTCGTACACTGACTTGGCTACCCTCGAGCACAGCCGCCTTCGGCGCTAGGATGCATGGGAACACGGGTTCCAGTCGTGGATCCTGCTCTAGCAACCTCTCCCATTACTCGGCAACGACCACCAACATCCTTCGTGGAAAGTGGAGACGGTTGCTATCGGCTCCCGTAGACAGGTACAACACGGTGCTTCTTCCAATTCTCCACCTTGTCGGAGAGACCCTTCTCGACGTAGAGGTTCCGGTCGCGGATGGCGAACCGAGCGGACCCCACGGGTCGATGCTCCCACCGCGCAGGGTCGCGTGGAATAGGCGGCGGAATCCGCACACCGACGCCATCACCCCCACAAAAGCCTTGCATAGATGTGCGAAGATGGCGAGGGTGAGGATTGTGTTCACCAAGAGTTGCGCCATGCGCAACTAGTACTTCCCCAACACCTCAATGAAGAAGTTGGATAAGGGCGGGAATAGCCCCGCCATTAAGAAGAAGGCGAAAGTCACGACCCCGCCGTCGACCTCTCCCGGCATAACTTCCGATGTGGCCGGCCTTAGGGCCCGGAAGGTGGGGGTATTCTCGGTCGGAGAAGCATAACAGGTGTACCTGGTTCAGCAAATCCTCCGTGAGGAAGGACGACAATGGCGAAAACGGACGAGGCCCGACCGGAGCCGGTTCCAAGGATCCGTGGCACCTAGATCTCGGCGCATCATCGAATTGGAGCAGAAGGCCGAAGACCGATGGTCGCAAGGGGAAGGATAAGCAAGAAAGCGAAGGGGCATGAATGAAGAAGAAAGTCAAAAACGAAGCGAGAGCGTGGGGAACCGTTCCCCGCCGCTCCCTCTCGCTTTTATTCCACGGACGTGACGTCTCAAATGCCGGTGTACGGGACCCACCACGATCACGAAAGAGGCGGGATGGCTGCACCACCTCAACTCCTAAACCATTAGGCATGAAGGGAAATCCTCCCCATGAGACTAACAAGTCACCCCGCTCGCCAACACGGTCCCCTCGTCAACAACTAGGGCCGAGGGCTCCTGTTGGTGTACCGTGAATGGGGATTCTCATAACCGCATGTGAGCCGCATTAGTCGGGCCATCACCAACCACTCCATTACCTTGCGGCTCGGTGTGCCTCAGCCATGAGGAGGCTTATGAAGGAAGCCACCCCACGGTCGGGTGGACGCGGCATGAAACCCTAGCATGCGCTGCGTGGCACGGGGCGTGACCGTGGGCTCGGCGCGGGTGATTGGGAGACTTAACTCCCTCAACTCGGCACCCGCATGGGATGCGTGGCTCCCACACGGACGCAACCCTAGGCCAGCCCTAGGCAGGGATGCCTAGGGAAACGGCGTAACGAGGCGAGGCAATTACGCCCTACTCCGATGAAACGACGAAAGGAGTGGGCTCCGTATGACACGTCCTATTGTGCCCCCTCCCATTGGACACAGCGCGTGGCGCCTAGCCTCGAGCGTCGCAACCTTCAACTCGCGTATCCCTTGCCAGATTCGGGCAACAACCAAAGGCATTAGGGTTACGACACTATAGCGTGTCCCCTTTGAGACTATAAAAGGGGGGTCCCTGGCCATGTAGAAGTAGACTCTCTCACATCTAGCAACCCTAGAACACCATTGCAACGCTTTCCAAGCTCAATAACACACCATACAAGCGGGACGTAGGTTATTGCACCTCACGAAGGCCCGAACCTAGGTAAATCGAGTGTTATCATGTGTTTCCTTTGGGATTTCCTCTTGATCCTGCTCACACAGTGCCTGATACCTCTCACATGTTGGTGTTCTCACACATCGATAATACCAAACTGCATTACCAATAGACCACTTAGACCCTATTTGGATGTAAAGTATTTTTAAAGTATTAACGTAATGTCCATGGTTTTAAAGAAATACTATGGTTTTGATTAACAAAGGTGTTTGGATGCATCTAACTTCATGGTTTTGGAAACTGTAGTATCACTAAAACCTCAGTTTTCTTGGAGTTTTTAAAACTCTACCCAGACCTCTTTTTTCTAAACCCAGCTCAGGGCGCACATCAACCAAATACGTGCACTACGTGTAATATTTCTTTCGCACGTACCAGTATGATCCCAAAGGAAACCCAGTAATCCTCTCCACCCAAATGTCGAGGCGAAAGAAATATTACACGGTGGAGTTTTAAAACTCCAAGAAAACTGAGGTTTTAGTGATACTACAGTTTCCACAACCATGAAGTTAGATGCATCCAAACACCTCTATTAATCAAAACCATTGTATTTTTTGAAACCATGGCATTACATTAATACTTTAAAAATACTTTACATCCAAACAGGGCCTAACTGGTCTATTGGTAATGTAGCAGCCCCCCCAAAACTTTCGGACATGGTGGGAAACTTTTTTTCTGAAAAGTTTTCCATCCCACAACTTTCTATATAAGGAAAAAATCAAAAAAATTCTAGAAAAGTTTCATCAAACTTTGAAACACAAAAGTTTCATCCAAACTTTGATCACAAAGTTTAACAGAAAAGTTTCTAAAAATTTTCAATCAAAATTCATTTTAATATTTTAATCAAAAGTTTGACGAAACTTCAAACAAAAAGTTGGAGATCGAAGTTCGGAATCAATAGTTCTACTTAAACTTTCTAGAAAAATGTTTTCTGAAAAGTTTCATCAAAACTTTGAAACACAAAAGTTTGATCTAAATTTTGATCACAAAGTTTAACACAAAAGTTCCATCAAAAGTTTTGTAAAAACTTTGAATCAAAGTTTAATCTGAAATTTCAATCAAAACTTTGGATCAAAAGTTTGACAAAACTTCAATAAATAACATTTCAGATCGAAGTTTAAAATCAAAAGTTCTGTTGAAACTTTGGAGAGAGATGAAAGAGAGGGAAAGATAAGGTGGGAGTAAGTTTGCTTGAAAGACGCTTCGCAAGCGCGCAGTGCGCGTGTAGATAAGTTTTCCCTACACGGAGGACGGAGGGAGCGCGTATCGAAACGCACAGGGATTCTCCCGCAGGGGAGCGCGCATGCCGGGGAGTCCTTCGTCCAGCTCCCAAACCAGGCCTGGATGTAGTTCTTGTCGACCGGTATCTGTTCGGCAGGGCGGCGCGGAGGAGGGGTCGGCGCGGCGCGGTGTGGCAGCGAGGGTGGCGGTGCGGCGTTGGTTGAGGATGGCGCGCGGTCACGCGGGTCCCACGCCACGTCTGCGCGTAGCGTCTCGTCCGTACACGCGCTGGATGTGGCGGGCGGGAGCGGGTGCGGGATGATACCGGACTGGACAGAGTACCCCGGTGCAGCACTTTTTCGCCAATTCCATACTGCAGGCCGGGGTACCGGGTTGCCTAGCGTACCCGGTGCGGATAGTCTTACACGGAGTGATCTGGGTTCACTTCCGTCAGAAGCTATATTGTGGTGTAATTGGATACAGGTTCCCATTGTATTTTCTTTATCTTTATATAACGAATGGGTTGGTGATCGTTACCTCTCTCAGATATTATAGATAAGAAGGAATCAATTCTTACGTGAGTTTATGCACCGCTAATTTCGGATGGCGTTGCCTTTGAACTGAGTGCTAACAAGAATGATAAACTCAAAACTACATGTGTGCCGTGACGTACCACCGGTACCAAGCCCTCAAGGAGTCCCTTGCCGCCGCCATCTCCGCCTGCCACACTGGCGGCGACCCACGCCGCCCGCACGCCCTCGCCGTCGTCTCCGGCCTAGCCGCCAACGGCTACCTCGCGTCCCTCCTCGTCGCCCGCTATTTCCGCCTGGGCGACTCCCATGGCGCGCGCGAGGCGTTCGACGCCGCCGTCGCGGCGTCTTCATCCGCGTCTTTCGCGGCGCCGCCCAAGACGCTCCTATACAACGCCATGCTCCGTGGGTACCTCTGCCTGGGCCTCCCTCACCAGGCCGCGGCGCTGTACAGAGACATGCCGCCGAGTTGCGTGCCGGACTGCCACACGTACCACCTCGCCGCCACGGCGTGCGCGCGGGTCTCCTCGCCGGAGGCGGTCGATCTTGGCGGGAAAATTGCGAGCGATGCTGCGGCCAGGGGCCTTGCGTCCGACCTCTTGGTCGGGACGGCCCTGATCGGGATGCACGCTGAGGCTGGGGACATGGACGCCGCGCGAAGGGTGTTCGACGGAATGCCGAGACGGGACACGGTGGTGTGGAACGCGGTAATTGGTGGATATATTCGTGCTGGGTGTTTGGGAGACGCTGTAGGGTTGTTTAACCAGATGAAGTCCGTGGATGCAGCTCGGCCGACTGAGGCGACCCTGGTGAGCTTGATTTCTGGTTATGCAGACTTTGGTTCTTGGAAGGGCCGCGGCATGCTGCATGCTGCTGTGGTTAAGTCTGGTTTCCACTGCAACCTGTTCGCTTGCAACGCTCTCCTGGAGATGTATGCTGAGTTTGGCTGTTTGAATGAGGCTATATTGTTGTTTCGTCATATGGTGGTGAAGGATTCTGTCACTTGGAGTTCGATGATTGGTGCTCTTGTTCGGAATGGGAAAGCAGGTTATGCTATAAAGTTATTTCACTGGATGATTTCAAAGTCGGCAGTGTCGGTCACTAGATCTATCTTGCTCAATGTGTTTATGGCATGTGCTGAATTGGGGGATTGGAGAGAAGGGAAATGGGTTCAAGAAAACTATGTTCTGTGTACTAGTAGCGAATTCAAGAGAGATCCCTCTGTAGTAACAGCGCTGATATATATGTATGCGAAGTGTGGAAAGCTAGATTCATCTGTCAATCTTCTACAAGCAGAGATTCGAGGTGATGTAGTTGCGTGGAATGCTATGATCAAAGGATGTGGAGAGCTGGGACAAGTGAAAAAGGCGATTGGGTTTGCAGTAGAAATGCAGAGGATAGGCGTTGATCCAGATGCTATTACATTCTTGGAGATCCTGCCTCTAATCTCTGTGATTCCATCACTGAAGAAGGGGATGGAAGCACATTCTCAGATTGTCAAAAGAGGTTTCCAGAATAATCGCGCAATTGCTAATTCACTTATTTGCATGTATGGTCGCTGCGGGAGTCTTAGTCTTTCGATTGATTCCTTTAGTGCAATTATGGACAAGGATGCAGTCTCGTGGACTTCTATGATGCAAGTATATGCATGGCATGGACTTGCTAGTGAAGTGGTGAAGCTTTTTGGACTGATGAAGACAACAAAAGTACAGCCAAACAAATACACTTTTGTTGCTGTCTTGTCGGCTTGTAAAAACACGGGTCTTGTTGAACAGGGTATGGCCTTGCTCGAGTGCATGAAAGAGAAATATGGTCTCAAACCAGATATTGAGCATATGTCATGTGTTCTTGATATGCTTTGTCGGGCTGGACGTTTAACTGATGCATATCACCTGATACAGAGTTCTCACTCTGAACATGCAAAGAATCCTATGCTGTGGGGAATATTGCTAGGTGGCTGCCGCTCATTGGGGAACTTAATGATTGGAGAAGCAGCAGCTAGGCATCTCGTGTCCTTGGATCCAGAAAATAGAGCTAACTATAAGATGCTTGCTGAAATTTATGTTTCTCTTGGGAGAAGGGATGATGCCAATGATCTCCTAAGACTGTCGATGTCAAGAGGACTGGACTTGAGACCTGGCTTCAGCTGGGCTGAAGATGGCTAAAGCTCGCAATAGATCCTAAGAAGGTATAGCTTAAGTTCCATTAATTGTAATTTGTAACTGTACTTAACATCCACTTCACGTTGCAAATTCTTGTATTGCATAATCAGCCTCATGCATCGATACTTAAAAAGTAGCTTAGCAGAATTAAGTGTTCAGATGGACATATGTTTGGTGTAAAATGAAATTGAAATGAACAGGGCAAGAGGATATGATACTAGCTGTTGTGCTTAAACCAAGAATGACATTTGAAGCCATTAATGTCCATTGTTTCTATAATCATGGGACAAAGAAGGCATGGAAAAAAAACTAATACAGAGATAGGTCTTGAGTCGTACAGCAATGTTCAATGGTTGTAAGAAATTAGTTAGAAGTACTTTTACAGTTTTTTTTAATAAATGAAGTATTATACGTATAAAATTTGCAAAATAATTTATTCCTGGATTCCTTCTTCCTTCATGCAGTTGATTTTTTTTTTGTGTGTTGAGAATGGTTACTTCAGCATTTGTACTATCCACAACAAAGAATAGCTGTTGTTAATCTATTTATCTATTGAAAGTTACTTAGTGTTGTTTGCCATCTCAATAGAGCATGTTACACAGCTACACACAAGTTAAGCTCCATGCCACAATGAATATTCTTTGTTTGCTTAGGTTTTTATTAGTTGAGTATACATCTATCCAGCTTTTCTTATCTGGGTTGGGCTGATTAAACATATAATCACTCTGGGATCTTGAGCATTCCTTCTTTTCTTTTTGTCTCCTGTCTTTAACACTCCTTACATAAATATATGAAATTTCATAAACCAAGAGGACCAAAACTTTTTTTTTTACAGTAAAGGACTGAAACTGTTGAAGCTATTGTTGACCTTTATGATAATTATTTATTATAGGAATCGCTGATGAAGTGCCCCCAAACGCACAGGCACATCCACTTGTTAATATGGAAAAGTTTGTGACATTTTGATAAATGTCATTGCACGACCGAGATTCATTAGCTGGCTGCCATTGCAAATATGATTTTTATGAACATTATGTTTTTCTTCTTCCGTATCTCCTACATCATCCTTGGTGTATTGCTTTTACTTATAATGGTGTTCGGTAAGTTTCGTGAAAGAATATGTATGATCTGATTCTCGTCAAAGCACTACATAGTAATCTCCTTACTGTTATAATAAACATCTCCCAGCAGTCTACAATACAGTAAATGTTGATACATTACGACTTATAAATGAAAATTAGCATTTGCAAATCATGCAACCCGAAAAGATGCTGCTGTTTAAGAAAGTGTGTGCCTTGTTTTATCGAGAATTGAGTTTGACTGACTAGTACAATGTCAACACATTGAAAAGGCAGTTATTAACTAGCTATTAGAAAAATACACCACCAGGGAAAGAAGGAACAGATTTTTCCACATTTTGATTCTAGAAACTCCTATAAGTAAATCATGATATCCAAAATAGCACTGCAGATTTAACATTATTGCAGAAAAATAATATGTAGTGGATCTACCAGCCTGAAGATGCTGTCTGAAATCGTCAGCACCTTCAGAATATATGCACACAACGCAACATGCTCCCCAAACGGTGGTATATGTTTCTTTGCTCCCCAAACATGTTTTCAATTTCTTCTTAGTTCATATATAACTTACAAAGGATATCACTTAAAGCGATTTGTACTGCCCAAAAGTGTCTTGCATTTCCTGTTTAATTTCTTTGGGTTAACAACCAGTTGCCTAACAGCTTTGGTGTAAGAACTAAAGTACCAAAAAGTGCCTTCTGATATCATTGTAAGAAGAAACAATCTATGGACTAATGCTGCTTCACGAGGGAATATGGAATAAGACTGATTTTTTGTCTACTATCCATTTACACTTTCTCTCAAATCAAATAGAGCAATTTATCCGATGATTTTGTTTTGCAATACCTGCAAGTATATTAAATAAAAATTATAAGAACTTCAGAGAAAAGTCGTTTATACTTGAGACATTTCAGCGCAGGCTTACATTTCGTCGCGAAGCATGGCTGCTTTAGCGCTGGATCATCTTCAGGGGGTTCTTGTCCAAATATCATCTCACAGCTCATGTCTTCAAAATCTGAACAGTGATATAGTTGGTATAAATAAATACTTTCCTTATTGTTCTGATATGGCACTTGAACATAACATATATCTAGTTTCCATCAAGTAGAAAAAATGACTGCTTAGAGAGAAGGTTTGCTTTTGTTGGAGCCGTATATGGAGCTACTTTAGTCAAGTTTCGCAGCAATCTCTGCAACAAATAGGAGTGGTGAAAGTGGTAAGCCTGCAGACCATTAGCAGGGCCATTAAGCTAAGGTCCATTGGCTGCCGCTGCTTCCAGTGCTAGCCTCTTGACAGAAGCTAAAGAGGCTCCTAGCAAAATTCAATAGATATTGATCTCTGATTATCTGGGATGATATCATTAAATGTCAACATCTTTTGACCTAGAAGCTATGATTATTGTGGTTGAAAATTTCACAAGAAAGATGCACCAAGTGCTGTGCATAAAGGGATTTAATAATATTGCTCTGATCATCGAAACATGCTGACTCTGCACTGTTAATTGAAGGTGCCTGTACTGTATTTGCTGAGCAGTGAGCACTAAATTGTGGAATGCTTAGAATTGACACTACTGGCTGCAACTTGTTTCTGCTATTCGCAGTTTCCCACTAACAAGTTGGAGCCAGCCCATTTTCTGAATACAACTTGATTGCAATTGCTCTATAACCTGCGAACATATTGGTCCCACTTCAATCTTTTCTGTCCCCAAAATGGCAGCCTGTGGTTCCCATGCCTAAAAAGGCATAGTACCTCAATTCAGTTGCTGTTTGCGGCAAGATCTTGATATTGAACCGATCAGGTTAACTTTGTATTTTTAATGTTAGATACTTGACATGTTGCTTTCAAATTTGTAAGATTTCATTTCAGAGCTAGTGAGTACTTGTGCTGCTATTGCGGTAATAAATGAAATTTCCATTTGACAAGTCTTTTGTTAGCGTTACTTAAAGTGAAAAGGTTACTAGAGATTCTCTGTTTAGGTTTGGACATATCTTCTAACTCTGAAATGATGTCGGCTTGATGATCAAATATTTTCTTTGGCTTTATCATGCGCACTGGAGTTTGATTAATTGATATGGTTCTAGCAGATTGAAAACTGTATAAACTCATGGATACTTACTGGGAGACATGTAGACTGGCGTACCAAATGAATCTCGAATGAACTTTTGGCATGGCATCTTGCAGAGATTCGTACACATCCCAACACAATTGGTGGTTTCGAGAAATCTATCAGAGTAAGATAAGAAAGAAAAAGGTGAGTTGCAACAAAATCATTGACCTGCTATACATTGTAGTTATTCCTGTAATTTTTTTCTAGAACTCTTTCATGGGGCACTAACAGGGTACAGTACAAATGGTATATCGCATTGGCCTGTTTCTATGTAGTGTGTAGATTGTCAGTTTGCCATGATTACAAAATGGGCAACACATGTTGCATACCAGCCTTAGTTCCTCAATACCTTTTTCAAGTGGTTATACTTGAGTGAAGTTTGACACATTGTAATTCTTTTAGTAATACCATGCATAATTTTATTTGACTAATTAATAGTGCAGGTTCATAACTGTCGAACACAAAACAGGGTAACCATTTTACACCTTAAGGCCTTTTTGTCTAGCTATGAATGCGCTGCAACCTGCAACGCAGTAACCATTATGTCATGGGGCATCCAGCAACTGATTCTTTTTCTCCAGTAACATGTACACTTGTTAACCTTATACAATAAATTTAACCTGAATTTACAGTCATACCATTTTGCTATTCAGACAAGAATTTATGGATGATTTACCTGCACCGGGGTATGTAGACCACGTTTTTCTCTTTCCTTCCATCAACTTCCGATTCCCTGACCTTGTTCAATGACATAATGATTACTCATATGACTTCATCATTACTGGGATGAATATTTCTAAAACATGATGATGTTTTACAAAATTATGTCGGTGTATATTCCATTTATGACAACATTTTTCTTTATTATATTCTAAAGCTTTGTGCAGGGCTACCTTCACCGGTTACATTAATATGAATTCATTCATGTGAAAATAGCCTGGTTCAAGCTACTCATTTTGTGAACTGGAGCATTAAATGGATGGAGAATTTGCAAGAGACAAGCTGTGTATGCACACATATATACCTCACATGGTCCAACCAGCCAAGGGAAGAATATGGTGGTGAATGCAGCAAAGTACTCACGGGAAAATCTTGAGGGAGGCATCATCACCTTTATCTGTCCGTCAATGGAACCATGTCATTCCAAACTGAGGTACAAATCTTTTTAAAAGAAAAACATCTACTGAAATCATCACCTTCTCTTGTTATACATTTTATATCTATTTGGTTCAAAAATAGAATTTAGATCTACTAAATAACAGGGGTTTTTGCTTGTGAAAATGCACTTGCCATTGTGAGGATGTAGCTTGGAAACGCTCGTTCTAGAGCGTTGGCCACAATCTCCCACTGCTTGTCAACTCTGAAGATCGCGGAGATGGTCAAAGCAGCCTCTACCAGCCCCTCGTAGCCGTCCTTTCCGTTCTTCATCCCTGTATAGAATAATTTGTTCATGTTATTGCCAATCACCAAACTACAGCGCATAATTTGCCCATATTGCCGCATGTTCTGCATGCTTTCCACCTGTAACTCCACTAATTATTAAATGGTTTATTATGTTACTGGTTTGTTACGGTCAGAGACAACTGCAGCATGTGAGATCTGTGAGAGGAGGCATGGGCACCCGTGGCCTACAAGGGGGACAGCCGGAACAGCTATTGTACTGCTGACAGATCACGTTCTTTTATGTTGATTCTATGCTGATCTCGGTCGTTTGGTTCACTATCTAGGTGGACAGTTTTACTTATTGGATTCAGGCATAGTTTTTCTATTTCATATTCTGGGGGTTGACTGAACTGTAATGGCAGGTGTGCATGATATTTTGACCTTTCTCGTGGGTGGTTTTGTCCAAAGACCAAATGATAGATTCAAGCACTACAAGATTCTCTGCACCTCGCATTCGTGCAAATAGCTGCTGGCGACCTCTCTTAGTTGCCAATACGCTGATGCACTTCCGTTTATTGCAATCTGTACCTTATGTAGCATCCAATTAACAAGTTTTTGGTATCTGTCCCGTTGCTCGTTAAACTAGTCATCGTGGCGAATAATGTCTGGCTAATGAGGCCTTTTCGATTATCTATTACGCGTAACCGAATCTGGATTGCACAAACAATACAACATTGGCTAAACTATTTACATACAAACTTTCTTTTTTAAAAAGTGTGTGAATATGCATAATATATGTTAAAACTATGCAGCTTGAATACCTCCCCAATCTTGTAACACTGATCAGAATATCGGAATGTTTAACATTAAATATGTAGTTTGTTAGAGAAAAAAATAGAACATTATGTGCCAAATATTATTTGTAATATGATTGTCATCAGCATCCTTCTCATGAATGGTTTCGGGATGATACCTATATATGCTTGGGACACAAACTTGACGTCACATCATGTTGTCAATTACATGGTCAACGTCCTTTGATCCTTATAAACCGAAAAAGGGGCATAGGAAAAATGGCCAGCATACATGCAAGAAAGCCAAATACTACCACATCAAAAGAAACACATACATATAAGGACAACAGCAATTAAAAATGACAGATTAACAACAAAACTTGCCAGCGTTTTATAGAAGGGAACAAAATATGAACAGTTTCGAGAGATTCATGGCACGTTATTCACCAAAACTTTGTTATCGTCTTCCGTGAAAATTAAAGTCCTACTGTACTAATAATCTGGTTTAGACAAAAAGGGCGATTGATCATTCTAAAGTCATGAATGTGGAGGGCGCAAAGTACCAGAAGCTTCTTGAAGGTTCCTTGACAGGTAGCCGATGGCAAGCTTGTCGAACCAGTTGTCGTCGTAGACGGTCGTCGCGGCTGTCTCTGGTGCCGCCATAGTCTCCATCGGTGGTGGTGGCACTGCTACCGCCTCCCTCGTCGTCGGCGGTGACGCCACAACTGTCTCCCTCGCCGGTAGTGGCGCCACCACCTCCTGCGGCCTCGCCATGACCGCTCGTGCTGTCGAGAGAGGCATGTTCCCCATGTGTGGCTTCAACCTGCTTTGTTTCGTCCTACTATTACATGTCGGTGCTTTGAGCCTTCCATGAGCATGATGAAGAAATGCAGAAGTGGCAGTGGTGATCTCCATGTCTTTCTTTGCTTGTGTGCGGAGAGAGAGAGAGAGAGAGAGAGAGAGAGAGATTGTAAATTAGGTGTCGTGGTTTGACTTATATAATATGAGAGGTGCAATTTGCAAAGCGGAAGTGCCCAAACGGCAGGGAGTGAGCATCTTTTTTGTGGTGGGTCCGGAATCCTCCATTGCTATACGTTTCTCCCATTTTTTTCTCAGCTGCGCACACCACAAGTGACAAGTCTGCATACAATGCATGCACGAGTAGCCCTTGAATTAAGTGTGGACATGCAGGGCATGTTTGGTAACATTCACGCGGAGGCACGTTCTTGGCATGGCGCATGAGCTTAAGGTGCCAATTTTTTTGTTATGGTGTTATTTTACATCCAATGGTCATTATTTGTTAAACCTCAATCTACTTTGATATCGCTATTATTGAACTGTACTAATAACCATGACACATGAGTCTGGTTCGCCTGCTACAGCGAAATTGGAGGGGTCTTGCGTTGAGATATTCTAGTTTTTCTTCTCATTTTAGCTAACAAAATAGATATTTTCTAGGCAATCCCTTCAGTTTTTAAGATACTGGTCTATAAACTGCGGAGAGCCTCAAAAAAATGCCAGATTTTTTTTCATAGAAACTAGATTATAAGTTTTTAAGAAACACATAATATGAATTGACCCACATAATGCAAGTTTTTATTTGGTAAAAAACTTGTTGCCCTTGGTAATTAGCAGATATTTACAGGACTATGCTGCCGCCATGGCGCCGTTTCCCCATTTGCTTCCCCATCCCGAGAGTCCTCGTCCCTCTCTTTGCATATGACGTGATTTTTTTGTCTTTTTGAATGAAATACGTACTAGTGTTCTACTATTGCCAAAGCATTCATACAACATGACAAAGTTGGCAGCGTACAAAGTTGGTTAATTGCATTGGCGGCAAAAAACAACAACAATGTGTGAGCGTGTTTGAATTAAAAAGAAAAGATTGGTAGACAAGTCATTAATCAATAAATAAACTGATTTTTAGTTTTAAAAATCAAGCTCCAAACAGGATTACTCAGTTTTTTATTTATAAATCAATTTCTAAAAATAATTTTGTGAGGAGGGGACGTATGACTTAACCCTATAGCAGGCGAACCAGAACCTGCCACACGTGTCTAGTTAATCCCAAAAAGAAAAAAAGATGTTCTAGTTTTTCTTTTCTCATTTTGACTAACAAATTAGATATTTCTAATTTGGAATAAATAGTTATGCATGACAAATTACTCTGAAACTTGGGCGTATAACTTACCCTATGAGCAAGCACCCAAGCCATTCCTGCATGTTCATCAGATTGATAAACAACCGGATCATGGATTTATGGGGACACACTTTCCAACTCAATGTTATTCAACAGAAAAAATGCTCAAGATTCTAGTCTCCATTGTGACCGAAAGTGGTGTACCACCATATCATTTTCACCCGCACAAAACCGTGCTTCGAGACTGAATGCTGATGGCTATAGCCTAATGATAGTTCTAGCTGTCATACGTTTCTCACCTGGGATGGCGAGAGCTGGGAGTGGACATGGGACTTGTCTCCATTTCCAAGGATTTTTGCTTAGAATCATTCGACCGTATGTCTGGACCTATGGAAGAAAGGTTCAAAATATCATATCTCTTGTTGGGGAATATTTCGCGAGATGCCCCTGCGGCCCTGCCATGTGTCAGGATAACACCGATCTATATAATCTTGAAACTAGTACCAGTTTACCAGTCGTTCTACTCCAACTAGCAGGATTTTTTTATAAATCACTAGCAGGACATGGTTGGTTCCTAGAAACCAAGGCAGACAGCGTATGTTTTTCGACAGCGTACCATTTTGGATAGGTGCGCGCGGCTTCGACGATGTAAACTCAGTCCCATATCTTCCGTTTCACACACACCAAGCTCATACAGCTTTTCTTCTTATAAAAAAAAACTTTTACTTAAAACCTAATCTTACAATTCTAGGATCGCAACGGGTTGGCAGAGTTACCAGCCGGAGTCTCTAACCAGATGCTTGGCTCCAACAAGCACGTAGTGTTACCGAAACATATTTTTTTCCTTACATGAGAAACATTATGAACAGGAGTATTTTGCAAAGCTCCTTGTTCTCTGTCGTCGGACACTGATGCCACTCCCTTTCGGCCCCATGTGGACACAGCTGCCAGCACCACAGAAACCTCAAGCGTGGAGTGTAACATCAGTGTATTGTACGCTCCCAGCAGCCACGCCGACAAAGATCCCTGCCAATGTTTTGCCTGATAGTACGCTGCAAGAACAGTCACATGGAATGCCCCTGTTCCCGCACTGGCAGAGTGCACTACGTATCAGGCGGCACCTCATCTGGAGAAGATTTTCAATATTGGGTGTGTTCGTTTCCTCCTCTAAAATTTAAGCACTGTCATCAAAGATCATATTTTACTAAGTGATCTAAGAATCTTCATTATTTAATTAAGCGTGTTCGTATCTAAATTTTAGATGTCATCAAAAGAATCTCATTATTTAAAGTAAATAAAGTTTAATTATAAGACAAGTCAGCTAATTTATTTAGATGAATCTAATGAGGTTAATTAAGTCGTGATTAAAAGACGGTTACTGTAGCATCACTTTAGCAAAATATAGATTAATTAAGCTCATTAGATTCATCTCGAAAATTAGCACCAATCTGTCAATAGAGTTTTGTCATTAAATTGATCGAAATATTCATAAATAATAAGATTCTCTTTGATGTAACAGTACTAAATTTTAGAGGAGGAAACGAACACACCCTAACCTCATTAGATTCGTCTCGTAAATTAGTCTATGGGCCTGTAATTTATTTTATAATTAAACTTTATTTAATACTCTTAAATAATAAGATTCTTTTTGATGTGACAGCTCTAAAATCTTATCTGTTTCATGTTAGTATAGCTGTCACCGGTAGTTTGAATCCACCGAATCTTTGATTCACTCGATAGTGATACAGATCAGACAAATCAAGTTGCGTGTTTGCTGGCTTGCAAATTTGCTCTTTTGATTTGTTATATTCAGATTGACGGGAATACAGACAAGGTTTTCAGGCAGTATTGCATCATAAATAAACACTGAGGATGGTGGTGGCAGGAAGAACAAACCCATTCTACCACCTTCAACAAATTCATCGAAACAATACAGAAGACGCACGTCAGCTTGCAGTAGCCTTGCCGGCAACTTTCTGGGCTATCCACCCCAGGCCGTCGTAGAGGCCCTCGCCGGTGATGGCGCACGAGGCCTGTATGTGCCAGTCGTGGTTCTTTATGCTGTGGAGGGAGAGGGCGTCCGTGATCTCGGCTGGGGACATCGCATCTTTGAGATCCTGCTTGTTTGCAAACACTAGGACCACCGCGTTCTCAAGGTCCCCGTGCTGGAGCAACCGGAAGAGTTCATCTTTGATTATGTTGATCCGAGCACGGTCGGTACTGTCAATTACTACAATCACAGCATGAGTTCCTGTGTAGTATGTTGCCCATGAAGTGCGAAGACTTTCTTGTCCTCCCAGATCCCACACCTGGAGCATCCACAGAATGTTAATACAAACAAAAAATTGGATTGCCAAACCACAAACAATGTCGGAAATGATAAAGTAGTTTCTTCCTTCCAAGTTCAACATTAACAATATGTTAGCAGAATATTAGCACAACAACATGTTGGTATCGCTAAACAATGAAGAGCACTTCTGTCCATATAGCACCAACAAAGAGCAACATTGACAGTACAGAAGTAACTTGATAAATATATATTAGACAACTTGCAGGCAAATATATATTCCCATGAAACAAGTGTGTATTGCACACAAGTCCTGCCTCAAGCATTTTAAATTTCAGGACTGTTTAATATTAACATTTTTTATTTAGGAAACTCCTCGAAACAGATGCATTTGTTGCCTTAAGGAAAGCATGAAGTAAACAATGCCGTATTATAAATTGCACATCCTATCCCACAAAGTGGTAATCTGAAAGCATAACTTGTACGGGATCAATATATACTATTTTAGTTTTGCACTTACGTGGTCAGAAGAATAGATTCCACAAGCAAAAGTATGACTGAAGACATCATAACATTCTTATGTTTGCAAGGGCCACCAAAGATTATAATATGATTTCTAGTCAGTGGAAACTACACATACTGAAACTAGGGCAAGAATACTCTGAAAGCAAGTCTGGGGTAAAATATTTTTCAATAACATAAGAAGATTATTTCCCTGATGACTAAAGTCCAAAAGATTACTATAGCACAATCAATTTTTTTCTTGCTCTCAGTCATTGATACAGTTCAAAAGACACAACTAGATGGAGAAAATCAATCAATACAAAAATATTAAAAAACAAATCCCAAGAGGTGTAGTTTTACGCTTTCCTGGAATTGCACAATCAATAAAAATCTATAAAAGGCTTGTAAAGTACTCAAGGATCTCAAGATTCAAGAGGTAAAATATAACAAGAGGATGAATTATCTAGTTAAGAAGCAGGTTTGACAACCTATGGTTCATTATGCATCAAAATATGTATGGTAGGGTGGATTTTGTTTCAGGAGTTCTCAAATTGAGTAAAGAGCTATTTATCAAGCAAGAGCTGCCCTCCTAGCAAGTTTAAAAAAGTTTAAAACTATTTCCAAGAATAAAACAAAAGGACAGGAGTTTATTATAGTATTAAACATCCATCTGCTGGATGCAAAAATTGATCAAAACGCTTTTAAGAAGCCAAATCCTAACAAGCAAGAACAGAGAGTTCGGCACTAAAGGGAGGACTAGCAAGTTTTAGGGGAGCCTATGGGATTCACCATCAGTTACAAGGCGGCATGCAAATTAAGCACATCTCAGCAAATGCATTTATCCTACAACATGTAATTCTCATATGTGCCTCGCCATAATTTCATTCATTTGGCTGCTAATGTTTCATATCCTCCCAGAGCAGCAGAATTATAATTCAGAACGCCGAACCGAAACCGTTTCTGTCCCAACGCAGATAGCTGCATGCGGCCCCAGCGGCTCAACACTTCTCTGATCTCCCTACAAAGATCATCTAGAGAAGAAAGAAAATATCTCCCTTCCTCCGCTACGTCTGAACCTAGATCTTAAGCGCCACAGAACACGCCGTGGCAGTCGCTCCCGATGGTGTTCCCGGCGGCGGCACGCTTGACCCGTCAGCGACAGTGGAGCAAAGCTAGCGGAGCCCGCGACCTACCGGATGCAGCAGCATACAAAGGATTGCAGGGGGCGCAGGAACTGACCTCAAATCGCAGATTTTTGAAGACGACCTCCTCGACGTTGCTGCCGATGGTGGGCGCGGCGGTGACAGCCTCGCCGAGGTGGAGCTTGTACAGCGTGGTGGTCTTGCCGGCGTTGTCTAGCCCCACGACGACGAGCTTGTACTCCTGCGCCGGGAACATTAGGAACCATACCCGCGACATCCACGCCCCCATCTTCCCTCGCCGGAGCAAATCTGAATCTCGCGCGCCGGCGGTTGGTGGGCGGGCCGGCGAATCGGAGGTTGGATCGCTGTTTAGGAGGATCGGATCGATCGGCTAGGTGCGGTGGAGGAGGAGATCGGCGTCGCCGGGGAGGGGAGAAGGAATCGATTGGTGCGTCGTCTACCTGCCGAGCGGTTGGATGTTTCGATGGATATTCGTGTTCGGTTCGTGCAAGCAGCGAAGTTTCGTCGCTTGGAGACGGGAGGAAGGAACCGTGATTTGGACCGGGTCGGGCTGGGCCTGACTGCCTGAGTCGAAAATAAGCCCAAAGCAACTGAGAACCAAATCGACTCGTATCCAACAGGGAAATCTTTCGAGAAATGTTTTATGTGGATCAAGTCGACCACAAACCTCGGCATCGACCCCCATCCTTCCCTCCTTTCTTCCTCCTCCTGCTGGCAACCATGATACGAGTTATGGTTGGATTTGTACTCTCGAAATCAACCTCATCCTTTCATCGGACCTTGAAAATGGTGGCGGTGGTGATCCATGGAGCTCGGTGATGAGTTAGCGACGACTACGGTGGTGGGCGGCGGCGGACCGGATCAGGGAGACAAGGACGTCACCCTCACAACTATTAGCGAGGGGCGGGGGACAAGAAAAAGGTGTCTAGGGGGGACAGAAAAGGTGTCCGAGGGCATCGGTGTCGGGCAAGTCGAGTGAAAAAGACGTAAAGTGCGAGGAGGTTTTGGACTAGTTAGGCCGTGGTGGGGGTCGACGGTTGACATTTTGTCGACCCGATCGACGTAAAACGGTCCTCTAGGACCCTATCCGGATAACAGGAAAAGTAGGTATCGGTTCGACCACACGACCCCTCGCGCCCTGCCCAGATAACACGGAAAGTAGTTCTAAAAAAAAAGATAACAGGGAAAGTACTGATACCTAGGCTAAAAACCAGCCGAAATAATTAAAAAAGTTTTAGGTAATACCTTTTTGTGAAAAATCCATCTTTTCAAAAGGAGATACATATACATTACCATATTACATTGTGCACCATTGATAGAGAAATACTAACCATTTAAACTAGTACTCAGCAACAAATCACGGCCGATGATTCCATAATTCTTTGACTTCAACATTTTTCTTGAGTAAGGTCAACCTAATTGTGTACATAAGAAAGTACCGTAATACAATGAAGGCTTGTTAGAAACTTGGAACACATTGGGCTTGTTTAGATTGCAGTCAAATTTTGACACACCATAAGTTCGCCCCCATCAAAAGTTTGGTGAGCAAAATGATCGCCATAAGTTTAGCAACTTTTAATATGAGAAATCAACTAGGAATCTTTTGAGTGATTGTGGCATGTCATAAGTTTGATAGTGAAGCAAATAATGAGCAAAGAAACTTACATGTCAAACTTTCCTTTTTTAGGCACAAACGACATCTCAAACTTTCCATGGTAAAGTTTGGTCACCATTCAAACAGGCCCATATTATTTTTTGCTAAAAAATCCGACCCATAATATCGCGTGACAATTGAACAATGAAGTTGACTCGCTTCAATTTGCAAAAGGAAAAGGTAAGCTGGATTCAGGCCATCCATTTCAAGCTGGGCCTTTTGCCGGGTCAGCGTCGGCCGTATCCGGGCCGATAAAGCCGAACAAGTGGTCCACAGCTCCCGCACCTCGATGACACGTGGGACGCCGGGACGCAAACCACACGCTCCTCCACTTGCTCAGTTCCACGTCAGCACCGTCCCGGGCCCACTCTCTCCCATCCACACTCTTCTTCTTCAGTTCCGCCTTGTCCGCCTCCCCCGCACACTCCTCGTGAGTCCACTCGCGGAGTCCGAGAAAAAATGGCGTCTTCCAACGCCGCCCCAATCTCCATCACCCCCGCCGCCGCCGCGCCCCACCTCTTCCTCCTCCGCGGCGGTGCACGCCACCGCAATGCCCGCTTCCGCGTGGCCAGCGCCGCCTCGGCGGGCGGCGGGGCCGGCGGGGGATCGTACCTGGACATGTGGAGGAAGGCAGTGGAGCGGGAGCGGCGGTCGGCGGAGCTCGCGTACCGCCTCCAGGCGCCTCCCGCCGCCGAGGCGGACGCGCCGCCGGCGAGGGGAGAGGACGTGGAGCGGCGGTCAGCGCGGTTCGAGGAGATGCTGCGCGTACCGCGGGAGGAGCGCGACCGCGTGCAGCGCCGCCAGGTCATCGACCGCGCCGCGGCCGCGCTTGCTGCCGCGCGCGCCGTGCTCAAGGAGCCGCCGGCGCAGTCCCAGACCCAGACCCAGACCCAGACCCCGTCGCCATCCCCGCCATCCCCGCCCCCTACGCCGCCGCGGGAGGTGGAGACGGCTACCAGCGCAGCGGGATCGGGCATCCGCAGCGGTCCGAGGAAATCGGATCGGAGCTCTCAGCCTGTGGCGACAGCGAAGTCGGCGGAAGGTACTGCTTTCCTCGCTGGGTGTACCTTGCAAGTGAGGGTTGCTTTATAATGATCGCGAGTTCGTCTTCTGTTGAGCGTTCCGCTAGTTTCATGTCCCTTTTTAGCTTTTGAACAGGACACGCATGGTGCTTCCTTATTAGTCTCATGTGATTGGAACGGATTCGGACAAAGATATTGTGCTTTGATAAGGAAAAGCTCATAGGATTTGTTTTAGAATGTTCAGTTGGAGTTTTTTGTAAATAAAGAATCCATCAATTATCCCTTTAATAGAAACTAGAGAGATTAGATTATAGGGACTAGATTATTGGAATTTAGGAGACATTTTCAGTTGAATTCAAAGATCTCAGGAGTCATTTCTCAGCTGAAATCAAAGATCTTAAGATTGGGTTCAAAATTTGAAAGCAGACTTTCTTTATTTCATATGCTTGGATATAAGAATTTAGTTGGAAATCGGAACCGGAGGCTCCTCATGTTTGTTACTATGTGTATAGATCCTGCAGTGAGCATTGTATTTATAGAAGTCTTTCTTATGCCACTATTGTTTTCTCTGTAGAAATAAGTGTGATTGCTTGAAGGTCTTTTTTTGCATTCTTATTTTGAAAACTAGTACTCTAGTTTGGGGTAATATCATAGAACTGCTGGAAGATGATTATTGCCATGACCCTATAATCTCTGCCCTATAGTGAAGGAAAATAACAGTAAACCATGTGGTCTAAATCGACATTCTACCATATACGAATAAAAAAAATATAACTTAGGCACATGTTATGGCTTATTTGACAAAATTTCCACAAAAGTGCTAATACATTAATGCATCTTTCTGTGGTTTCACTATATATGTGGCTTTGAATAGACTTGCTGGTTTGATAAGCTCTGTGAGGCAATTTGGGACCTGTATAAAGTGCTCTTTTCATAGAGCTGCATTGCTGCTTGTCTCAAATCTCTTGTGGCCAGCTGCAGTAAGAAAAATACTTGAACAAAATATATGTACACAGAATTTAAATTTCTTCTCTTTTTCTCCCCCCCCCTACTTCCATCATGTGGTAACTAAATTGTGGTCATGAATTTGCTGTGCTTTATTTGAGGGATGATTTTGATGAAGATACTGGATATACATATACTCATGCTATAACACTTTCGAATTTCTGATCAGAAGGTGGTTTGCACTTTGATATTATTACTTGCAAGTTTCATTAATATTTTTCTGTTTGTTGTACATGAAAGATATGTTTGACATTTTACTCACCAACACATCATCCAGCTCATTGGCTCATAAATTAAGCTTCTGCTCTGACATCATTATTCTGTTTTTCATTCAGCGACAGACTCTGGGATTCCCTCTACTCCCAAGCAGGCAAGTTCAAAGCTTGGTACTCCAGGTCCGGATTTCTGGTCTTGGCTACCACCAATGCAAAGTAGCAATAAACCAGCGGATGCCAGTACTGATTTAAAACCGTCCAAGAAGGTGGATCCTATGTCCCGTCAACCTGATCTGTTGATGGAAAAGGAACAGTCAGTGGACTATTTGTCACTTCCTCTTGAGACCTCTTTCATTAAGAATAAGGAAGACCGATCTCTTCCTCCATTCCAATCATTTGCTGAGCCTGAAAATGCGGATCCCAAGGTTAGTGCTAAGGCAGAGGAGACATTTGAAACACAGTTTTCGACAAATGCAGCTGAGGCAGCTCGAGCTCTTAGTGAAAGCGATGGAAAGTCGTCCCATGGAATATATCCGGACGGTACCATGTGGTGGAAGGAGACAGGTATAGAGCAGAGACCTGATGGTGTAGTTTGCAAGTGGACTGTTACTAGGGGAGTTAGTGCAGACGGTGCTGTTGAATGGGAAGACAAGTATTGGGAGGCCTCAGATCGATTTGACCATAAAGAATTAGGTTCTGAGAAATCTGGGCGTGATGCAAATGGCAATGTGTGGCGGGAATATTGGAAGGAGTCAATGTGGCAGGTAACTTGCTGTCTGTTTGTGAATAGTATTTGTCTATTGTTTTAGAAAGTGCTTTATTTTAATAATTACATCAACATTTCAAATATTAGCTGATAGGGTAGGATGCTACTGTTATATTTTTATCTACATACTAGTTTAACCGTATGACAATATTTTCTCAGATGTATCCCCAGAATATAAGTGAGTATTGCATTTTGATTTGTTGCAGGATTACACCTGTGGAGTAATGCATATGGAGAAGACTGCGGACAAGTGGGGACAGAATGGTAAAGGGGAGCAGTGGCAAGAACAATGGTTTGAACATTATGAATCAACTGGTAAAGCTAAGAAATGGGCTGACAAATGGTGCAGCTTGGATCCGAATACACCACTAGATGTTGGCCACGCTCATGTTTGGCATGAAAGGTAATAGCTTTGACTACTATAATAAGTCAGTATCACTTTCGCTAATTAAAAAAATCACCAGATCACTTTGCTAATGTATTATTTGTTCTGCAACTATTGTTCTGTATCGATATTCAAAATGCATTCATAGGCATTGTAGAGACGTGGTAAAAACATGGATATATGAATGCCACCACTTCTAGATCCGGGATCCCTTGTCCTTCCAGCCTACCTGATGCTCGATTTTGTTTTCTTTTGTTTTGGAAATTCCTGTGTCATAAATGGTGAAATTTGTGGTGTTGCATGCTTCATAATGGGACTACAATTTTACAGTTGTAATATTTCTTTTTGAGACCATAATATGCATTTGATTTTCTACGTTAAGTAGGAAGAATACCTACCACAGGCTTAGCATACAGGCTATGAAAAGCTCATTTCTTACTAATTGTTCATGCATCTCAATCTAACAAATCGTCCCCTGCAGGTGGGGCGAGGAGTATGACGGCAGTGGTGGCAGCGTGAAATACACCGACAAGTGGGCTGAACGTTCAGAGGGCGATGGGTGGTCCAAGTGGGGTGACAAGTGGGATGAGCATTTCGACCCAAATGGCCATGGTGTCAAGCAGGGGGAGACCTGGTGGGAAGGCAAGTATGGAGACCGGTGGAACCGCACCTGGGGTGAGGGGCACAATGGGTCTGGGTGGGTGCACAAATACGGCAGGAGCAGCAGCGGTGAGCACTGGGACACTCATGAGCCCCAAGAGACTTGGTATGAGCGGTTCCCTCACTTTGGGTTCTACCACTGCTTTGAGAACTCTGTGCAGCTACGGTCTGTTCCAAGGCAGGCTCCGCCGAAGTGAAGTCTGAATTATGAAGACATAGTGGTAGAGTTAGATGATCAGTCAGGAATGTTTTTTCTTTGCAGGCATAATATGAGTAGTTGACTACTCATTTCACCCCGAGAAAGTTTTGCTGAAGATGTCACCCAGCTTATCATGCTTCGATAATAACGTGACTGATTCTAGTATATGTGCTGTTGTCATAAAAAGCGGAAATCAGAATGCTGGTTCCTGAACTGAGTATCCAAACAGGTAGAAATAGCTATATAGCAGTTTTTCATCAAAAATTCATTTTGATTGGCCTCGGAGTGTTGTCAAGTTTAATGCTTGCCAAGGTGTTTATAGCAAAAATAAGGTAGCCGAATTTCAGACATAGTTCAAGTTTATCATAGGCTCACAACGATCTAGTATTATGTGGTGAATTTTACATCCTTGCCGCAAGAAAATGTGGTTCTCTAACAAGATCCATCATCCCTGCTTCTCTGTATCATGTAAAGATGGCTTGAAACGGGCGAGCGAAGCCCTCAGAGTTGTTGTGCTTGCCTCGTTTATTTATTCTTCGTGTTTTTTGTGCGAGGGTATTTATTCATTTTTGACCTGGGTTGTTTCAGATTCTTCGATGAACTGCATTTCTACCTTCTTTTTTTTATAACAACTGCATTTCTACCTGTGGCTGTGAGAGGCCGTTCCATTCCATTTCTCAGTTGACCTAAATATTTTATGCTTCTGCGATTGGGAACCGAATATGGGACCGAAAAACTGATCTCTGAGCAGGAGGCTAAGTGCGATTGGGAACTGAAGATGGGACCAAAAAATTGATCTCTGAGCAGGCTATGATGGGACCCTCATGGGCTGGACAGTCATACTGATTAACAAACTGCATGGACTGTTTGCACTATTTCTTTGTCTGTCTCCAATCTCACGGGTCGTACCATTTATTTACTCCATCGGAATTCCAAAATTATTGTTGCTATTGACTTTTCCCATTATATTTGACCATTAGTGTTATTCAAAATATCTATTCAAATATAACAAGTTATATGTTATATTTTTAGTTTCTTTAGTGATAAAACACATTCTACCAAAATATACGATATTTTTTAAAAAAAATTTGAATAAAATGAACTGATCAAACATAACAAAATAAAAGTTAATGACAACAATAATTTTGGAATGGAGTAGCATCTGTCTATAGTCTGCCAGCTGCATTTGGCACGCTTATCTGTCAGAGTGTAACGTTCAACTGTGCAATTTAGATTGGAGCCAACAAATTCGGATCTGTTGGCCCTCGAGCAGTGAAATAGAATTAGCAATATGAGCCTGGATACACGTGGCATTCTATGAAAGATAAAAAATCACCAGTCACGAGACAATCATGGAATTGGCAGCGCCACGTATACCTCATGTCTGGTTTCTCTTTGCAGAAAATTCACAGAACGGTGGTTAATAGGCACACGGTGTATGAAAAAAACATAACAAGAAAAATATCTGAGTATGCAAGCATATAAAGAGCCTATGCAGCAACAGTGAAGAAATATACTGCAGATGGATAAATACGCACAAAATATACTATATAAACCAAATTATTAGAGTGCAAGACATTGTTTAGGTCCCTTTGGGTTTGGAACACAGAAATTGCACAGGAACCGTAAAATCCTGCATTCCATAGGGGTGCTAGGAGAAAACCAATTTTTAGAACTCCTCGGTGCCCTTTGCACGCAAAACAGCGAACACATACTTCTCGTGAGAATTTCAGCAGTCGGCGCAACGCGCAATCCTTCCGTTTATGAGCCGTTTATTTCGTCTTCCAAATTTGCCCCTTCCTCTCTCTCTCTTTTCTTTTCTAGGGAAGTGGCAAAGCGCCGTACCGTTTCGAAGCCCACCGAGTTCAAGGAACGACGGGGTCTCCCAGAAACAAACCAACCCGTCATTCCCTTGAAATTCCGGGGGATCCATCCTTGCTTCGCCCAATTCACCTCCGCCGGTAAACCCTAAACCCCGTTCCCCGCTCGTCCTCCCGCTCCCACTCCCACTCCGTCCGCCGCCGCGCCTCCGCTTCCTCGCACCCAGGGCGCCATGGAGTTCTGGGGTAACCTCTCCCTCCCCTCTCTTCCCCCATTCCCCGCGCGCGGCAGGATGTGTTTCCCCGTCTCGGTTCCGTTGTAGGTGTGGGTATCTGATTTTTACTCGATCTAGTTGTTAGGATCGTTCGAATTGTCCGCGCCCTTGGCGTAGTTGTACGCGTTTCTAGGGATTCGCATATTAAAACCGTTCTAGGTGTACTCTGTTAAGGCTGATGCGGATAAAATGGTTTAATTAATCGGCATCATCTTAGGTACATTGATAAAGCTGATACGGTACTTCACGTAGTTTGTTGAAAGCCTATGCTCACGTGGAACGTGACTGAACTATTTGTGGAAATATAATCTTCGTGTGATAAGTTTTGTGATTTGTTAAATAAAAAACGACTGGCATTCTTTACTCATCGTCATCGGCATCATGACTTGTTTTTTGCTACCCCAAGGACTCCATTTCTGTTATTGAAGTTCTCAGTGGGCTCTGTGTGACTAGGTGAACACAGCAAATAAATTTTCACCTGATCATCGATGAACATTACTGATGCAGGACAGTTATCAGTGGTTAATTTTACTGTCATTTTATTCACCTTTTTGGTAGCGTTCGATATGTCGGTGTTTCTGTTAACTTCCCACATGTGGAACAATGACTCCGAACTTGAAACCTTCTCGGAGAAGCATTTGATTAATTGAATTCGAAGCATTTAACTAATTCAACTGTGAAACAGGTCGCGAAGTCAAGCCAGGAAGTACTGTTTCCTGTGAAGCTGGTGCTGGTTCCTTTATCCACCTCTCACAGGTTTACACGTTTCCCACTCGATCAGTTTTGTTGCTTGTCTGTGTTAATTCTCATGACCTGAGGCCTTCAGAAGTGTGATTTGATTGTGTTTTCATCTATAGGCTGCACTGGCAGAAACAAAGAAAGGTTCTGAGAAAGTAGTTGTATTTGTCAAAGTTGGTGATTTGAAATTGGCTATTGGAACTCTCTCTGCTGACAAGCACCCTCAGATTATGTGTGATCTGGTTTTTGGTGAAGCTTTTGAGCTTTCTCACAATTCAAAGACTACCAGTGTGTTCTTCTGTGGTTACAAAGTTGTGAAGCCTGATATGTTCAAATATCCTTATGATTAGTTTGGTATTTGTTATTTCCACTTCACTCATTTGTTTAAAATATAACATTTGGTGACATTCTTTTCCTTAACCAATATCTTGCTTCGTTTACGACTGATTCTGGTGAAGAGGAAGGTAAAAACCGACTACCCACTGTTGTTTTACTTTTGTTATAATAAGAATAATAAAAAACCAACTAATTTTTATTCATTTCAGATGAAGAGCTGGAAACTGATGAAATTCCTGTGACGAACAATGAAACTGGTATGTAGCTTTGTTGAACTTCATTTTGTATTACCTTGATGCAGAGTTCACAAAAGATTTTCATTGGATTTGTTTTGATGATTTTATTTTCATTTCAACAAAAAGCTGCTGCAAAGATTCCTGCTAAGGATGGCACAAAGGACAAACAAGATGATGACAGTAGTGATGATACCGAAACCTCCAGTGGAACAGATGAGAGTGATGATTCTGAGGATGATTCCAGCAATGAAGGTGGCATGTCCAGTGGATCGGATGATTCCGAAGATGAAGAAACTCCTATGCAGGTATGCACCAGATAGTTACCTTTATTTCTTTTGCATCTACAATTTTTTTTGTAGCCATTTTGCATTTACAATCTTGATAGTTGCCCTTTCTTTTGCTTCTGCACCTTACCTGACCCCTTCTTCTCTGGATTCCAGCCTGAAGTTGACAAGAAAAGAACTGATGCTACTGCCTTGAAGACACCTGCTTCAGATAAGAAGGCCAAGATGTCAACACCGAAGAAGGATACAGGTGATGACAGTAGTGATGATACCGAAACCTCCAGTGGAACAGATGAGAGTGATGATTCTGAGGATGATTCCAGCAATGAAGATGGCATGTCCAGTGGGTCGGATGATTCGAGTGGTGATGATTCCAAAGATGATGAAACTCCTATGCAGGTACGTACCAGATAGTTACCTTTTTTTTCTTTTGCCTCTACAATCTTTGTTTAGCCATTTTGCATCTACAATCTTGATAGTTACCCTTTCTTCTTTTGCTTCTGCACCGTACCTGACCCCTTCTTCTCTGGATTGCAGCCTGAAGTTGGCAAGAAAAGAACTGCTGCTACTGCCTTGAAGACACCTGCTTCAGATAAGAAGGCCAAGATGTCAACACCAAAGAAGGATACAGGTAAATTCCTCTGTGATTCTTATGATAACCTTGTGAGTGAAGTTTGCCGCATGCGTGTTATGAACGCAATATCCTTATATCTTAGGTGACAAGAAGAGTGTTCATGTTGATACTCCTCATCCAGCAAAGAAGGGCAGCAGGACACCTGCATACTCTTTTATCTCAGGTGACCAGAAGAGTGTTCATGTTGATACTCCTCATCCAGCAAAGAAGGCTAGCAAGACCCCTGCAGATGGGAGATGGAAGGAGAAGGCCCCAAAGACTCCAGCTGAGAACAAGGCAAAGGAGAAATCTCCCAAATCAGGGAGCCATTCTTGCAAGTCCTGCAGCAAGTATGTGCAAAGCTTGAAAGCGTATTACTTGACTTTGATACCATTTGTTTCTTACCCATTATGAATTTTTACTGACTGTAGTGCTCTTCATTCAGGACTTTCAACAGTGCAGTAGCCCTTGAGTCTCATCAGAAGGCCAAGAAGCATGAAGCCTAGAGTAAAATGTTAATTAGAAGATGCTGGTTACTGCTTATTCCCTAGCACTCGTCTTATCAGCAAGAAAATTAGTAGTATTATTTGGTCCTTAAAACGATGGCATATGGGAAATGTTATTAGTGGGGAACTTGCCCAAGGTTTGGTTGCTTAATGACGATTATTGTTGGCTATTGGTTGATCCAGAAGCTTGTGAGCTCTGGTAGTGACAAGTGAGATAGTAGTTTCTGGGCATTTGGTGGTACCCTGTGCTGTTCCTGTGGTTGGAGGAATCAAACATGTGGAAGTTCATTTTTTAGTGCCTTGGCGTTGTGTCTACAACTACTCTTTCCTGTGTGCCTGCTTTTTGCTATTGCCCAAAATTTTCTACTTAGGTAATAGTGTTTTCTCACGTCATTTACAGCCTGTTTCTTTGCTCTTGAAATTTGCTGCTAGTTTCTATTGATCTGGGCGAGCGATTGATGCCGGCGTCCTGTTCTTGTATACGAGGCTTCCACGGGAAGCTGTAACGTACACAAAGGCAACAAAAATATTGCCATGCGGCCCATTCATTGCTTGCTAGCTGGGTTCTTGGATGGCTGCACGCATGCGCTTGAGCCTTGAGTGGTTGGGCAATGGAGTGTGAGAATGTGGTGACTGGGCTCTTGGCGGTTCACTGGTGAATGTTTTCGGCTCATGGTTTGTGCACATATGGTTAAAATTTGATACTGATAATTGATATTTGATTTACACGGTGGTGCCCGTGCACCTGGTACTGGTAGGCGTCACGTAGCTTTGCGCCTTCGCCAGTGTGCGCCAGGCGAAAGAAGATTAATACTAGTAAGTAGGAGTAGTACTGATCAGAGGCATGGAAAAATCCGCATTCATCACCAATGGAACTGCCGAATGATTTATTGCGCTTTAATTATGTTCCAAACCGCCTGCATGCGCATGATTGCGAAGCAAATGAAGTACCCAGATTAAACGGAAAGGTGTGTTTTGTTATTCCTGGCCGGTGGATAATAATTGTCTTTAAAATTTTTGAATTTGGTCAAGTTAATTTTCTCAAAAAACCGTACTCCTATGTGACAAGGAATGGTCCAATTTGAAACGGTTTTGCAAACCGATAATGCTCCTCGTTTAGTAAAAAGAAGATTGGCTGCATTAGTCGGACTGAGTGATCGTCACCTTCCAACGCAACCATGTTCGATCTGGCAACGATCGCGGCGTAATCGTACGCTTTTTATCTCAGTTTATATTAGCTTCGAAATTTGCCTTTTATCTTTCTTTTCTCCGGAAGGGGCAAATTAAACCGCAGTACCCTTGGCCGGGGTCTCCGCCAACGAACGCCCGGGGTCTCCGGAAATAAACCCACCCACCCATTGCCTACAAATTCTGGGGCCCGGGGGATCCCTCCTTTCTTCGCCCAATTCGCCTCCGCCGGTAAGCCCTAAACCCCGCTAACCGCTCGGCCGCTCCACTCCTTCGACGCTAGGGTTTTGCGCAGCTGCGCCTCCGCTTCCTCGAGCCGGGGCGCCATGGAGTTCTGGGGTAACCTCTACCTCCGCCTCTCTTCCCCGATTCCCATCATGTCCTCACCTAGCACCAGCAGGATGCATCTCCCGTCTCAGTTCCCTTGTAGTTCCAGGAATGTTGTGGGTTTCTGATTTTTGCTCGATCTAGTTGTGACGAATGACGATCGTTCGAATTGTCTGGCGCCCTTAGCGTAGTTGCACGCGTTCCTAGGGATTCGCATATTAGAGCCGTTCTCCGGGTGTACTCCGTTAAGGCTGAGTATGGAGTGGTTTAATTGATCGGCATGATTCATGTTATGGTGTTAGGTGTATCTCCACTTCTTCAGTAATTGTTATTTGACAAAAAAAAAACGATCGGTATCCTTTACTCATCAGCATTATGACTAGTATGTTCTCAAAAATCAGCATTATGACTAGTGTTTGCTGCCCCATGTATTCCATTTCTGCCATGGAAGTTCTCGTTGTTCTGCGTGTGACTACTGACTAGTCGAATTGTTTGTCCCCTTATATTTGGTGACACAACACATAGTTTTTACCCTGATTTTTTATGGATAGTGTTGATTGAACTATATACACATGACAGTTATTAGTGGTTTAATTTTTACTCTTTCGTAATGTTCAATATCCCATTGTGTTGGTGTCCTGTTCTCAAATTATCACACGTAGAATAATGAATCTGAAATTTACACCTTTTCAGAAACGCATTTAACAGTTGAATTCTCAGAGAATCATTTCACTAACTGAACTATGCAATAGGTCACGAAATCAGGCCACGAACTTCTGTTTCGTTCGAAGTTGATGATGGTTACGTTATCCACCTCTCACAGGTTTATGCATTCCCCTCTCGATCAGTTTTGTTATTTGTCCACATTATGTCTCATGATCAGAGGCCCTTATAAGCTGTTTTGGCATTATATATATAGGTTGCACTTGGGGAATCAAAGAAAGGGTCTGAGAATGTAGTTGCATTTGTCAAAGTGGGTGATAAGAAATTGGCTATTGGAACTCTGTCTGCTGACAAACACCCTCACATTGCGTGTGATCTGATTTTTCGTGAAACTTTTGAGCTTTCTCACAATTCGAAGACTACCAGTGTCTTCTTGACTGGTTACAAGGTTAAGATGCCTGATAAGTTCGAATATCCTTTTGATATGTTCAGTCTTTTATATTTACAATTTACTCGTTGTTTTAAAGTTTATCATATCATTTGCGTAATGCTCTTTTCCTTAACCAACATCTTGCTTTATTTACGTCTGATTCTGGTGAAGATGAAGGTAAAGCCCAAATATTTCTTGTTGCTTCAGTCTTTATTATTATATAAGAATCACAAAACCCAATTAATTTTTCTTCATCTCAGATGAAGAGATGAAAACTGATGAAATCCCTGTGAACAATGAAAGTGGTATGTAAACTTCCTTGAGGTTCATTTTGAATTACATTGATGCAGAGTTGCAGAAAGTATTTTTGTTGCATAAGTTTTGACGAAAATTTTGTCTCAAGAAAAATATGCTGCGAAGGCTCCTGCTAAGGGTGGTAAAAACGACAAACAAGATGGTGACAATGACAGTGATGATTCTGCAACCTCAAGTGCAACTGATGAGAGTGATGATTCTGAAACCTCCAGTGGAACAGATGAGAGTGATGATTCTAAAACCTCCAGTGGAACAGATGAGAGTGATGATTCTAAAACCTCCAGTGGAACAGATGAGAGTGATGATTCTGAAACCTCCAGTGGAACAGATAAGAGTGATGATTCTGAAACCTCCACTGGAACAGATGAGAGTGATGATTCTGAAACCTCAAGCGGAACAGATGGTAGACTGTCATCTGAGGATGATTCCAATGATGAATATGGCATGTCCAGTGAATCTGATGATTCAGAAGATGAAGAAACTTCTGTGAAGGTATGCACCAGAAAGTTACCCTTGTTTCTTTTGCATGTACAATCTGTTTATTGCCTTTGCCTTTTTTTGCTTCTACAATCTTACCTGGTCCCTATTTTTCTGGATTGCAGCCTGAAGTTGGCAAGAAAAGAGCTGTTGCAACTGCCTTGAAGACACCTGCTTCAGATAAGAAGGCTAAGATTTCAACACCTGCTTCAGATAAGACAGGTAGGTTGATACCTTTTTTATTCTTATCCCTTACTAGTGAAGTTTTGTACTTGTATGTTTTGAACACAATGCCCTTTTATCTTAGGTGACAAGAAAATTGTTCATGTCGATACTCCTCATCCTGCAAAGAAGGCCAGCAAGACACCTGCAGATAGGATGTGGAAGGAGAAGGCCCCAAAGACTACAGCTGAGAGCAAGGCAAAGGAGAAGTCCCCAAAATCAGGGAGCCATTCCTGCAAATCATGCAGCAAGTACGAGCACAGTTTGAAAGCTTTGATATCATTTTGATTCTTATGCATTATGAAACGTTGCTGACTTAGTGCTCTTCATTCAGGACTTTCAACAGTGACGCAGCCCTTCAGTCCCGGAAGGCCAAGAAGCATGATGCCTAGAGTAAAAGTGATTGGGTGATACTGGTTGCTACTTGTCCTAGCACTCATCTTATCAGCAAGACAATTAGTATTAGTGACAAGCGAGATAGAAGTAGTAGTTTTTGGTCATTTGGTGGTACCCTGTGCTGTTCCTGTGGTTGGAGAAATTAAATATGTTAAAGTTCAGTTTACAGTGCCTTGTGGAGTTAATGTCCACGGTTTTTCTGTTTCCTGTTTGGCTTTGCCTGCTTTGTGCTATTGCCCACAATCATTTCTATGTTGGTAAATAGTTTTCACATTTCATTTACAGTCTGGCTCTTTACTTTTGAAATTTGGCAGCATTTCATATGGCATATTGCCCTTTGTGGTCTCTTGAAATTACTATGGGAAATGAAAGTAAATTGTTAATAATGCAGCGAAGTTTACTTGGTGGATCAAGGTACATTGGCATGCCAGACTGCCAGTTAATCTCACATTTGAGAAGCTAGGATAGGAAAGATGAAACTAGTTACATTGTTCAGAGCTTCACAGTGCACCGATGCAACCAAACCGTTGGCTACATGATAATGTTTCATTTATAACATGCAACCATTACTTTACAGCTCTTGTTCATGTGAAAGTGACGAGGTCAAATTTCGTCCACTAACAACAATCATTTCGTTACATAGATATATTTCACTTGATCCATAAGGAGATATTCTTCTGTTTACATTCCAGAAGCCTTGTTCATGATCAGATTGTTGTAACCCATATTATCTGTTCTAGTGGCTGGATTGATTTCATTCATTTTGTGGTACGTTGTGGTCACTACAGCATGTTTTTCATGATTCACTATTTGATAGATTGTGGAATAATGAATAGTTAACTCAGTTCTTTTGTTCTCTTTTGCATAACATTTTCTTATTTATTATAACATGTGATTTGTCACACTATGCGCTCTGAAGCTCTTATGTTCATCCTTCTGTATACTGGTAAACATAGAAACAGCTGATGCTATTAAGCTATTTCCAGTCTTGTGAACAATGTAGTTAGCAATTGAGCAGTCCTCCACATTACAGCATGTGTTGTGGCTATAATAATCACATCACAATCCAAACAAAAACACACCCAACCTGACAAGACCAAACACAGAAATCACCCATTGCAACTGCTCACTGCCAATTAAAACATAGTATTCTATCGATGGATTACAACTGAAACAAATTCACCTCGCAACCAATCTGAATCTGTCAGTAATTGGCAAATCAACCTCCTGTGCAAGCCCAATTGCAATCAATCACAAACAGACGAAAGAAAATAGGCAGTACTAGTACCAGTTTGCACATTTGACACCACAGCATTCACTGAACAAGCTTTGATTATACTGAAGGATAACAGAGTTGCAAGGACCACAGGTGGACAATCAGATGCAAACAACCTTGCCTCATGACTTTTAGTTAAACCTACAACAGCAACTGACGAACAAGGCAACCGAACGACCGCAAGACCGCGGAGGCCGTACGAGCCGCAGAGGGCGAAGACGGAGGAGCGCGCATCAACCGCCGAAGCCGTAGAGGGTGCGGCCCTGGCGCTTGAGCGCGTAGACGACGTCCATGGCGGTGACGGTCTTGCGGCGCGCGTGCTCGGTGTAGGTGACGGCGTCGCGGATGACGTTCTCGAGGAAGATCTTGAGCACGCCGCGGGTCTCCTCGTAGATGAGCCCGGAGATGCGCTTCACGCCGCCCCTCCTGGCCAGCCGCCGGATCGCCGGCTTGGTGATGCCCTGGATGTTGTCGCGGAGGACCTTGCGGTGGCGCTTCGCGCCGCCCTTGCCGAGCCCCTTGCCTCCCTTGCCGCGGCCCGACATGGCTGGATTGCTCGGAGGGAGGTGGTGGAGGTGGGATTGATGCAGCGGTGGTGGGGTGCGCTTGGATTGGGGGAAGAAGACGGGGAGGAGGGGTTTAAATTGAGGAGAGCGCGTGAGGTGGGAGGAGAGGAAGGCCAGGTTTGTGCCGTCCGATGCGGATGGAATGGACGGGTGAGATCGGGAGGCGGGAGGGGTGCCGCGGATCGGTGACGTGGCGTGGGTGCGGATCGGTGCGTTGGCGGGGCGGGTTCTGAAGTTTCGTACGCGGAAGCGCGAGGTTGAATTTTGAGTGCGTTTTTGGGCGCGCGAGCGGATTCGGTCACGAATTTGCAACTGGATTTCGGCGCGTAGCGTACAGGACTACAGGGCGGATTTCTGTTATCTTCGGCAACCAGGACTTCGGGTCAAGGTTAATAAAACTGCAGTTAATCGGCCGGTTAAACCGGTCAACTTGCAACCGGGCCGGTTACACCGCTTGGAGGTTTTGATTTAAATTTTGAGGAGATTCGCATGCAATAAAACCGATAAAACTAGACGGTTAACTGTCAAAATTGGCGGTCAATTGTTAAACAAGTAAAATTTCAATTCAAAAATCTGTTTTTAAAAATTTATATCACTAAAACCGGTGGTTAACTGGTCAGTTAACCGGTCACCAACTGTCTACTTCCCTAATCGATTTTGTCCGGTTATTGAAACCTTGCAAGTTCGGGCACATACGCGGCACCGGAGAATTGAAACTAGCCACCTGTGTATTTATCAGAACTCACAAAAGGTTATCTATCTCATGTACCAATGAAATGAATCCAACTCGCAAGGAGATAGTGCATGATAGTATTTCAGATACAACATGCCAACATTACGTTTGAAATTCAAATTGCGTACTCCTGAGTCCTAACATTTGTCTACATGTATATGCATAGCAGTTTCTCTTCACCCACCTACTCCGTCTAACATTCTGTACACATATGTGGTTTCACCGTCACATTTACAACATCCGATGACGCACGGGTTAACATCTGCACATGATTTACAATCACATTGACTAGATGCACCAAACTAGTTGCTAGTTGAACAAAAGATCTGTGTTACGGGGTCACAAGTCAGTTGCTCCATCTCTTCTTTGCCGCCTCTGTGATGGCTCCTGGAAGTAAGGATGATTCAGTGCTTCATCAACACTTAAGCGGTCCTCCTGCAACATGGGAATGATAGTGCGGATATCAATGGGCCGCAGAATCAATAAAGTGATAAACAAAATTAAACCTATCACAACAGGACCATGGATTGAAATCCCGGACTGTAGCGGGAAAAAATCCCGGCGAAACCGGTCCGGAATCCCGGTCATTCCGGACGGAATCCCGGATTGCTACAGTATCCAGGTCCGGTTTCGTCCGGAATCCCGGAATCCTGGCCGTCCCGGTCCGGACCGGGAAATCCGGAATCCGTGGAATCCGGCCGGATTCCGACCGGGATTTCAATCCATGAACAGGACACCCAACAGAGTTATTTGTAGCCCCATTATCAACGCCAAGAAGGTAATGAAGTGGTGCCTATAATTCTTGGGATTTTTTTTAAAAGCATGGCACATCTGAAGGCAGAATAGCAGTGGCTGTGTTTTGCCGGGACAATTCCCTTCTATTCAATTTGTCAGTGTCCCTAGCCATACATGATTTATTACACACTCAGGAAGGGAATATTTCTACAGTGATAGGGTTCAACAAACTTACAGGATGCCATACTAGTAGCTGACGCGCCAGTCGCAGTGCCCATATGTTTGGAAAGCTGTAAAGTATAAGAGCAATGGGAGTATTAGATATGAAAAGCAATCGTGATACTACAGGGATCACTGAAGATGTCCATGTGTACTATAAGAAAAGAAATGTCGACCCTAGTTTAAGAGGATCTCTGATCTTCACTTGATGAGCAAATGATTCTTCAGAGCATCTCCAAGAAGCTAGCCCAAACTGACCCTTAAAGGAAAAAAAAGTAACACAAATAAATCAGCAAGATGAAGCTATAGTTGTAAAACTAGAGTTTTTGATCAAAACAACAATAATGTGCTCAGGAAAGAAGTAAATACTTGTCATATCCTATATCTAATAGTTTTGAGGAGATAAATGGACCAGCTGTTCTAACCTGTTCTGGGCCAACACTGCCATGACCATGATGTTGTGAAGAAATTCCTGGCACTAAAATGCACAGCTCCATATATGATCTTAACCTAACATCAGAACAGAAAAGGAAATAACGTTATGTCAAAAATACTAAACTCTATAAGATACACATTCCCAAACTGCACAGCTATCAGAAAGACCTCAATTATACAACACCAAATAATCCAGACACTTGACAATTACACTGAGCAGGACCAGAAATGTAAAATTATGCCAATGGGACAAAGATAATAATTGTCAGTGTGCTAGATTGACTGTACAGTTAGAAAGCATTTTTTCTGTTATCAGCTGGGTAGACCAAGAATTCAGCAAATCTTCATCCGAATGCCTGTCATACACTTCAAGTTAGGGCCCACAGTTTCTTCCACTGTCCAAAAGATAATTTATGGACTACCTTATCAACCTTCTGATGTACCCTAACAACCATGTGGTTAACATGCAGTTTAACTAACTCATCAGAACTGAAACATCTGTGATGGTCATAGACTTGCTAAGAGAATCAAACTGTAAACTGTATCACTTTGCCAATCAAGAAACAGGTTACATTACATTTCAAACCAAAAGAATCAGAGCATTATCTCACTTGTATGCAAGATCCTTTGTTTGTTCACTCCATCCTTCAAGTCGCTGATCCATTAAAACCCGCATGCGGTCACTAATCTGGAAAACATGTGGAGAACCCACAATCAACTCCAGCATTACGACTCCAACACTCCAAATGTCATACCTGTAAATAAGTAGGAACTTAAGTGACTTGCTATACAGCTGTTTTCCAAACATACTGTAGTAAGATTAAGAAAAAAAGGTAAGACAAAAGAGACATACTTCAGTCTTGCATTTTGTGATCCCTGAAACCAGTTTGAATTAAGAAGTGCCTCTGGAGGAGTGTACTCAAAAGTCTGTTCAGATCTGGAAATAAGTTCAAGATAGGATTAGAATGGATCCAAACAAGTTGACATAAATGACAGTGGTACAATATATGGTAACGGATGCATTTAAATCTTTGGCCAAGCAGAGATACAAAAAATCCTATTTAAAAAGTCTCAGGCAAACAAAGCAAGGGACTGAAGTACAAAATGAGCAGGCAGTGGATATAGAACATCACATATTCTTCTATTCAAATGCAAAAATGTCTTTATTCTGCGGCCCAAAAGGAAAGGAAAATGATCACACACCGAGTAGGCCCCGAATCATAAAGATGCTTCAATGTGTAATCGTCAATGGCACTGCCGAAGTCAATAAGACGCCTGCATACAAGAAATTGTGTTTTAAGTATTGACTATTGTAATATCTTTCTAACACTTATAGATAGGCTACAATGACTATTGTAATTTGAGAAAATAATTTTACAAGATAGATCACAGTTCACAAATCAGAGTCATGCAACAATGTATGTGATGTCATTGTCTTCATCTGTATTTGGTCTCATTGCTTTGTTAGTTAACAAGTTCAGATAAGGAATATATGAAATCATACTCAAAATTGAAGAAGCAATATCCCAACAATCAAACAATATTGAAATACTTTGCCAAACAATACCCATCTGTGAGATATTGAGATACAAAAGTAATTAAAGATTTAGCATAAGGACCCCTTTTTCTCCAAATACTTTACCAAAGTGTCTGAAATAGCTTACATGGTGGTCGACCTACTCAGGCATCTACCACAACAGCCATTTTTTAAAACAAAAAGTATACTGGTGTTAGACATCAAATCTAGGTTATAATAACAACAGCAACAATGCCTTTTAGTCACAAGCAAGTTGAGGTTAGGCTAGAGATGAAACTCACAAGAACTAACAAAAAGAAGCAAAATAGAGGAATATAACATAAAAGAAATTGAAATGCAACATACAAGACAATATAACAGACAGTACAAGGAGAATGGAGAATCACACAAAGACAAAAGACTCAGGTGTGCAAATTTTATACTTAAAGAACATCTTGATTCTTACATGTTCAGCTTGTTTTGCTTTGACTCAGATGGAACCTCTCTTAAACACTTGCCAGTCTCCATGCCCTCAAAGCAGATGATCATGTTCTCTTCCATGGTGTAAATAAACAATATTAACATGAGTACTCCAGACTTTTATTGTACATGTCTTCTAGTTCAATTTTGAACTACAAAACTTGCCCTAATGTCAACAAATAGAAAATAGAGGTACTACGTAGTAGGAGGAGGGGGGGGGCTGTTACTGGAAACAAAACATGAATAGAAAGCAATTGCATGTACCAGGCTTAATATCCCTGTGAGTGATATTGCGATCATGACAAGCCTTCAGCCCCATCAGCTAAAAAAAAGGGAACAAATGAACATATCTTAAGTCACTTAAACATTAAGCACCATACAGAACTATTCTTGTTTTCTTTTCGACTGTTAATGATACCTTAATTTAGCAAAAGCTAAAAGAATTACTCGAGAAGCATTAAAATGCTTGCATCACATTTGGTTTACGTGTTGACCATAATGACAGCAAGAACATACCAGTTGCCATAAAAGATTTTGCATTTGCTTTTGCCCATCTTTTGTTGTCCTTAGCCAATACCACCACTTTGATGGCTGGACAACTTGAATGTGCCGAACTCTCTCATTATCGCTCCCAGTAATTAGCTTCGTTTCTTCAGCTGTATATATCAGTTTTGACAACGAGCGGCCTTCATTACGGTACACAAGCCAAATTTCCCTTGATTCTGACTCAAAAGATTCTACAAACCTAGCCACATGCTTGAGTGGTTCTTCATAAGATGACATGTTCTTTTCTAGACGGATAAAAGGATCAGATTGCACATCCACCGAAAATATTGTAGATGATGATTCTGCCCTCATCAAACCTTCAAGAGTTCTGGAAGCATTTGAAAATAATTCCCCAAAATATTTCTCCCTCAGTCCACTCAAGTAAGCAGCATGTCCTCTCTCCACCTGCATTTTCCAATCACGTCTAAGGACGATAAGAGTCACCTTCCATCTAAATACTTGTTTTAGGGAAACATAGGAATAAGGGTAATCTGCATCTAGGTAAGCATTTACATAGTACATGTTTTAGTAAAACCTAAATTTCTTTAGCTGTTTAAAAGGAAAAATGCTTCATGCAATAGCATAATTGTTAAAGAATCACAAAGGTTTGAAGGAGCACCCAAATGAATCAAATAAATTGGACTTCAAGAAATGATCATTGTTGCTGTGTATGCAGCCTGAATTAGATTAATTCACCAAAGGTAGTACAATCATGAATACAACTACGAACATGAAACTATATGTTTGGACAACTGCATCACATATAATATTTGTCTTACCATTATGCGCTTCAGTATGAACAAATCACCATCTACTGTGTCTGAGGCATGACTTTCATCAGATGACATTGAGCTTGAACTTGTGCAATTATGTGAGCCTGACTTTAGCACAGTGGTATAGTGTGGATGATTTTTAGGTGCATCTACATCTTCAGAGCAATTCCAATGAAATGCTAACCAGACTTCACCATACGAACCGCGATCAAATCTTTTCTTTAGCTTGTACCTGAATATTGTTAACTGTTAAGCAAAAGAAACTACACGTTTGTAGATACAAGCATTGAATTATTCCCATAAAATGTACATTTATTGAAGTTATGAGCTATATAAGGCATGTATAATGTATCACATACACTACTTTTCTTGAGCTTGCACCTGAATATTGTTAACTGTTAAGCAAAAGAAACTACATGTTTGTAGATACAAGTAGGGAATTATTACCATAAAACGTACATTTATTGAAGTTATGAGATATAAGGAATGTATAATGTATCACATACACTACTTTAGAAGAGAGAGGGGACAATAATTGAAAAGAACCAAATAGTGTCAGATGGCTCATATGCACTATGATCTGACAACTCAATAGGCAGATAAAGCTTGCCAAATGAAGTAACCCTCAGGGTGATTCTTCCACATAGGCTCAAGGTTTGATGGCATATAGCAGGTTAGATATTTATTAAACATCAAATTTGGCTAGTGGGTAGTCAGACAAATACATATGAACTATTCTAAAGACCCTATACTTTGACAGCACCAATAGGCCATGCCTAGAAGGAACAGATGCTATCCAATCCAAATAATTAAAATTCTCACAAAGCCAAACTAAATGAAACAGTACCTGAAATCAGCGATCTTGTGGCCAAATGAATGCGAACCACTTGGCTTGCTTCCATTATGTGGAACAGAGTCAAGCAAACCAAAAAAGTTTGCAAAGACATCAGGACTACTGCACCGCTCCATTTCACCATCTTGATGGCCAAGGTACCAGCAAAAAGAGTTATCCTTGTATTTCTCAAGATTACCTGTACAAACATGTATAACAGATCATGAAAAACAATCATAAAATATGTCAAGCATTGCACTGCATCCGTCCACCCCTTGGCACTATATAGAGGCAATACAAAGCTTGAGTCTTAGGAGAAAATTGTCAAAACGATGAAACAATGGATTATAAATCATTTAAAAGAAGATTACACTGTCCAACACCCACTCATGAGCATTGGAAAACATTGAGTTTTTTCTCAAAATCATTAAACTTACCATCAGAAGATAAGACAGTCTCAGCTGGTATATTATCCAAGTCATGTACTCCTTCATGATGATATGCTTCTGGTACCCTAAATATGTAGTCCATGTCTTCATCCAGACTCTCCGATAAGTAGAAACAACCAAGTCTCTTGAGTTTTGTTTCAACCTAGTTTCAGAGCAAGCAAAAGAACTCTAATGGGATGATCCAATTAATCATAGTAAGGTAAAAACAGAAGAGTAATGAAAACAATGTAGGAAGTATTTTATTGTCAAAGACTCAGCAGAACATTATATATATGCTACATGAAACATATAACAAGACCGAAGACCTTAATACAGAGAGTAAATTGTACAATCTATTTGTTTCATTTAGTAAATCTAAATTGCAGCAAAAAAAAAAAGGACACTATATTTCTCACCAAAAACCTCTGAAACTGTGTTGATGAACGTTTGAAATATTCCATGTCAATAACAGACGAACTAGCACCATCATCTGCAAGCCAAATGGAATACATGTACGTAAAGTTAAAGATAAGGAACACATGAACATAACATCTGAACAAACTCATATGCTAGCCACAAGGAAATACATATAAATAAAACCAAGGAAAAGGCTGCAAAAGTAGAAACTGAAGTAAACTTAAGGTGGACTGGGCCTAGTGGTGAGGTTGAACGGGTAACTAACGGAACAAAATGATGCAGAAGTAGCAAACATTACGGTACTTGATAGTATATAGCTAGAATAAATGAGAAGGGATTGCTTTTGAGTGAAAATTTTGACCTTCCTATTTAGGATTTTCAAAATATAATAGAGGTTTCACTATAAGCAGATAATTTATAATATCATGAACAGTCTAGGGTTGTTTGCAACCAGCCAATACAAATATATATAAATGATTTAAAATAAGATGACAATGCACAAATTTATGGATAATGGATTGGTTACACATACAACTAATAAATACAGTAAGTGATTAGTGAGGCTACCATGCATAGATTGGTATGGAATACTCTGTAATGGTGATATAGCTGCCTTGGGATTTTCTTCAAGATGGGACCAATCTTTTAATGCAGTAGTAGAGCCACTAGACGATCCCAACGGAACAACAACAGCTGCCACATTGTCTGTTGTGCCTTTCTGCAAAGCTAGTTGAATTACATAATCCGCCAAATTCTGTTGTGTGGTAGCAAATGTTCCTGATTCCTGGTTAGCATTCAGTTTCACATGCAGCATCAAGTCACAAACGTCTTGCATAGTCATTTTTTCAAAGATCCCATCAGATGATGCAATAAGAAAACTGTCATTTGGTTGCAGAAACTGCCACCCTATCAATTCAGGTGTGGATATTACACCGTACCTGCAAGAATAATGAGGTGCATCAAATCGGAAAATAGCTTCTATACCACATGCAAAAAGTTAGATGCAATAAATTTCATATTTTAAAAATTCTACTTTAGCATGAGACTAGTACTCTGCTTCCAGAGCAACATATTTTAATGGTTCGTATGCAAATGCTCCTGTCACTGCCTCGATACTTTAATCTGATTACTCATTTTTTTAACACTTTTGTGAACTATGGAAGTGGATCATCTAGGCATTTGACAACAGATGTTTATCTAACAGTGAGTACCAAATAAAAATGAGGAAATTGACAAGTGAATACCGCAATGGAGAAATACAAAACAAATAACTAACCGTTTGTAAGGAAGATCACCGATAGCTCTTGATAGCGCTAGCTCACCATTAACACGGTATACACCAGCCCACTCAAGAACATAACCACCAGAAGCCTCCACACGGCTTCTTTCATCTTCTCTATCAGGATGATGGTCCTTAGTCAGTTCTCTTGGATGATACAAGGGCCCATCATAATTTGCCAAAGCAAATTCGTCCTGATTGCTGGAGTTCCTCCTTCTCCTTCGTCTCCCTGATACAATGCACACCTTCATATCATTTTTTTCCATGAAAAATAAATTGATCAAGATACAAACATATATAATGCAAAAGAAAAATTTTGTATGCGATGATACATATAGCTCGGGAGCATTTCTTCTTTATTAAAAGTAGATAAATTCTGAACATACTGCTTATAGGATCACCAACACATACATGACCAAGTATTGATCTTGGATTCTTTGTGATTGTGTCCTACCAAATTATTATCAAGTGTTCAAGCACAAACTATCTCACCCTAATGTATCCAGGGCAAGAACAAAAGGCAGGTAGCAAAAATGGCAGCCAGACAAATGTTAAGACTAATCCACATCCAGGTGGTGACCTGCAAATCATATGACCTTGTGACTTAGTCATACAAACGGATGCAGTGAAGGAGAGAATCATTAGCATCAGAACAAGACCATACTGATAGACAGTATGCTTGTGTGCCACAACATTGGTAATAGGATTCTGGTAAAAGGATATGCCTACGTTCTGAATAGCTGTACATGATTACTAGAATTAAAACATTTTCAATGCTAAATTTTTCTATGATAACTCATGATGTTTGAATTTACACAGCAAAGACCTTGCACAACTTTTTCGCCATGAAGAATTTGAAAAACAAAGGTGATCCAGACTTCTCAACTGTGATAAACTAGTAGTCATCATATCTTAAGTAACTCATGATCCAGAGAAATATGAATTCAAGGAAGGGAGGCGGGGACAGTAGAAGAAAAAAAAACTAACTATTCTTCTTTTGATGATGATGATCATGTCCTTCTGAGCACAGAAAAGCTTTTGAATCTCCTACATTGGCAGCTATGATTTGCCCATCAGCTATCAAAACCACGGTGGCTGTTGAACCAGACTCAAAATTTTCCCGCAAAGCTTCCTGCATTTTACAGAAGAATCCATTTAAGCAATTATGAACATGTGTTATCAAATTAGATTTCAAATAATTAAAAAAAAGACCTTCCTTGGAGAATGTCAAATCAATATCATGAACTGCCCTCTTTAAAGATTCCTTCAGAACTTCCATGTGGTATGAATGATCTAATATTGCCGGTGATAAACAACATAACCTGCAAATTATCATCTAGCAAATTGGTTACCCTGAAAACATGCCTAACCATTTGGAATAAGTTAAAATAATTATTCATTTCAGATTAGCCTATCCCAACTTGCTTGGGACTAAAAGGCTTTGTTGTTGTTGTTGTATTCATTTCAGATCAAGGAAACACCACTGCTGTTATTGTACTGTTTTTACAGATCTAAACTTCTAACTCAAATATCATAATAATTTAAACCCATGCCTGCTCAAGAGTCTCAACAGAATGTAATACTGTACAGTATAAACACAATAACAATCGAAAAAAGATTAAACATATTGCATTTTTGTTATTAACTAAATCTACAGAAAGATCAGGACAGAACTGTAGAACACATAGTTAAAATCATATGCTAAGAAAATAGTTTCACACCTTATAGAGAAGCATTTGCTCCAGTTTTGTATAATAAGCAAAAAAAAGGATGATATAATATAACAGAGAGTTTTCACATGGGAAGACACCATTAGACCTAGTGGCATAGTGAACCATGCACAGCTGAGCAATGCGTCAACATATTGTTACACTAGCTTCTTATCATTCGTAACCAGAGAGTAACCGCATTCGCTGTATTATCCTAACAGTAGACTATCAGCATCATACTTGCAGGTGTACAGTACAGTCTTGCAGACATGAAAAATGCATAACTGGAAATACTAGGCATGTACTAGCAATACTGAGGGTCTATATAGCCCAAGAAAGAATGCTGCAGAAGTAAAATATATTTCAGAAATACGTCCATGTGGAACCAGGAGGCAAAAAAGTACATGTTATATCCGTAGATGATAGCTATGCTATTTATCAACAAAAAAGAACAGATGTTAAAAGGCATACCCCTCTCCATGATCAGATCCATCCTCCTTGTACATATTAAGCACATCGTTAAGGATAGCAATTTCCCTATTTGTCAGCTTCCCAATAGATTTTCTGAACATGATGGAGTATATACCATCAAGAAGGAAATAAACATGGAGCAAGAAGTATTCCAGCAAAAGCTTCGAAGCCATCTGACTAGCCTCAGCTCCGTTGTGACCATCAAATACAGCTATCACTCCCACATCAACCTCTTTAATCCTCATTCGCTCTGTATTTTGTCAGTAAGTTAACTAACGAATATACAGAAAGTTAACAAGTCATGGAATTAAACCAGAATAACTAAGACACATTTGAAATAAAAAATCTATCTAAATGTGTTTGATGAAGCACATAACAATTATCAACCGTACTTGTTACCAATCCTAGAGGGATCTCATACTCAGTGTCACAATTTGCTCGCCATTCTATTAGGACCTCACTACTGTCCACATCATCACTCATTTCGTACAAGATATAGAGTAAACCACACAAATAAAAGCATATTGAACTCTATCCGAAGGTAGAACATTGTATAAATCTTTGATTTGATCACTTTTTTTTTTCGAAATATAAATCTTTGATTTGATCACTAGCTAAGTGCAGATATCTATGCAATAGGGCTACAACACCACGATCGTACCACGTATATACACGAATTCGAAACTCATTTTGTTTATTTTTCCTACCTTGCTCTCTGATTGGAGGAATAAAAACTCAACCTTTCTGTTCACAACTACGAAGCCGTACCTATGAAGGGGATGCGGATGCCGAGGGCGCAGACGGCCCGGTCCTCCTGTGACCGCCGGCGCCCGCGGTCGGTCGCCACGTGGCACTCCTTGGGAGAGCTTTGACCCCCATCCCCCTCGCCGCCGGACGGGAGGAGGGTCCAGCGCGGGCAGTGCGCAGACTGGAACACCGCGGGCGCGCCGCCCTCCCGGTACACGCCGAGGCACGTCGCCGACTCTCCCGCGCACCGCGGCAGCTGCGCGGCGAGCGCGAGGACCAGGAGGGGAAGAGGAGGCCGTGGTGGCCGGAGACGGGCAAGAGCATGGGCGAGTCGCCGGTGGTGGAGAGGAGAAACGGTGGGCTTGCGCCGAGAGCCGTAACAGCTTTGCTGGGCCTGAGATTCTTAACTGCTGCGCAACGGAATGGTTGGGTGAGGAATTCTGGGCCTCCACCCGCGAACTTGGGCCCATTGAGCTTTCTTAATTCGAAACTTTTTTTTTTGCAAGGGTTCTTAATTGGAAACTGCGATATGTATTCCTCAGAAAACTGGAAGAAATACGTTAATGTTTGAACATCTGCACATGTACGAAACTGATGAAAATTTTGCCTAAAAAAACGAAACTGATGAAAAATACAGTCGATGAGAGATGCAGAAGAAATGGCCAAACTCTTTGCACATATCTTCGGTAGTGTAGGATTTATTTTCAATCGCATGCATGATCATGTTTTTTCAATCCTACACTTCCACATTTGCAGCTGAACGTGCTCCTGCTGAGAGACCTTTCGTGCTTGAGAAGCAGATGACGAAAAGAGCTTATGGTTCTTATCCTCACTCCGATCTCTCAATCGGTGCTCATCACGTGTTCACCACCACCACCACCATGACAATAAGTTGGAGGTCGGTGCTGCCCATTTTCTGTGCTCTTGACTTCGTTTTGAAATTACTTTGGCGATTGGTCCAATATGGCACGTTTTTTACAAAAAGGAAAAGAACGAACAAACGCGACAGTGGACAGAACTTCATAATCCTCTTACCTCTTTGATTTGTTAGCAGACACTGGACTTTTCTACGAACCAGTAAAGTTCGCTTTTAGAGGAAATGGAACCGGCAAAGTTGTGCGCTTCGTGGTTCACTGGCCAGAAAACAGCATGATAGTGGTGCCTCCTCAGCCTCAATTTAAATTACGGGTCACTCAGTTTCGATGGGAAAAGAAGAGATTTTAAGAGGTCGAGTATGTTTATTTCCTTCAGTCTACTAACCATTGTACCAAAGTCAATTAAACGGCAACTTTCCTCAGCCAAAAACAATGGTGGTATGGGAGTTAAAACAAAAAACTGGGAAAAAAGGTCCCACCGAGATTTGAACTCGGGTTACTAGATTCAGAGTCTAATGTCCTAACCGCTAGACCATGGGACCTGTGGTGTCTGTTGAGGCTTTGTATCCTTATTTATAGTAATTTTTCGTATGTAACGCTTTAATGCTTGATACATGTCATGTAGCCCATTGTTTCGGTTGCAGCAGTACCCCAGTTTCAGAAACGAGCATGGTGTGCCGTTGCTGCTCATGATGATTTGGTGGTTCGCTGCTGTTTGTCGGAGCAAAGAGGAGAGACATTATCAGCTCCACACGCACCTAGCCTGGACGGGACAAAGGCGCACCAATCGGAGGGGAAAGTGCGGCAGCACACACACGGCACGCATTGGGCAGGTTCAGCAAACGCAACTACGCAAGCTAAGGCTGTCTCCAACGGATGTCCTATTCGGTACCCCATATCCAACACGAAACGTGAAAATCATTCTCCAACGGGCGACTCAAAGCAGAGACCCATCGTGGGCACTGTCGAGGTCGCGACCCAGCAATAGGTCTGTCTCGTCCCCTCCCTATTCCTGTTCTGCTTGTTGGAGCCGTGCCGCAAGTCTCGATTCGCGCCGCCTGGTCGGCCGGGCGTCCACCTCGCGGTCGGCGTGGGCCCTGATGGCGGTGACAGAGATCGCCCGCAGCTCGTTCAACACCGCGATGGAGGAAGAATCGCGGGGCGACGGTGCTGGAGACCGCCTGCAGCTTGTGCTGCACCGCCATGGAGGATGTGCGACGCGGCAGCGCCGAAGACAGCCTACAGGTGTTGCGCTGCGTGGAGGACTCGCGGGGCTGGCACACGAAGACGACGGACGTGGAGACCTCATCCCGCGCGAGTGCCGCTGGTGCGCCAGAGGATGCGCTCCGCCGTCGCCCGCGAGCTCTCGGCAGCCGGGCGAGCGCGTGGCGGCGACCTCCCCGCCTCCCCGCGCCCGACGCTGCAGCTCCGCCGCCGGCCAAGCTCTCGGGGCTGCCGCGCCCGCTCGAAAGCTCCGTTCGACCAGGAGCGACCGAGCTCCCAGTGGCCAGGCGAGCACCGCGGCAGCGGCATCCTCCGCCTCAGCTCCCCGCCCGACTCGATTGACTCGATTCTTAGTCTCCCGTTGGAGACGAAGAGTATTTGGGTGGTGCCCTTCAGCCTCACGAGTACCCATTGAGCTCTTTAGGTATCGGATTTGAGTCTCCTTCGTTGGAGACAGCCTTGGAACTGATGGAGCCAAGGCACACTACTCCGGTCCATTTGCAACCGAGCACTGATATACTCACACATGTTGGAAGAATCAGATAAAGCCTGTAGTTTGTACCATTGTGCAGACCCATCTCCCATGGGATTTTTCTTTTTTGAGGCAAAATCCTTTCATTAACTACTGACCAGTTCTGTTACAATGGCAGGTTGCTAGACCGCACCAGAACACACGCTGGCCATTCGGCACTGTGCAGACACCATGGGCAGCCATTCCAGCTGCCACTCTGTTACAAGCACAGGGACACACTGAAATTGAACATGAATCAAATTGAAGAGCTATGAATCCTAATCTTCCTGAAGAGACCTTTCCTGTGGGATACAGATATGATTTACAATCTGAAAGGAAAGGTCTATCTTCTAAACATCAAGCGCCTGTAGCTCAGTGGATAGAGCGTCTGTTTCCTAAGCAGAAGGTCGAAGGTTCGACCCCTTCCTGGCGCGTTTTTGCGTTTTTTTCCTGGAGCGTCTGTTTCACGGAATTGTTTTCTCAAAGTTGGAATAAAACACGTTTTGTCAAAAAAAAAATCATTCAAGTAACCAAGGATGTGTTTGGTAACAGAATAGTAACGTAATCGTAATGGGTAACAAACTACAGTGTAATTGAAATCAATGTATGTCAATACCCCTTCCTGGCGCGTTTTTGTGTTTTTTTCCTGGAGCGTCTGTTTCACGGAATTGTTTTCTCAAAGTTGGAATAAAACACGTTTTGTCAAAAAAAAATCATTCAAGTAACCAAGGATGTGTTTGGTAACAGAATAGTAACGTAATCGTAATGGGTAACAAACTACAGTGTAATTGGAATCAATGTATGTCAATACTGACTTTGTTTGGTTCACATATTAGTATGGGAATCAAAACATGGTGCTGAGTTTGTGAGAAAAGACATGAAAATTCCCGATCTCCATGAAATCACCGTCACCACAGAGAAATGAAGATATAAAGAATGATATATCAAGGAAGCAAACAAATTTCACATCAAATTATTACCGAGATTATTTCTTATAAATCTTCTCTAAATTTCTCTTCAGATCCTATTGAATCAATTAACAAGAAGGACAATCAACCCACGGAAGATGCACAAAACCAAAAAAATAATCAAACAAATAGATTCATCTGATCTTTCTCTTCCGAGATAGATACAAGGGGCCAGAAAAATAATCAAAAAAATCAATTCATCCGAAGCGGGGATGAAGCGGGCCCGAGAAGAGGGAATCAAAGCCGGATGTGGTGCTGGTGGTGATGCCTGTTGAAGTATAAATATATTGTCCAACCTTTCCCATAAATTTAGGCTTTTGGGTTCAATTGGTTGGTGTATACAAACTTATCAATGCCCTCCTTCTAGCGCCCTCTCGCCGACTTGAAGCGCCGCCACCATCTCTTCCCGTCCCGTGCTCCACGGAAGAACGAGTCTAGGGTCAGGGGAAAGAAAGGAGACATGACTAAGAGAATTGACAGAGTTGGGAGAAGGAGAGGAGAGCTGCTTGTGCTTACAAATCGGAAGAGGAGTGTTGTGCTCGCCGGAGATGCGAGATAGGGTAGGCGGCGGCGACGTTCGACTTCAGGAACGAGAACGAACGGACCGAGTGTCGTATCGATTTGTTTTCGGATGGGGGAGGAGGGATTCACCTTTGTATAGATCGATATCCGATTATCCGGTAACGCATTGCGGGTCACGTCACACCAAACACAAGTAACATATTGAGATTGCGCTCGCGACCCGAATGCGTTACGGATCCGCAAACCAAACACGTCACAAATGAAGAAGGTCCACCTCAATCAAGTAACTAATGTGTTCACCTTAAAAAAAAAGAACTAATGTGGTTGGATCTTAAAAGCCGAGTTTAGTTGCACGAGCACAATTGAAAACGATCTCGATCTAAATGATTATTCTAATGAGTTTGTGCAACTTTAGTGAAAATAACATCTTAGGCCAGTCTCGGTAGGAATTTTATAAGCATTAAATGAGGCGCCACATCGGCTAAAATGATGACATGGCAAGGTAATTAATATGAAAGAGATAAAATGAGTTTCATTAGGATGAAACTCATTTGGCACTCGTTTCATAGGTATGAAACTCTAAGGCCGGTCTCAATGGAAGTGTCATGGTAGTGTCATGAGCATTAAATTTATCGACATGACATGAGAGAGAAGAAGGGGAGTGTCATGGGATGAGAGATGAGTGTCATCACCATGACCCTCCACCGACACGGTTCTTAAAAAATTCTTTTTGATAACCGTGTGATGACACTCTTCACCGAGACCGGCCTAATGAAGCTCCCACGAGAACATAAAGTTTCATACTAACATATTTTGACCAATCTCACCGCAACAACTATATGTTAATTTAATGATACAACTTGTCTATGAAATCGTGAGATGAAACTGTACATTGAGAGTGATCGTTTCATCCACCAAATCATATCTCCAAATCCGATGTGGCACTCTTAGTAAGTATGAGATGAAAGTATGCATTGAGACCGACCTTACAATAATTATGATTTGGCCTAGGTAGAGATTACACGTCTCCTCTTGTAGTAGCTTACTCCTTCTATCTCAAAATAAGTGTTATTCTCGTTTTTCGAGGAGTCAAATATTTTCAACTTTGATCAAGTACTAAACTTTATAGCACATAATTAGGTCATTCTCAATGAAGTCTTTCATAAGCATTAAGATATATGTCACATATGTAATTTTTGCTGACATGACAAGAGAGTTATGAAGAGAGATAATGAATCATTTCATCTCTTGTGGGAGTGCTTTCATAATGAAAGGTTCTCGGCTCACTTACCTAAAACTTTACTATGGAAAAAGTACAATGAAAACCCACCGAGAATAGCCTTAGTATCATTGTCAAACATTTTCAACTTTGACCAAGTATTAAACTTTATAGCACACATAAGTAGCATCATTAGATAGGTTGTTAAATTTATTTTAATAATAAACTTAGTTTAAGATATAAATATAATATGGCGATAATTATTTTGGAATAGAGGGAGTATTTATTATAAATATTATCTATGGAAAAATCAGACATTGATGGGATAGATGCTTTTGGTTGTCAAACCTCAAACTTACAATCTCACTTTGTTTTTTTATTGCATAATACACCCCTTCAAATCCTATTTCTAATGACTGATCCCACGCTAGCGACTTAAATGGTGCTTAGGTTCATTGGATCCATCACAAACGAATTTCTCTTCTCTGGCCGACATAATTTCTATGCAAAACGACTGAAATACCAAAACAATCCTTTTGTATAGTATGTGCTTGTAATCGTGCTTCTTAGAGAGCCTATAGAAAAGTTCATTTTCGCAACGAGAAAGTGTAAACAATCGGCTTCCACTACGGGTGCGCTTGGTTCGGAACAAGGTGGGGCGGAAAATGGGATCGCGCCCATCTCATACCACCTCGTCTCTCAAACCAAACACGACCTAACATGCTACGGCAAAAAAAAAAAACGGAAAAGACGGCAGGACTTAACACCTTCAGTGCCTTGTTCGTTTTCGTGGAAACGGATCCCACATAGATCCGGACATGGATTGAGTGGTTCCAACTCTTTCACTTCACCCGGGTTTGCTGCGTTCCATGAGTTAGGGTCATGGATTGGTGCTAGGTCTTCAAGCCATGGAATAGAGCATGGAATGGGCTGAAATCGGGTGAGTTCCCATACCATTCCATACGCAACCGAACGACCATTTTAGGTTGGACCGAATCGGTTCCGCATTCTTCTATTCCATGTGATTTGAACTATGATCCATGCCGTTTCATGACAAAACGAACAAGGCCTCAACGGTCGTCGCTGCGATTGAACTCGCGCAGTGCGCGAGCCCTCCGGGGCTTGGTGGGATCGATCACAACCGATTTCTCTATGGCAGGAAGGCAACGCGGTGAGATCCCATCCGGATCCGTCGATGGCGTCGCCGGAGCGAGCGATTTTGGTCTCGGCTCAAATGCGCCCCGATCCGCTTGCTAATCGAGAAGCCGGAGGGAGAGTGTGCGAGGGAGACGGTGATGGTCTCGAGGAGATGCTTGTCGCGGGCGGCGGCGCGAGCGCGAGTGGATGGCTGCGAGCTTGTCCTCTCACCCTCTTCTTCTCCTACGGTGGGCATGCCAAGGTACATTTCATCGACGTGTTGGCTAGCCCCATTAAGGGTGTGTTCGTTTTCGGCGTCTAAATTTTATAGTTGTCACATCAAAAAGAATCTTACTATTTAAGAGTACTAAATAAAGTTTAATTATAAAATCAATTGTAGACTTCTAGACTAATTTACGAGACGAATCTAATGAGGTTAATTAAGTCGTGATTACAAGATGGTTACTCGTAGCATCACTTTAGCAAAATATAGATTAACTAAGCTCATTATATTCATCTCGAAAATCAGCATCAATCTGTCAATAGGGTTTTGTTATTAAATTGATTGAAATATTCTTAAATAGTAAGATTCTCTTTGATATGACAATGCTAAATTTTAGAGGGCGTAAAACGAACAGGGCCTAAGACTATCCGCACCGGTGCTCGAACACCAACCGGTACTCCTTCCTTCGAGACGGGATAGCGAAAAACCGCTGCACCGGCATACGCTATCTCGTCCACAGTGGTAGCGGAGTCCTCCGGATCCGGTGAATCGAGCGAAGTCCGGGACCTCCGCTATGAACGACGTGGCGTGGGGCCCGCTGCCGACCCTCGCTCCTCCCGCGACGTGGCGTGGGGCCCGCTGCCGACCCTGCTCCTCCCGCCAGGATCCGGAACCGCCGGGAGAGAGAGGTCGGGCCGGCCTTCGTCGCCGCCGCCACTCGGTCGCCGAGGCTCCATCCGTGCCGGACGTCCATGGGGAAGCTCCATCCGCGCCGTGAGCCGAAGGGGAGAGGGACCAGCTCCATGGTGGCCGTCGCACGCGAGGGAGGCGGCGGGGCGAGTCCATCGTCGGATCCGGGCCCCATTCGCCGGATCCACGCCCGGCCCGTCGGATCCGGCCCCGGCCGGCGGCGCGAGGGTGGCCGGAGATTCGCAGCCCCGGCGGCGCATGGAGAGAGGAGGGAGGCGGAGGAGCCCGGCACGCACCGGATCCGGTGCGGATCGAGGCGCGCCCGACGGCGGCGCGTGGGGAAGGAGGAACAAGGGCGGAGGAGGCGGGCCCGACGGCTGCGCGCGGGCGAGCGGGCCTCGGTGGCGGCGTCGCGCGGGGAGTCGGCAGGGATGGTGGCCCGGCGGCTTGCGGGGAGGAGATCCGGCGGTGGAGGCGGTTCCGGCCCGCGCGCGCCGGGGAGGCGAGCCCGCCGGTGGCGGCGCGCGCGGCGAGCCCGGATGGATCCGTGCCCCGGCTGGGTGAGCCCCGGCTGCGGCGCAAGGGGAGGAGGAGGGAGATGTCGGGAAGAGGGAGACGATGCACGGAGGAAACCAAGAGAGAGGGAGAGGAGAGGGAGAAGAAAAAGGAAAAGAAAGAAGGGAAAAGAAAAAAAGAAAAAGGAAAAAAAGGGAAAAGGGAAAAGAAAAAGAACATTTTATATTATTTAATTGAATTGTTACACTATTGTAGTAAAAAGAAAAGAAGTGAAAAAAGAAAAGGAAAAGGAAGGAGGAGATAAAATGAGATGGTAGTTGTGGATGGTTAATTAAAATATTGGGTAGTTGATATAGATGATGCATATAGAGTATGAACGAGTGCAGCAGAACCTGGATATAGATGAGAGAATTTTACTGATTAGGACAGAATATTCATTTTAAGGATAAAAATAGAGTATGACGAGCTGCAGATAGTCTAATTCGGGCGTTTCTGTTTGCTGCCAGTGCCAGTGGCACGTCACAACTGCACTGCTTCCATGTTTGGTAATGCCCATTGAATTTGGCTACCAGCTAGATCGTTGATAAGATTTGGCACGCCCTGGTCAATTTGGGGACCTCTAGCTGAGATGACGCCACAGCGCGGGCGGAAATCCCCCACCAAATTTTGGCGAAGTTAATGTCGCGAAGACTTCCGCTTCTCTGCTCACCGCGGATAAAAAGGATGGACTTCAGGGTCCGCAATTCTCCCCAAGTCTGACCGCACGCTTTCAAAAAAAAAAAGTCTGACCGCACGGCCACTGCCTGCTTTCCATCCAGGCCATAGCTCACGGTAGGCACATCTCTCCTCTGATTTCCCTTGGATTTCTCGTTGATCTGCTCTCACATGTCTACTGCAACTCAGATCTGCTAGTAATATGATGTACCAGGCTGCTGTGTGGGTGGATTTTGGGGTCAAAATTGAACGGATCTGCTCATCTCTGGCCCAGTCAGGGTGAGGTTCTGCTCCCTTGCAATCTGGTCTTGATTAGTACTCTATTCTTGTACTCTATCTGCATTTTCCCGTTTCCCCCTTTTCAGTGAACTAATGATTTTCATCGGCCTGGTGGCTTGTGCAAATATTCTGCTTCCGTCTTTTGTTTTCTTTCTTAACTCATGCCTATTATTCATGTTATTTTCCCTAGATGGATATCAATCAGCATCATTACCTTTCATGGCTACTTTGCAAGTATAGTGGAGCTTAGATAGGATCAATCTTTTGCAATTATGTGGCTAGGGCTACATTATCCTAGTTCTGCTGAAACTATGATCTTTGGGGAACATCCTGCTATGTGGTTGGCAATGAATCAAGCTCGTATTTGGTAGTTAATGATGAACCGGTGCTATCTATGATTACTTACTACATATGCACGCATAAATTTATTGTTTTACTTGCATGCATGCACTGGTTCTGATTTTTTATTTCACAAAGCCGATAACACACCTCTATTCTGTACAGGCTTGTGGAATAGGAGGTAACCTGAGCTCTGTCTTTGCTAGGATTTAGGACCATTCTTGTATCTCAGTGTGATTTAGGACCCAATCGTGAAGACATTAAAGGACTAGCTAGCTTCATGCCTGCAGGCCTTTTTTTTTGAGTTGTAGGCCAATTATTCAGCTGAGAGGTGAACTGCATCACTCTTTTTCTCAGTTTCTGCCTTGCATTTTGCCTGCTCCCATTGCTAAACTGATGCCTTGTTTTATTATCTCTGGTGCATGCAGATATGTCATCATTCACATGAACGTCAACTCTGCTTCAAATCGTGGGAGAAACATAGCACAAGGTTATGGAGGTGACGGCACTAAGTGTGGGCAAGTCTGTGCTGGATGGAGCACTCAAATATGCAAAGTCTGCTTTTGCCGAGGAGGTGGCCTTGCAGCTGGGCATCCAGCGGGACCATGCATTTATCACGGATGAGCTTGACATGATGCAGTCTTTCATGATGGTGGCACATGAGGAGCAAGATGACAGTAAAGTGGTCAAGACCTGGGTGAAGCAGGTCCTTGACACTGCATATGATGTCGAGGACTCACTCCAGGATTTTGCTGTTCGTCTGAATAAGTCATCACGGTGGCACGTCTTTCGCACACTGCTCGAGCGACGGCATGCAGCCAAGCAGATGAAGGAACTCAGGGCTAAGGTTGAGGACGTGAGCCAGAGGAATGTGCGCTATCGCCTCATCAATATCTCGGGCTCCCAGGTTATTGCTGCTGCTGAGCAGTCTAGCATTATCACTGCAGCGATATTTGGCGTTGATGATGCAAGACATGCAGCAAAGCAGGACAATCAAAGAGTGGATCTTATCCAACTTATAAATAAGGAAGGCAAGGAACCCAATGTGATTGCAGTGTGGGGAACAAGCGGTGATATAGGCCAGGTGATATAGGCCAGACGACCATCATCAGGGATGCCTATGAGCATCTGGATGTCCAAAGCAAATTTCCAGTCCGAGCATGGGTGAGGGTGATGCATCCTTTCAGTCTAAAAAGCTTTATCCAGAGCTTAGTGAGTCAGTTTCATGCTTGTGCAGCTAATGGGATTGAAGATCTGTTGGAGGCAGAGAAGATAGAACAAGATTTAGCTAAAAAATTTAATGAGTATGTGAATGACGAGCGGTGTCTAATTGTGCTTAATTATCCACCATTGAGCAGTGGGACCTGATCAGAAAATGCTTCCGGCACATCAAGGTTGGAAGTAGAATCTTAGTGTCAACAGCACAAGTTGAAATGGCAAGCTTATGTGCAGGTCAAGAAAGCCAAGCTTCAGAGCTAAAGCAATTGTCTGCTGATCAGACCCTTTATGCATTCTATGACAAGGTAAAAGGACCATCTCGTTAGAGATATGTTATGCCTTTTAATACCCTTTTGATTCAGCTAAGTAGGGCATTTAAATGTGTATTGGAGCTACCATGTCATTAGAAACACATGGACCTCCAGTTGTTTCTTTATTTATCCTCTTTGGAATGCATGCACTCAAAATTTTGAGCTCTAACCTAAAGCATATATACTTTTCAGAATCACTACAAATATGAGTTTCACCTTAGTGTCTCGGCAAGTACATAAAGCTAAAAAAATTAATTAATTAATGCATGGTTTTGTTTATGACATTTTACTTCTGATATCCAATCAGTACTTTGATTTGGGAACTGCTTAATTAAAGCATTCATTTGGACTACTAGGGTTTCGTAGTTGAATGTTTTTGGAAAACTACAGGTAGGGACCATAATATTTAGTCTTTAATCTTTCAACCATCATATTAGCCATTTATATTAGAACCTGACATTATTTGTGCAACTGCATAACCAGAGGCTTAGTCATAAATGGAATTGCATAATTGGAGGATTAGTCATGAATGCCTCTATTCCACAATCTAGCCAGTTTCCTTTATTTTCAAAAAATCTACCTACTGAAATGGTTATTGTTTCCACAAGTGAAAGGGCTCTTAGAATAATGGCTAAGGCTTTCAAGTGGCACCTTGGGTTTGAATCCTAGTGGGAGAGAATTTTCGTGAGCTTGGTAAAATAATCCCCTTGTCCGACTCCATGCCAAATCACATGGGCAACGTGGCCGCCGTATAAGGGTGGAAGAAAGGTGGTTCGGGGTTTTCTTGATCTACGTGAGTGATCTTCATCAGGCCATGCCTAGGGGCCATCTTAACACCCCCCCCCCCGTGGGAGAGAATTTTCGTGGGCTTGGTAAAATAATCCCCTTGTCCGACTCCATGCCAAATCACATGGGCAACGTGGCTGCCGTAAGGGTGGAGGAAAGGTGGTTCAGGGTTTTCTTGATCTGCGTGAGCGATCTTCATCAGGCCATGCCTAGGGGCCATCTTACCCCCCCGTTGGTCAGTTTTTTTTTCTTCCACAATCATTGACTGTATGGTACATAAAGATTATGTAATAAGTGTCAATACATGTAGCTTTAAGTAGGCTAAATTTTGATCCTGATCATTTCCTTTCTGTTTAGGGTTCCCCAAACGGAAAAGGCTTGAAGAAGTCAGCATCTCTCGTAAATGTGGCCACTGGTAGTGCAGACAACAAATTGGGCCCTGGTGGGATAATAGAGGATCAAATTAAAGATGCTAATGGAAATAAGGAGCTCAAGAAGAGTCTCACTGGCGTTAGGACAAGGACAAGTGCTAGTGCTTTAGAAGAATCTCAAATTATTGGGCGAGAGAAAGATATAGCCTACATCAATGAATTAATTTTGAACAAGGATAGTGAACAGGTTCAGGTGATTGCTATATATGGCATGGGCGGTCTTGGAAAAACGACTCTAGTTGATGGTGTTTACCAAAAACAAAAGATGGGTGACAGGTTCGAGAAATGCGTTTTTGTGACAATATTGCACCCTTTTGATCTTGAGGAGCTCCTTAGGAGCTTGGCTGTGCGATTAAATGAAGCATCTTCCAATAAGGATGAAATGATGGATAGAATCAGCATGAAAAAAACATTGGCGACTATGGGAGTTGAAGAGTTGACTAAGGACTTAGGAAGGCGCATCCTCCTTTGGCTTGAGTTTTGATTGAAACCAAACAGCATGCATGACATCTTCATGGTTCTTTGGCGACTCTGATTAATTAACTTATTTCTGCTCTATACCCGCTAATACTTGATGCCAGGGACGTGCGACCAGTTATTCTCACCACGACATGATTTGAAGAACAATTACTACATGGCATCCTCAACCTTAATCTAGCACTTTGCTTTGCCTCATTCAGATCGCCGTGAGATTTGTGCTAGTCATGATCCGCGTTTGGGGATGGGCCCATGGAGACGGCTGATGGTACAATCTTGCAAAGCCGTGATAGGGCTACGAAGGATAGGCACCGAACAATTCAGCGAATTCACATCATTTTCTCTCATGTTCCTCTCACGGGAAACTTGCCCCGGAAAATCCACTACAAAAGCGCGACCATGACATGAGTTTTCCTTTCCTGACGTTTTTGACGTTTGTCTATGGGCGATTCAGCATAAATAAAAGGGTTAACAAAAGGACTAACTTTTTTGTCATTTGTGCCTCGACGGTTACACCAATCACCTAATTAACGCAACTTTCCCTTTTGGAATTTATGATTGGCGCGTTGGGGATCTTGTTGATGGGATATGCGATCTTCTTTTCGAAGATTTGACGTAAATTGTTTTTAAGAAAAATAAGGGGCAACATTCGGACCGAAAATAATGCAAAAGACGTGTGCAAGCTTAACAAGAAAGTACGGGCGTGTTTTGGGATGGTTGTTCCCTAAAAGCTAGTTTCTCAAGTGAAGTCATGCTATCTCCAGATTTGGGGGAAAAAATCGGATCCAAATCCCTCTATTTTCACTTGGTCTTCCGTTCTTTCCTCATCCTTGACACTCAAGTCAAATAGGGGCAGGTAAACGTCACATAGAATACCAAGAAATGCTGCTCGTTTATGAGGACAAGAAAGAAAAACATATAATTTGTCCCTTCAGTCTCCAGTAGACGACCTGGATTATTCATGGACCAGTCAATCTCAGGAATTCTGTCTCCAGTGTTCACTCGAAATCCATTTCCATCAGGCTAAAAAGAAAATTGGGTTGTAGCTTTACCTTAACAAATCATAGAAATTGACTGAGGTTTAATTCTGGCTGATGGTACAAAACAAAGAACACGCCTGATGAATCAACAAACAAGAAAGCACACCTGCACATGTGCAAGTAAGCTGGCGGGTTCGACAATTTTGTGCCGACAAAAGCTTCCATTTCCTTTTTCTTCCATTTCATTTACACATGAGATAGTCAAAACTTTTTTGGCAGCATGGGCTGGAGCACATGGCAGGTACAATTAGGAGGCTTAATCACAACTTGACAATAATTTACTAAACGGGCACTATGATGAACAATATATCTAATTAACAACACAAGGAATTGGACCTAATTGCCTTCTATCCTTACATTGATCTGCTGTGTATGGTACAAAACATACACTGGTATGGGTTGGCTATGAGAGAACTCCTGTATATACACCATGGGCCTCAGGGTTCCTGGCTGTTCACCCGATGGTGAAGCTCCAGCATCTCCTGGTGGTTGGGATCCACCGAGAGAGCTGCGCGGCAGTCCCTGAGGGCACTTGAGATGTCGCCGATGTGCTCATGGAAGGCCGCACGCAGGTGGAGCAGGTTGAGGTCCGCCTTGAAGGCGATTGCCTTTGTCAGCTCTGCGATGGCCTCTTTCTCCTTGTGGTTGTCCATCAGCACTGAGTACCAAATCAGGCCACCGTAGGCCACGTCAGTGGAGGAAACATGGAAAAATTAAACAGATGAACTAATTCAAGAACTGAACGAAATATAATATGGTTGTTACAACTACTGATCAAGTTGAATACATATACTACCAGTAGGCCTCATTGACCTCTTAGTAGCTCATGTTAGGAACTTGTGGTAGTTGGTTAGTTAAAGCAGTATGAACCACTGGGAGTTGGGCACAGATGAGCTATATCTATAAAGAACTAAACTACCAAATCCAAGATTTTATATCTCAAGTTTCAATCTGCTTTGAAACTGGTGGTCTATAACCACACCAAAATTATAATAGACTCAATATGCCATGCAGGATGAAGTGCTTACCAGCAGCACGGTATCTGTAGGGGTAGACCCGCAGAGGGTCTAGTTTGGTGACCATCTGCAAATCTGCTTTCGTCAGCTCCCGATCACAGTACTCTGATCTCTTCTCATATGCTGATGCATTGTTCCTGGCCTTCTCAATTAGCTTGGTCATTTCTTCATATGCACCAATTCTATTGTTCCTAAGGAAATGAACCCTCGCAAGACCTTGATGCGCTCTTGTGTGGCCAATCTTTAACGCATTGATGTAGCATTCAGCGGCCAGATCTAGCTTGCTACAATCCACATAAACGCTCCCAAGGTTGTTAAGAGCCTAAAATATGTTCAACAATTGCAGATAAGATGCTGTTAGAAACCCTTTTGAAAAATCTCAAAAGATACAGTGCTACAGAAAAAGGATAGTATTAAGTTAAAGCAGCTAAAGTAACAAAAAATTATCATTTCCTTTTACGGTGATTCCTAGGGTAAAATTAAAATTCTTGGTACCAAATGTTATCAGATGTTTTAACTTATTCAAAATCCAACCACATGAGAGAAAATTCAACCATTATGGGATGCCAATCCAAATGATCAGTTGCCATGTTAGGAGCACCAGGACAATCAATTATAATGTGACAGCACCATTCCCATACTAAATGCAACAATGAGTAGGACATTTTAACTTCCCAACAAAACTAGACTAACACCTGGCATATGAACAAATGCATTTGTAAAACACGGAATCAATAGGAAGAATTTAAGACCTCTAACAAATATAGCAACAAATTTCAAGCTCAAATTATTCGAAAGCAGTGACGCGGTGTTGTGATGAAACACCTTAGCTAATTTTATGAGTTGCAAACATAGTTCTATTTTTTCCCCATAAACAGCAGAAACTGGACAGAAACTTCAAAACTTCGTTTCATACATTTTGTTTAGCGAAGTAGAACTGAGAGAAAAATGTGGGAGAGAAGGAACCGTACCTGACCCTTACGAAGTCTATCTGAGGGACATCGCAACGCATCTTCTAGTAGTGATACGACTGTGGCTGAGGTGGAAGGATCGAGACTTGAATCGGCCAGGGCATATGCTTTTAGGAAGAATGCCTCAAACGACCTCTGTATTGCAATGGATGCTTCCGCCTTCTGCAATCCTTCCTCGCAGTGACCAGTATCATACAGTATCCATCCTTCATAAACAAGCCGTTCATGATCGCTGGCAGCATGCTGACGAGCAAGCTGCAAGCTACGCATTGCAGCCTCAGGACAATTTAGTCTGGTTAAACAAAATGAAACATATTAATCTTAAAGTCTCTAATAATGCTTCCAAAAAATAAATCCATGCTCGAAGGCATATGCAAACATGCTAATCAGCTAATTGCTGATTTGGCATTCCAAAATACAGATACATCACTAGTAGGTGCAAGACATGCCAGACATGCAAACCATGTGCAGCAGCAAGAGCATCAAGTATGCCAATGATTGACTACCTCAGTTGTATTGAATTATGCTAGCTATTATTCTGTACAACAAATTAGTCCAATTACCTGAGAAGAAGCAAAGATTGCCTAAAGTACAAAACTCCTTTAGCAGCATCCGACTCCAGCATTTGATATATGACAGAGAGGGATCCTATATCATCCACAGATGACCACCGGTCATACAGCTGCATCCAACAGTCAGCAGTTGTCCACTGCTCTACATTCTCCAGCACAAGCATACGCAGCTGCTTGGCAGCCACCCGGCCTCCAATCATACGATAATCGGGCTCAAGTGTGAGGATTGCCTGCACATCACATAACGCAGCTCTATAGTCCTCAAGAGCAAGATAGCAACAGAACCTTAGTTCCAAGCATTCCAGCACCAGTTTGAATCCCAATATCCTGTTGATTTCCATTAGTGCAGCTTCGACACTTTGCCTTTTCATCAAAGATGCTGCTCGAAACATATAGGGATAAGTAAGAGTAGGATCCAACTCAGTAGCCTTGTTCAGATTTTCCAATTTGCTATCTCCATCCAAATACAATGCTCTCTCTTGATACATCCATCCAAGAGGCCACCGAGATGACATCACAGAGTCAAGCAACTTGAGAGCAAAATGCTTATTACCCCTCAGCGAAGCCAATCTAGCCAGGCCCACTACTGAATAGAGATGGCCGGCAGAAAAGGCGGCACTGAAGAGGCGCTCAGCTTCAGCATAGTCTTTCCTTAGTAGCCTTGTGCAGGCAAGCTGATGTAAGGCTAACTGCTTCTGTCTAGAATCTGATGCTGAGTCCACCAGCTTTTCCAAGAAACTTAAAGTGACATCCGATGTCGGATTGATTCTCATGGAGACTTCACTAAGAAGGCAATATAGGGAGAAAGCTGCATTGCCAACCATTGTGAACCTCTGCTGCTTATTTGCACAGGAGAATATCCTTACCACTTGTTCATCATTCAAGCATTCTGGAAGTTCATTCAAGAGTACCTGCAAGCATGAGGCTGCAAGGATGGAACAGCCCAGCTCAAGAGCACATTCCATGAACTCTATAGCATCCTGCCTTGTACAGACAAAAGAAGCAAGCTTCCGCTCACAAGCATCCTTGAGGCCCTTGCAGCAAAATTTATTGGCAAAGTCAAGCATTTCCAAAATAGCATCTGCTGACAAGTATGGTAGCCTTCCCGACAGGCTGAACTTGCTGATTGCCCGCATACCAATAGGGGAGATGCCATTCCGAGACATGTCAATGACCTCGAGATATGATTCCCTAAATCCTCCATTAAGCATTGCATACAGCGGCGTTGACAAAGCCGCGAGCTTCCGCCGATCACATGCGATCATATCATCTCTTATCCGGAAATGAACCACCGCCGAGCCCTGGAACTCATCAGATTCATCATCATAGCTGTCATGTGACTCGGTGGAGACCTGCGACACGAAATCCAGCAGCCTGAACTCCTGCGAGCACTTGCCGCAGGAGCTGAGGAGGTCGGAAATCGCCTCCTCCCCTTTCTTCTCGTACTTGAGCCACGCCCCAAAGATGAGCTTCTCATGTATGGTGCTCGCCTTCTCCCACGCCGACTGGAGGCTCCTCCGCGACAGCTTGGCTTCCCCAAGGCCTCGGAACACCTGGAACTGGAGTAGGTACAGGCATGACTTGCCGTCAGGAGGACAAGACTCCAGCTCCTCGTGTATCTGAGCCAGTATATCAACATAGTCTGCCGGCTTGAAGTGCGGAAGAACCGCCGGCTCCGGCATCTTCATCAAAGAATCTCTGCATCACAAACACAAGAATCAGCCGGTTGTTCACATCAGAACCAACATCAGCATAAAAAAGATTGAATCTTGAGCAACGGAATTCGGCCATAACCAGCAAATCCGGCGAAACCAAGCAAGAACTATGGTAAAAAAATCGTGCGAGGCACGGGAGCTTACATGGAGGAGCCGCTGGCATGGCCGGAGAACTTGGAGAGCTTCCCCCGCTCCAGGGGCAGCCATGAGTGGGGCGCCGAGTGGAGCTTGGTCTCCTTGCAGGTGGACTCGGAGAAGAAGAGCTTCCTCATCGCACATACCACACCGAATCAGAGCACCTCTATCTTCTTCCTTCCACTCAAATCCTTCCCATCCGCCTCGAATCGAACCTCCCGCTCCGGCGGCGGCTGTAGCGAGATTCGGCGCCCGAGAAGGCAGGAATTCCGCGCGGAGCGCCGGAAAGGCGGCGCCTTTGCTGCTCCCGCGCGACCAATCGAGCGCCGCTCCAACCCGCGAGCGAGATAGGCGCGGATAGGGAGAGAGAGGGAGAGGGGAACTCAAAGGCGCCGGCTTTAATGGCAGGACGCGACCGGTCAGGCGGCAGCAAGATGCCAAGAACCACTGCTAACCACTCCGCCTCCCTCCCCTGCCCCAACCCAACCACACCACACCTCGCGACCAAATCCAACCCAACCCAACCCGGAGCCGCTGCACGGGCAGGCAGGCAGGCAGGGCCCCTCCTTCCCGCGCGAATCCACCGGCGCGGGGCCGAATCCCCGAGATTTGCTGGAGCTGAGCGGCGGCGGGAGCGCGAGGAAGGGGAAGAAGAAGAAGGGAAGGGGGAGCTGGCTGGGAAAGGAGCAGAGGCCTACACGGAGTCCCAAGATTCAGCAGCTTTGGAATGGAATTCTTGGGAATCCAAAGCCGGAACGGGGCCGGCCGGCAGCCAACCAACGCTTTTGTGCAGCTGCCCTGCCGCTGCGATCCCCTCCTCTCTCTCTCTCTCTCTGCTTTTCGGTGACGAAAGAAAGAGACCCTTCTTTATCTACCTCCCCTCCGCTCTGTCTCTCGTGCAGCATGGAGAATTGCTAATCGATTCGAGGGTCATTAAGGGCCGGTTAATCATGCGATCAACAACCAATTAACTCTTCTTCCGTCTCGTGGCTTCGTCGCCGTGCGTCACTGTGGCCGTGACTGCACGTGTGGTCCAGCTGCCGCAGCCTCTCTGTCCTCCCGTGGCGGCGTCTGCCCTCGGCGCCACGTAATTTACTCTGCCTTTTTTTTCATTTTTTTACCCGGCGGGGCGCGCGGCGTGTGAACAATGCCGGCGAGCCGGCGCCCGGCGGTGAGGAGGGCCCACGCGGTTTCCCCGTTCGTCGGCACGCACGAACGAACGAACGGGGCCATTCAGTGGCCAACGTGCACGTTGCCTGCGGTGATTATTTCTGGGGAGTGAATGGACCCGTCCTTTTTGAATTTTCGAATGGGCAGTACCGTTGCGGAAAACCACAAGCGTATTAACTCTGCCCACATAAGATCTGCGCACGGCCGGGTGCAGGTAAATAAATCCCACACACACCGTCTGGAAACGAAAAACACAGTTCCATCCGAAGAAAAATAAGAACTGTTACTGTTTTGTCCTGCTGCCTAAAAACCTTCACGAACTGCTTAGGTTCCATCACACTAGTACTAGTATTTTGACTTTCAGCATACAAGTTGGACTGCAGGACAGTGGCTTCTAAAGACTTTTATTATAACGTATACGTTGCGAGTGCTGTTTCCACGCAAAGCATTTTTCTATCACTCGATGTTCTCTGGCATAACCCACGAATCTAGCAGTACATTAGCATTCAGATAAATAAATAAATATAATACACCCTATCCACCGTAGCATATATAGGCTCCCGGCCGGTCGCACGAAAATTTTATTGAGACGGTGTCCTGTTCACATCACTCATGCATGTGCACGCACGAATTTCTTTTTTAGAGAAATCAATAAACATAAACTGCCGCCGCGTGAGAGTGAGAGACGCTCCGACGCTGCATGGATAAGAACGTCCAACAACTCAGGCTCTTGTTTTTTATTTTCCGAGCAAAACAACTCGGACTCGACCATGCCGTTTCGTCCATGAATTATTCACCTAGCTTATCGGCTATGCCATTTTTTTCCTTTTTCAAACTCGACACCTAATTAATGCTTATACGTGTTGGGCTACTTCAGTGCAAAGTTACTCGGCACCTGGTGCTTACGTTTAAGACCTGTTGGGGTGCTGGGCTGCTTCAGTGAAAGTCTGACTAGAGATTCACATATGATTGTCGTAATATTGGACTTCGTCAACCACTTCCACTGTCCACCTACACAGCACGTGTCTCTCTTTCCCCAAGTCCTAATATACTTTTCCGAATGTCAAAAACTTGGTCCTACCAAGGCTGGCACAGGAGGTCAGCAGTAAAAAGGCGGTGCCTGAACTCGGCTGAAGAATTGCCGCTCCAGGGGGTGGCTGCATACGTCACTCTCCGTCTCATACTTTTAGTAGTGCACTTCTAGGTTGGAAACATATGGCCAAAGGGGGAAAACTCCTGCATTTCGAGCACTAGCATCTCGCATGATTGAAATATACTCAAGACTTGAAGAGGATATCTCCCTTTTTCTCCAAAAAAGCACCTTGGACAAAGAGAACCATGAGGAAAATTGAGCGTGGATATGTTGTTTTCTTAAGGTAAACTAGTCACATACACAACACACTTGTGGTGTGTGCATTGTGGATTCCATTGAATACTTTATTCCATCTTCTACTGTTGATGCCATTCATAACATCCATTTTCCTCAGCATCATTTTTTCAGCATGTGCCTTGGGAGATAGCAAAAAAAAGGGGGCCCTCTTGCCCTAAAAAATAAAAAAATCATTTGTTTAAGATTACAAGTGTGTTAGTTCTCATGAGCATAGATAAAGGAAGAGGATGGTGAAAGATTGTGAAAGAAATTACTATAACTTGTTACATGAAGATTGTGAAAGAAATGACTTGGCTGCTTGTGCCAGAGAAACACAATTAATCGAGAAAATGCAACTAAGCACCTCACCACACCACCATTGGCTCCCTAGAGTTCATTGGAACATGTAGCGGACCACATCTCCATGAAGCATGTGAGAGTAATATCATCTACTTCAGTCATGTATGTAGTCCGTGCGTGTCAAAAGGGACTATTTTCATGCTTTTCACATGTACAATGCCCCCGTTTCGGGATTTGTTTTCTTTCCAACAAATGAATATCCTTGTTATTTACTACTCCTGGTGAACCTTGTGCTCATGTCCAATCATTATACCAGTATTTTTTTTAAAAAAAAAGGGTGGAACAGGGGTAGGAAAACCAGGCGGGTATAACGGCTAGTGCGGAACCGTAGCGCACCACAACTCCGTTAGGTGCGGTTGCGAGCCCAACCAATGGCGGCCTGCTCCGATTTGACACCCGGGCCCAGCAGCGGTGGCGCGTGCACCAACCGAACCAACGGCTCCCGCCTGCCAGCCTCGTGGGCCCGCGCATGGGCCCTCTGCACCGACCCATGGACTTGCGCGGCCGAGCCGAGAGGTCCTTCGGCTTCTACATCGTTCTGGGTAGACCGGGTCTACGAGGGACGGGCTGGTCTCCCCTCTCCAGCTTTGACTTTGCTGACGGGGCAGCAGCAGCCAGGCGCCGAGACAGCAGCTGATTAATTATAGGTAATTAGTTGTGCTCAGATGGTCTGATGATGCCGCGTTCAATCTAAACGCATTGTCGTGTGGTTGATCTCATCCAGCAGGCAAATTTGCAATTTAGTTTCTTGGAAACAAGAAATCGCTATACTATAGTAACTTGTTAGATGAAGAATGTGAAAGAAATTAGTACTTGGGACGAAGCTAAGACAATCTCCGTTCTAGGGCGAAGCAGGAGATAGTCGAATTCTAGTACAGTGAGTTGACCAACCAGACATGTGCATGGCCAAATTTATGCATTAATTTGTCGTTGCCACCCACCGCGTATGCAAATGGTGGCCTTCTTTGGACCAGTTTATGTAGTTTAACCGCGTTTGGCAACGGCAGGCGGTGGACGAGCTAGATGTCCACGTCAGCTTGGAAAAAGTCTTGTAGCTCTGTCTTTCTGGCTTTGTTGCGGTACGGCCGACCAACTGCTCCGGTCCATATCAAGCCAGCCGGAAGCCAAACATTACCAATGGCTGGTGAGCAAGGAAATCAGACAAATGGAACTATATGCATGTACGGTCTAGGAGCAATAATAATAAAACAACATAATAATCTCATGATGCAGCACCTAAGAAGATTATCAGCTGCACCTGACGATGTAAAGGTGCAACTGCCTGATTCCGTGGAGCCCTGCTAATTTTCATGACAGTGCATACACATAGTATATACACTACGGATTTGGATCCAAAGTAAATCCTCTTGATATGCACTGAATATGCATGAGTTTCGTATGATTATTGAGAGGAATGCATCATGTTGCATCTATATGAAAGGACATTAGGATCAAGCTTGTGTCACCTAGGCATTCTCAATTTGCTCAGCATATGCCCATTACTCTCAATTTACTCCAATGATATGTGGGGAAAGCCTACGTCCCGCTCTCGAGGCGACAGCAGAACCCTAACCCACCATCCTCGCCACCTCGGTCCTCCCCCGCGTCCTCTCTCGACCTGTCGCCACCCAAGCGGGCTGCGAGCCAAAGCTGCGCAGCTGCAAGGATGGCGGCGACCGGATCTCTTTTTCTCATCTCGCCGCCTCCCCTCCTCCCCCCACCCCAACCCAAAACGACGGCGACGAGCTCCGCCTCGCCGGATCCGAGGCCTAGGTGCCCGAATCCGAGCGCGCTCGGCGGGAGCAAGCCCTGGATAGCAGCGGCGTCGGCACCGGTGCGCCGTGGACGTGGCATCGGCGACGGCGAGGGCGTTGGCACCTTGCCCGTTCCCCTCCTCCTCCGGCAGCACCTCGGTTGCGACAACGAAGCCAGGAGGAGGTTGCAATCGCACGGAGATGGCCGACCAAGTCCGGGAGTCGTTGCGCCGTTGGCGCTTGCGCGTCGTTGTCGTGCGGGCGACGACGTTAGGATGGTTGGGGGCGGTGTTTGGGACAATGGCGCTCGCGTTGTTGACGCGGCTAGAGTTGGAGGTGCTAGAGTTGGAGGTGCGGATGACGCGGTGTGAGGACGACCGATTTGAAGCTCTTGGACGAGGTTGGGAGCTAGTTTAGAGATGGCGAAGCTAAATTGAGAGAAATCCTACATGGTGCCAACCATACCGGCAATGGACATGCCTTAGGGACTCCCTTGTTGAAGACGTTGCCGAGATTCTAGCCTTCTCGGAGGCTTCATGGGCGAAAGTCCAGATCTGGCTTGCCGGATCGGATGGCGGTGGTGTCTAAGTGTCATGACCTTCTTGAAGGCGCCATTATGAAGCAACTCATTTTCTCGGCAGTGTCCATGTGACGTCTGGTTGTGTGCGTTGTGTTCGTGTGTAATGTGTTCAATGTATTTGTGGGGTTGTACGGATTTTTATCTCGTTTTTTTATAATATAATGAAGCACAACTCTCCTGCATTTTTAAAAAAAAACATAGGCATTCTCAACATTGCCATGTAAAGCTTCAATACCTTTTCCAGAGCTTCAGTACACGCGCGCTGTGTTCATGCTCCCTAATAAAGCAAGCAGGAACCTACGTGCTTTGACCGGCCTAATAAGAAAAGGGTGCCCCCACGTGGCCACGTTGGGATGCTTGCATAATTGTATACAGGTTTACCCCTAACTCTGTTTCCCACGAATACTGTCATCCTCTGCCACGGGCATGCATAAATTGTAATACAAGTTTATTATTGCCAAAGAAGAAGAAGAGTACTATTTTCTTACTAAATTGTTATCGTCGTTAACTTTTTTTAAGTTTGACTATTTATCTTATTCAAATAAAGTTTAACAAATGTCATATATTTTATTGAAATATGTTATCACTAAAGAAACTTGAAATGTAGCATATTACTTTTTGTGAAGAAATTTTTTAAATAAGAAGAATGATCAAACGCCACTGAAAAAAGTCAATGGCGACAACAATTTAAGTAAAGGAGGGAATGACGTTGGGAATTCGAACCCTGTAGCTTAGTTTTGAGGCCTCTTCTTGGCAAAAAAAAAAAAGAAAAAAAAACAAAAGTTTCGAGACCTCAGATCGATGGCATGGCTAGCTGGTGCGTGAAGCTCATTTTAACAATTTTGCCAATGCGAACCACCACTGTTTTGGTGTGAGAAACTAATGGAGGTCTCTGATTACACTTGTGGAGCTTGACTATTTTCGACCTGAAATCTATACAATACAGCCAGAAAAGCATTTGAAACACACACTGAGCACCTGCTTTTGTTTGTTATAATAAGAAAAATATATCATTACGCACGCGACCCCCTACTGACACGTACACGCATGGTCGTCCGCGTAATCAGTTCACGCCTCGTCACGACATGGCCAGATTAGGTTTGCGTACGCGTGCGAGATAATTAAGGCCGTGTCGTGCCAGTTTCCGCTCGCTTATGCCGCGTCCTCCACGCCGGTAATCTATACCAATCTAATATTTACGCAGACGTCGTCACCGTCCGAGAACGTCGTCACCGCTCGGAGCCTTTAACCCGTCGTCCCGCACTTCCCTTAACCCGTCGTTCTCTCCCCGTACAAAAACGAGGGACGGATATGTGGGACCCACCCGGGTCTCCTCCTCTCCCATCTCCCCAAACTCTACCGCGTGAATCCGCCATCGCCGTGCCGCGCCCTCCTCCGTCTGCCTCTACCGCCGTCGCTGTACCGCGCCCTCCTCCGTCTCGCCTCCACCGCCGCCGCTCCCTCTCCTGCTCTCCCTCTCAATCCGCGCCACCACGCTCTCCATTCGGAGCTTGCGTCCCCGCGCCTCCGCATCCCCTCCACACCCGCCGCTTCGTCCCCAACCAGCCACCCCTCCTCAGCCCCAGCTCCCATCCCCGTCGATGCTCGTGAGGATGACATGGATCCGAAGGGGAGAAGCGGCGAGCCCCACCTCCGCTCCGCATGCTTCTGCTCCCACAGCTGCACCAACGCCTCCTCCTAGGGTTTCGCCGTCGTCGCGCCTGTCCAGCCCGGGGTCCTCTTGAGTTGCCGCGAACACCTCCTCTCGCGCGGTCGTAGTGCCTCCCTTCCCTCTCGATTAGCGCCCAAGCAGGGAATCAAAGCGTCGCTCCTTGACGGCTGCTCTTGCTCGGGGTAAAGGAGCCGGATCTAGGTCGGTGCAGGATGGATCCGGCGATGGCGGAGCTCGAGCACCAGATCCCTCACCTCCCCGCCGTCCTTTCCCAATCACACAAGCTGGTAAATTCAAGGCTCAGGACTTCACTATTAGGTCTGCTCGATTTGCAACCTTTTGTGTTTTTACTTTTGCGTCTTCTATTAATTTGTGGGCACAGAGTTACTCGGACACCTTGCAAGTGCACAGCTGCCTCAACCTTCCACCCTCAGTCAAGGTGATCAAACACTTCCCCGCTATGAATTATTTTGTACATTTTTTCCATGATTTAACTCAGGATTATCCACTTATGAATTATTTTCCGCGGAGAAGAGTAAGCATAAGGTGTTCCAGAGATCCATTCTCTGGTAATTAATAGATATGGCATCACATTTTATTTTGGGATCCCGTTGTTTATAGGTGTCTATGAGAGTAACATTGCCTCTCATTGGTCATTGAATTCGTGATGTTATATTGTCTGATGCCAACAAATATTCCTGCAGGGTGTAGTGCGATATAAATTCTAGGCCTAAGAATGTCATGACACCTTTGCCAGCGAATATTCATTATTTTTATATGGTCATGTGCATGTTTCCTGGTAATAAAAGAAATCTATATGTGCAAGCAAAACTATGTGGATGATCCAAGCAAGAGCGTTTCCGAACCAGAGTTTCTACTCTACTAAGGGGAATAACCTGACCCAGCTTATGTCTGGGCCTCTTTGGTTCTTGTGTCATTCTTTATTTGGACCGAGCACAATTTCAAATAAAAGTGCAGGAAAGTTGTTAAAGCATCACTATATTTCGGGAGGTTTCCAATGTACAGTTGACCAACACATCACCTAGGTTATACTTAGGTAGAACTTCTTTCAGAAAAAAAAAGAACCTTTTTCCAGGTTGCCTACTTTTCCTTGGTTTACATCCACTCCTTTCCAAATTCTGTTTGCTTCAATTGTATTGAGAACACAAATTCCCATTGTAGTAGAAATCCTGTTTTGTACAGTTTGTCTAATTCTTTTAGATTTAGACATTACTAATTTAACTGGCAAAATATGCACCATGTATCCCTCAAAGACAATACCCCTATGTGGATTTTCGTGCATATCCTGTGGGCTTAACTTCAATGAAATATATTTTCTGCTTGTTTGGTTATTTTTTTCTGAGTTTTGATCTTAAGCTGCATTGGTTTGTAGAGCAAAAGCTGAGGGTAACTATTTTTGTTGCTTCCATTTAGTAATATCCTTGTAGTGCTATCAGAGTTGCTGATATCTTTTTTCTCCTGTGCTGTGAATTTTTTTAGCTTAATAGATAGTTTGTCCCGAAGGGAGCCCATGTGCCTCGTGACCATGAGGTCATGGGTTTGTTTGGTGACGACTACTAAACATTTACCTTTTTATTATATCTCTATATAATAAACTTGATTATTTCTTTTTTTCAGATTATTGGTGACGACTACTAAACATTTACCTTTTTATTATGTGCGGATCATTCTGTAAATTTGCATGCGAAATATGAAAGCCATTATAGCTTGAGAATTTCAAGGTTAGTCATCTAACATAACTTTTGCTACATGGCTGGTCATGATGTTCAATGATAATAAATTATGGGAAAAGCAATGTTTTTTTAAAAACTCACTTTGTTCAATTATCAGTGTTATATATTTCTAACGCCCATATTGATTCATTAACAGAATGGGATGGGACATGGCCTATGATTGCTGGTCCTGTGAATTGATATATGCTTCTTCTTCACCAGTTCTGTACAGAATAAACTTGGAGCAGGTCTACTTTCAGTCCTTAAACTGTCATTCTACTGATTTATTATCTCTTGTTCTATCGGTGAAACAATTTATTGATGCCTACTATAGCCATATCAAAGACTTTCTATCCAATTTGGCAGTATCTAATTATCTATTTTGGCTCTGATTGCACCAAGTATACACATGCCCTCTGTTTGTAATTAATTAAATATATTGGGCAGAATCACAATGATAATAGTTTTTTTCTTTTTTTTGTGGCTTTCAGGTTTCTGGAATAAAAAAAACATACACATTTGAAAAAGCGCATCTTGCAAGGAAGGTAGTCCTTGTATCCCTCTCTTCCCAATCACCAGGAAAATTGTGGTCACATGAAGGTAGCCATTTTCATTGACTTCTCTGTTATTTTTAAAGCAACACGGGTATGGAGTATTATTGTCAAATTCTCATTTTTCTTGGTATTTGTAGTAAGATCCATGGCCTTATCGCTTCTGTTGCCGAGGATGATGCAGTTGAATGCTTTGATATGAGGAAAAAGACTTCTGTGGGAAGAATAAATAATCATGCTATTTCTGAAGATTATGATCAGGTATTACTGTATATTGTTTTGCCTTGACTACAAGCAACACTGAAAATGCAGAGGTAATGTTATAATTTTAAAATGAGTGGTCTGGCTACACCCTTTGTCATTTTTATTCTGCACTATATAAAGATTTGTCACCTTCTTTTTTAATATGCAAGTGCAATGTGATAATAGATGCACCAATAGGATCCTTCTGCATTCTGCCACTGGAATGTATATTTCTCCTTCCTAATACGGAAGGCTGTATAGGAAAGTCGTTTGTTCAGAAAAAAAAACGTTCAATTTGTGGTTCATTTGTTATCTATTCTAGGAGAAAAAAATCATCTATTACTACCTGAATAGGGAATTTATTGATTACATGGCTGATTTGATCTATATCCATTTCTTTGTTGAGAACCCAGAGCAGATGCATATTTGAGCGAGCAGATTTGAAGAGAAGCTGAAGAAAATAAGAGGAAGTGGAAGGAGTTAGCTTGGGGGAAGAAATGGTATGAACATGTCTTCTACATCATGCCTGTTTTCAGTAGAATTGAGTTTATATTTTGCGGATTGGCTATCTGGGTAGATTATTTGACAGTTAATTTCTTCATTTCTCCCCTCAACTGTTTTCACTTGTTTAGGTTAATGGTTGTGATTTTGATGATTAGGAACTTTTTATATGCCTATTATATATGTGCTTGTGTTATTTTACTAATCATTGTATATCATCGAAGGAACCTTACTTTACTCTGCAATCTTGTGCAGATTGATCACTGGAAGAAAGATTACAAACTCAGTTATGGTCTACCGCTTGGAGAGTAAAGCAGCTCCGACATTTGAAAAATGTTTTGCTAAATGGTCGATATGGGATTGGCACATATTTTCTTGGACAGTTATTCAGCAATCTCAACTGTTGGTGGTGTTGCAGATGTCCTTGATGTTTTTATTTATTTTTTTTGCATATTGGGCTTACAAAAACAAATTAGTGCGCTATCTCAACTTTGAATAATAATATGTAAATTGCTTTACGATGAATCAGATTCGCCATGCATCATATGTAGAACACTAGGGCTAATACACCTTTTGTAAGATGAAGTGTGAAGTAGGATGAAAGTAGTCTGGTGACAGTTGTGAGAAGGGTATATACTTACACTCCTTAGAAGGATAAGTGGATGGGCAAATGGTTTCTTTGAGTACTGCAGCAAAAATGTGAGAAAATGTGTACTCTTGCATTTTCAAGAATATGCAAATCTGATTGTAGTATGAGCTGTAGGCCAAACAATGCCTTTGTGCTCTTTATTATTTTCTTGATTTCTGCACATTGCATTGACTACATATTATTAAATGATGTAAACATCAGAGGTTTTGGGTTTGCAACTTAAACCAATAGATTTGTTGTAATTTCCTGACTGGCTATACTGTCCAAGGGCACAGTAGCTCGCACCCAACTATAGCCACGGTCGATTTTGCTTGCCATGGCTATAGGGTTTTGGGCTGCGTGGCTACAGTGAGTTATTGTTATAGTGATTTGTAAGTACTTCTAATGCCCATTGTTTGTATGAACAAATATGTTATCATATTATGTTGATATTGTATGATAATTAATGTTATTAGTGTCTCAATTATTTATACAAGTGTATCACTGCTGGCTTTACCCTCTTTTTAGTCCTTGTGTCCGGCTCAAATACCGGAGACAATGATGTAGTAACGATTTTTTTATGTCACATGGTCCTGATATTCTAAATGAAATATGTATTAAGTAAATGGTGGTAGTATTGATTATTGTGTATAAACAAATAGGTTGCATGATAACTTTGTTTGGCCCGTAGCAACGCACGGGCACACTGCTTCAACTTATAGCACTGGAGATGAGATTTTAGTTTAATTGGAGTTAGTGCAACCAAACTGCAAATTTAATTGCCTTTTTCTTAACTATCTCTACTAATCCCTTGTTTATTTATAGTGTACATTTAATCCTCGTTCATGTGCGATTCATTCCAAATGCCCCGGTGGTTGCTTTGTCTGTCGTGTGGTGACTGATTAATTAACCAACTGATCAATCATATAGGGGTAGTTGTGGCTTGTCAGTCTGAGTAATATTGCTCGGTGGTGATATTAGGAACTAAGGAATTATGAAACGATATCTTTGTGAACCGTTACAACTTTAACTGCTACGTTTTTTTATTATAATAAGAAGATTGGTGGGTCTGGTGTACCTTGGGTAAGGAAGAACCTTTAGGATGATTGATCAGCCGTTATATGTTTCCAAGGTCAAATTTATTCAAATGGTACATTGAAGCTTCACTGTTACAAACTCCTCATGCTGAGGCGCCAGCGAGGCCTGGCCTGGCTTCAACAGTTCAACCTCTCCGCCCCATACATGTAGCGGGCTGAACGAACGAAAACACAGGCTCTGTGTAGAAAAGCAATCGTGGGCCAACTGTGCGAGATGGGCTGAGTGGGGAAGCGTTCTGTGGGCTGCATGCGGTAAGGAAGCAGGCCATTTGCCTTTTCTCGCTTTCTTTTGAGAAAAGTTCTATTTTGCTCCCTATAGGGAGTATTGCTTAGGTTGTTCCTCCAACTATAAAATCGGAGTATCCGGACCTCGAACTATGCACCCCGGTGCAATTCAAGCGGTTTCGAAGGCGGTTTTATCCGATGTGGCGCTGTGGGCCCCACGTGTCGAGCCAAGTCATCATTTTTTCCTTTCTTTCTCTCTCTCTCTCTCTCTCGGATGCCCACCGCCGCCGTCTTCTTTGCCGCAGCCTCGCCTTCCCAAAGCATCCTCGCCGCTGGCCGCTCCTACAATCTCTTCCTCCTCATCGCAGCACTCGTCCATGTCGGAGGATGCGCCCAAGGAGGTCCGCATCCGGCACGGCCCGACGGCATCGAGCACACCATCTCGCGACACTAGGCCAAATTCAGCGGCGGGAGGTCGAACAATTCGACCTTCCCTCCCGCCTCACCCACGCACCTCACCGGCCGGGCCGCCACCCAGCTCGAACCCTAGCCCGCGCCGCCGGCACCTTGCCCCCGGTGCTACCTTGGCATCGCTCGCGCCGCCGCCATCTTCCCCTTGCCGCCGAGACCCGCCGCCGATTTCCTCATCGGGACGGGCACCACATGGCTGCTAGTGATAAGTGCCGGACCTCGCCGGCGGCGAGCTTGCGCATGTCCTCGGAGAGCAGGGCAGCGAACAGGTCCGCCGTGGTCGAGGAGGAACCGGTAGGCCGGCTCGCTCGCCGTACATCTCCACCGCTCTCCTCGCAGCCCCCGCCCGCTTAGCCCTCCGCGCCGCCGCCATCGTTTCGACGATCCCCCAATCCCGCCCCAAGCTCGCCGCCACGCGCTCCTCCGTCGTGTCGGCGGGGCGCTCCTCCTCCGCGTCCCGTCCCGGTGCAAGCGAGGAGAGCGGCCCACACGGACAACGCCGGCGAGCCGCTGCGGCCTGCCCGCCCTCCTCTCTCGGTGTCTAGCCCGCGATGGGGTGGGCGAGGGCGACGGCGAGGGGAGGCCCGGCGTCGTGGCGGTGGTGGTTGTCGTGCGCCATTAGGGAGAGAGAGAGGACGAGAGAGAGAGGAAGACGAGAGAAGAGAGAGAAAGAAAAGTAAAAAGGTAATGACATGGCATCCGATACGTGGGACCCACGGCGCCATATCGGATAAAACCGCCTTCGAAACCGCTTGAGGAGTGGAATTGCACCGATGTGCATAGTTCACGGGTCCGGATACCCGATTTTATAGTTGGAGGAGCGACCTAGCGATACCCTCTATAGTTGAGGGAGCAAAATATGACTTTTCTCTTTTCTTTTCCAACTTTGTAGTGTTCTGAATTTTGTCTAAAAAAATGTAGTGTTCTGAATTATCTCTCTTCCTCGGATAATATTCATTTTATTTTAATAATTATATTATTGACGATGACGCATTGAAATATGTCATGTATTTTTAGGTCCTTTATACATAATAAAAGTTACTACCGTACAAGCTATAAAAATTATGATACATTAACTTTGATATATTTTATGATTTTCAAATAAAGTACCATATTTATAACAAATTTTTTTGTTGGAAAATCGTGTTTCCACCACTTAAAAGTCTTAGCATAGTTTATGACAATGATTCTATTTGGATATATGTAAAAACCAAAAAATATCTATAATAAAAAAATCATGTGCATGCAGTGAACAATTTTAGTTCATCTTGAATAGCGCATTTGAGAATTTCTATTAGACTGCGTCAGTCATCACTAACTCCACATCAAACAAAATTTTTATTTATTTATGCATTAAATCTGTTTAGTGCAAGTTCCTGTCGCCTTGAATAAAGATGTGTGGTTTTGTTTTGGTGTTTTTATCAGGAGTATGAGAAGTGATTAGTGATTACGACTTGGATCTGTATTTCGGCCAAACATAGCAAAAGAACGATGAATAACTTTGATGGTGAAACAAAGGCAGCAAGGTTATGTACAGGACAACAATGAACATGTTCAATATATGCAATCCAAATATGCATAATATGTCTTATACCTTTATGTACAATATCACGTTTTTTTGCACATGGGCCCTCTAATTGTTTCTTTTTTGCCAGCTTAAATATATAGGATGGGCTGGATAGTTTGGGCTTGACGATAATCTCATAGCTGGCTTTGTTCGTTTCATGCTCGCAACAAGCTTAATAATTATTGCCACATCCCATTAATGAGCTATGAGTTCTAGCTAACTTGTGACAACCCAAGGCCGTCGTCCCGGGGATTTTGGAGGCCCTGTACCAAGATACTAACGAAGGCCTTTAACTTAAGCGACAAAATGGTATAATAAATAATTTATATGAATTCATAATGTATTTCATAAAGCTAAAATAGGACAAAAATTATGCGTATATAATCTTCACTTGAAGTGCATTATTCTTTGTGCATTCTTTGAAATAAAATCTTCAATGATATCTTGATAAGCAATCTTGTTTAATATATTGCCCTCCAATGATATTGTAGCCAAATCATTGAGTCTTTCTTGAGTCATTGTTGAATGCAAGTATGACTTCAATAACTTCAATTTAGAAAAGCTACGCTCTACTGATGCAAATGTCACAGGAATGGTCAACAAAACTCTATAAGCAACAGCTGCATTGGGATAAGAACCATGCCATTTTATGAACTTCAAAGTTTCAACAGGACCCATGTTCTCTTTCGGAAGGAACCTTTGGAGAAGAATCAACTCCATGTATAGGTCTTTAGAATCAATGTCAGATTGTCCATCTTTTTTAAGTGCAGCCACCAAATGACCACGAGAAGATTTCAAGCTATCATGATTCGGTTATTGCAATGTGTGAGAAGTAAAAAGAAAACCAATTTTTTTATAACCACGACATTGTTCAAATCTTGTTTTAAGAGATGAAATAGCTTGACCAACAAAAGGTATAAAATAGTTGAAATAAATGAGTCCTCCGCCAACTGTGATCCATTAGGCTATCTCCAACTCATGCCCTATTTGATGACCCAAACCTAAATTAGGTCAAAAAACACAAAAACATGTCTCCAACCGGCACCCCATACATGAGATCTATTTTGAGAAAGCCGAAGGTCGCCACCAACATTTGGAGCCCTGAAGGTCACCACCCAAACGACACCGTACGGACAAAAAAAAACAACCGGGAGAAGCGAGCGCCGTCGTGGGTGGCAGCCTCGTGCGGGCGGAGGCAGCGGCGGCCGGCGTCGGAGCGGGCGGCGGAGGGTGGCATCAGGGTGCGCATCATCCGCTGAAGAACACGGCACTTCCCCGCTTCCCCGCACGGCTGCACGGCTCCGCCATCGACCGAACCAGCGGAGGGTGGGGAGACAAGGCCTCCCCCAACCTCGGGCCGCTGAAGCCGGAGGCACGACCGCCGGTGGCTACGACTGGAACTCGGAGAAACGACCGGCGGCAGCGGCGGTCGTCACGGCGGCAACAAGGCTCGACCAGGCGTTTGCTGGCCGTGGTGACCGCGGGAGCGGGAAGACGAGGCGAGGTGCTGGGGAACTGTCTTGATCCAAAGCTCTGCCGTCTTCGGCGGGATCTCCTCGCCGCCAAAGGCGCGCTAGCGTTGCGGTGGCGGCGGCGGAAGATAAGGTATTCTGATTTTTTTAATCATCCTCACCGATTTTGAGGCTTCCGGTTGGAGATTGTAATTTTAGATCACCCCTTTCAACACTGTAGCGACCCATTGAGTGTTTTGGGTCTTCATAATAGGTACTTGCTTCATTTGGGCTCTCGTCAAAATGTCCTTTTCTTTTAATTCATGCTTTTTTTGAAATGTTGCTTGAATATTCATCTCAAGTGCAATTTTTTTGGCCGCCTCCAATGCCTCTGCGAAGCTAGTTTCCCTGTACTGTTTGAAGAAAGAAATTAGCCTTACACTAGCTCAATAGCAACATCAATAAGCATATCCTTTGCTTGCAAGCACTTGACCGTACGTATGTAATACTTCATACCAGAGAAAACTATTAAGGGTGAGAGCACCGGCACGCTGCCGCTGGAAAAGAAAAAGGAGAGATCGAGTTTTCTTAAAGAATGGAACTCGGAACGTAGACGAACGATTGTAGACTGCTGGAAACCAAAGAGATTAGCGTAGCGATTGACGTGTTATAAGACTTCTATTTTTGGACCTGCTACATATATGTAACACTTTGTTTAATTTGAGGGCCATGAATGGTCGCACCGGCCACACTTGGCTTAGGACGGCCCTGTTCGGAGTTCCACTGCCCTTCGAAGCCTGAAAAATTAAGGTATTAGAATCATTAATGTGAACTTGTGAAGTCTGCTCGAGCCTCCTCAATCTGCTTTGCGTTAAATCTGCAACTGGCTTCGCAAATCTTCCTCTGTTGCACATAGCAGTAATTGGTGACTACATTACATTCATCAGGGACTTTGCTGCAGACTTCACAACTCAGACGAGGGACCTGATGATTCAGATAGCCATGGCGATTTCTGAGAGTCTGGGCCTCGATGGCAGCGTGATCCCCGAGGCTCTGAACCTTGACTTCGACATCCAAGTGCTCCTTGAGAACCACCACCACTACGAAAAAATTGTTATTTGCAGTGTCTCACTCTTTGCTGAGTGTATTTATTCGAACATAGCCAAACAACATCTTTGTCAAATGCAAAATAAAAAACATTCAGTAAAAAAATACACTCGGCAAATCCACTTTATTGCCGAGTGCAAAAAAAAGAGAAAGAAACACATGACAAAGGGCTAAGAATTAAAAAGTTTCCTCTTTTTCAGTCAAAACTTTTCCTACTCACCACATACAACATATGTTATTCCATGTTCAAATTTTGAATTTTTGTATATATTTGCTATATTTAGTTAATTAATTACATTACAAGTATTTTTTTTGAATCAAGTCAAATTTCAACTACAAGTGATTCAAAAAAAAACATTGAGTACAAAAATTATATTCATATTATTTAGCTAATTTTAGGACCTTATTCATGAAATAAAAAGAAAATTTGACATACCTTGTTTTAGAAATATGGTCATTAACTTTATCAATATAGTGTTATAATTAAATGGTAATAAACTCAATGGTCTATTTAGTCATGTCTTGATTATGAAGTACTATGCTTCACATGTTCCCATGTTGTTTCAACATTCTTTAACTAATACATAATTGAGTGATTTGTCTACTTATCAAATTTGTGTTCCATTCTTATTTGTTTTATTTCAGCGCATTTCATGTATTTTCTTGCCACACTCACTATTATTTCCATTATTGTATAAACTGTTTTCATTGTACAATGTTTTTAAGAAATTACTTAGCAATCACATCTTTGTTAGGTTTAGTTATTTAAATTCATAATCCACTTAATTAGAAAAACATAATTGATGGATTATTTAAAAAATCCATGATCTGAACAATTAATATTCAGAAAATATATACTTCATACTTGCCTGGAGATGTATAAAGTCATACAACCGAAAGTGGTGTAAACACTAAAAGACCAATGTTATATAACATCAAAGAAAATCACATAAAATATCAGGTTCCTGTAGCTAATTAACTAAACATTATGAATTATAATTTCATTTGAATCCCCTACACACAACCTCCCTATTTTCATTAACTTCCCTATAATAAGGATCCTATTGCATTAGATTGCATAGAACAGGATAGAGGGAAACTCAATTTCTTAAGCAAGTTAATTTCCTGAGAAAAAAATCATACTGGGTGTACGTGTGTGCACAAGTGTGGATGTATTGAGTTAATATCACAATGTTAGCAAAGAAACAATACTATAACCATGTTGTTCCACAATTTAGTCTAAACTCCACAAAATTCAATTTAGTCTAAACTCTACAAAATTGCTAAATGAATGTGTTGCAAGACAATTCTAGAAACAACGGTATTCATCATTTAATCTTGAAACAAAGCAAACTAAGTGAAGAAAAACTTTTATAAACGGACGTTAGAGGCGTGATAGCTAAACAAGAACAATATTTACACCTAGCTCTAAACATCATGTTACAACTAAATTGCTAGAAATCTAAACAAAATTCTTTAACAACTAAAGTCTAAACACCATGTTTATATGACTTAGCTATTCAAATCTCCATTCGACTAGAGAGATAGCGCATTAAAAAAGACTAGCAATCAACCGATGCAAATGATGCAAGACATAACAAGGCAATGAACTATCCGAAGTTGTTCAACAAGTAAGCATAAATATCACGTTTACACCTAAATTTGCTAAAGATATTCGGGAACAAGCCAATTAAATGCTCATTAAAATGTTCAAAGCAAGCTATTATGAGTGGAAATGTGAATGCAAAGTTAGAGGTTTGTGCGAAATAAAACATGAACATTTTAGGCTGCATCGATGGAGTGCTTAGAAAAGCATTTGAGCATTTATGCCGATCAATACTGGAGGCATGCCGATCGACACCAGGAAACTTTCCAAGTTGATGAAAGAAGAATAAAAGATACACCGAGACTCTATTTCTTTCATATGCAAAAAAAATTGGATCCTCATTGGTACACCTATGCAACCATTTAATGTCTTGTTATGTTTGTAATGAAATAGTGCACTAAAAGATGCACTTTCATTTTCTTTAAAGATTCTAGAAAATGACGTATAACACTTTTTTTTTAATTCTATGACGTATAAGTATAACACTTGAGTGCATGCGAAAGCCCACTATGAGGCGCGCGCCAAACCGTCCTACTCGAGTCTTCGGCCCCCTTTGTTTCAGTTTTAGATTGTGGATTTTAGATTATGGATTGTAGATTGTAGAATTTGGGATTATAAAAATCTAACTCTTAAAATCTGATGGATGTTTGTTTGTCCGGATTCCACAATCCAACTACTGTCACTTACAAGTGGACCATGATGGCAAAGAAGTAAATATTTGTATCATAATCCAGCAAAATCTAGGTCTTACCAGATTGTCAGATTATGGAATCTAGATGCTCAGATTATAGAATCCAGAATCAAAATCCAGCCCTTTATTTGAGCTTTTGGATTATAGAATCCAGATTCCATAATCTGGAGGGCAAACAAAGGGGCCTTTGTCAGCCTTTAGACTTGAGTCTTCGTCAGCTCAACACGACGGAAAGCTCTTCTCTGGCCCGTATAACCAAGACCAACCGATTCCTCCTCAAGGGCCCTCGAAGGGCAAACATGGATGGTCCTCAACACGACAGAGGGCCCATGGGCTAAATATCCTCGGCCCGCAGAATCGGTAAAGCAAAACAGTTCTGAATCCGATTTCCCCTTTCCTCTCTCACGAAACGAAACCACGCTCTCCTTCGTTCCCCTCTCGCCATTCATTTCGCAGTTCGCACCCTCCTCCTTCTCCGGCGAGGCGGCTCCTCCTCCCTCTCCGGCGAGGCGTCTTCTGCTGCGGCGCCTTAGGCTGGCGGTACGTATCTTGGTCGGTGACCTCATCCCGCCCCCTTCTCGTCCCGCTTGTCACTTGTTCAGTTTTTCCCCATCTCAGCGCCCCTTCACCCGAAACTGCCACTTGCCGTCGGAGGTTCGCAATCGCGCAACAGAATCTTCCGCTACGGACTGGCTCTGAAGGGTGAGGTTCCTTCTCTCACTCGGCTCTGTTTACCCGAGCCGAGATACCAGTCAGTCGCGGCCTCGCCGGTCCTCGAAGCTGCCGCCAACCCTGCCGCCACCCAGGGGCGCCGCCGCCTCAACCACAGCCCGCCGCCCGCGCCGTCCGTCCTCCCCCGGCAGTAGGTCCCCACCGGCGCCACCCCTCCCTCTCCCCACGCTCGCGGCGCCACCCCTCCCTCTCCCCGCGAGCGACGGCGCCGCCACCTCTCCTCCGCGCGCGCGCGGCGGCGTCGCGCCCTCCCTCTCTACCCCGGCGCTGCCCTCTCCCTCTTATCCCCTGGCTGCGCCGTCGCTGCCGTGGCCTCCGATCCGGCGTCGCCGGGGCGGATCCGGCGAGGACGAAGGAGGCATCCGCGAATCGACGGCCCTCGTTGGGCCGCGCGGCCCACCGACGTGGAGGCGGCCACGCCGGCCGGAAACGGCGTGGCGAGCGCGGAGTGGCCGGCCAGAATGCTGTGAGGGCAGCAATTCCTGCCGGTTTCAGTTTATAGATAGATATTTTATTTGAATTCTCTGTCGTTAGAGTTGATTGGGGCCTGGGCGTGGAATTTCTGTCCTCTTATGCGTTTAAGTTTCAACCTTTAAGTTTCAACCTGGTGGTGCAGTGAGGCTGCTGAGTTTGGGGGCGTGTGCTCCTTGTTGCATGAGTTCGCTTAGTTTGGGGACACAAAGTATTTGTTACGCTTGGTCTGCAATTGTGCCTTCAGTTGTAATTTTGGCAGAAGACATTGCACGTTTGAGCTTTGAGTTGTTAAACCGGGCACCTCTTTTGATTGCTTCGACTAGCATTCCTGGTTGGCACCTTATACCGAGTTGATTATACCATTCAAACCCTTTGCCTTGAAAATTGTAATCTATGTGATTAGGAACTGAACTTTCCTTGTCCCTGAAATTCAGAATTTTTATTCTAGTAGTCAGGCACAAAGGTATCAAGTCACCTTATTGACATAATTGAGAATAGGGTGTCTTTTGAACTTTGCCTGAATGTTGAGTCTTACAGGCATTAGCTTTAAATGGTCTCTATCTACATAATTTCTCTAAATGGAAAATGTGTTAGAAGTACTTGGGCTCGATATGCAATTAGAAAATTTTCAAGACCCATGTACATCTAGGTGCATGTGCAATTTTAGCCCTCTATATATGTTGTCTCAAGATCTGCGCATGGACATTGCACTGGTTATAATGTAGAATGATGTTCTGAATCACTGAAAGTTTGTATCAGTGTTCAAATATATTTCATGATAGTGATTGTACATGTTAGTACAATTGGGAAAATCCATTATCTATAAATCAAACGTATTTAGTAGTTCTCACAGTCCAATTCCTTGTCATGATTCACTGAAGATCCTTTGATGAGATGTCAATAATCTTCAGTTTATTGTGTTTTCAGGTAGGTTGTGCAATCTTCAATGGCTTCATCGAGAAAAGTAAGAAATACAAATAAGCGGTATGCCAAAATCAACGAAGATTGGCAGGATAAAGATGAGACAAATGTAAATAAAAGTAAAGTGCGAGTAAGTATATGCTAAATCAATTGTTTTCTTCTCACATTCAAATTCTTTTGTCTATCTTCATTATTCTGTAAAAGTATAAACAACATAATTGACTTCTTGTTTACATGATAATATTGTATTATGTGGACTGTCAAGTGTTATTTTTTCTAGATGCCTTATGAGTTCAATGCAATTCTGTTTTAAGAATGATTTCAGCACTACTAATGCAGTTAGGCAGTACCTTAACTTATAAATTGATCAAAAGAAAAACTCATTTGCAGAAGAAAAAGTTATCAGACATGCTTGGGTCTCAATGGAGCAAAGATGAGCTCGAGCGCTTCTATGGGGCCTACAGAAAATACGGAAAAGATTGGAGAAAGGTTTGTTTTATGCCCTTCTGGACAGAATCGAGACAAGACATTGCATTTAATATGATACCTGATAAATTAATATCTCTTTTGTGACTTGCTTTCACTGTACTAGATTTTTAATTTCATTTCTGTAGGTTGCCGGTGCTATTCGTGATAGAACATCTGAAATGGTGGAGGCTCTTTATAACATGAATAAGGTAAATCCTGGGCTTGTCATATTATACATATACAACTTCCTTTTCCATTTGAAATAACCAAAATTTCTGTATCAGTTTGAACTCACTTATTAGCTTGGGTTCTACATATGTATTTTTTAAAATTCTTTTCTACTCCTACATGTGTATTGCTGTTCTGGACTAAGATGTGAGATGTATCCAGGCATATTTATCTCTTCCGGAGGGAACAGCTACTGCTGCAGGGTTAATAGCAATGATGACCGATCACTACAATATTCTGGTGAGATTATACTTTAAGTTTTCATACGGTTGGATTTACCATACCTACAGTTTCTGTAATTCTTTTCTCAAACACGTGAAAACTTGTATGAATGTTCGTATGGTTGAATTCTGCAACAACTATAATAGAGTCCCATACAAGCTGGGTAGGCTACAGTTAAAGCACAACAAGTTCCAGATGAAAAGATGGCGATAAGAGAATAATAAAAAAGTGCTAATAGGACTAAATTTGTTCCTAAATCATGATTCTGGCACCTATAGATAGCTAATATTTCAAGCGTATACATAGATAGTTCAAGTCTATATACAGACTCCTTTGTATGAGGTCTGGTTGACCACCTTAGATAATCATAACATGCATTATTATTGCATGATGCACCAATGCCTCTATTTACATTATGGCCACCTTAGATAACCATAACATGCCTTATTATCGCATGATGCACCAGTGCCTCTGGAGGCCTCCGTTGGATATGTCCAAAACCATTTTAATTTGACGTTAGATAAATTTTCTTTAATTGGTGCTACCCCTAGCCTATCGCATAGATCATCATTTCGACCTGATCCTTTCTTATGACAACAGCAAAGCCTTTTATCCCAAACAAGTTGGTGTAGGTGATCTGCTCCTTTCATATGGCCAGAAATTCGTTGCATCATATGCATCTCTGTTACATTTAATCTTGGGTGGCTGGCAAAAGTCAAATGTTCTGCGCCATATGACTTTTTGATGCCTTATAGAACTGACGTTTCTGAAAGTTGAAACTTAAGCCAAAATATTCTGTTCTGTTTTCCTTTTCGTGAGTGTTAAGTAAAATGCATTACCATAGATGAGGTCTGAGATACTAATTCTTTCTATTATCGGGCCATGGAAAAGCTATAACTAGTCTGGCATCAATCACAACTCATTCTTAGATCCAGAACTGTAATTTGAAGCGTTAGACTACTGTCTTTTATGGCGCTGCCCCAAACCGATGAAGCTCTTTGCTGCTTGCTGAAGGGGAGGCATGGTTATGGTGTTTGACTGGGGCTAGAGGGTTCTCCCTTTTGACTGCCCTAGCACTGGGAGGTTTAGATTTGAAGCTCACGGTCGTTAGCAATTTAATCACAGGTGCATGTATGTTGAAATAACTGATAGTTTGAGTGTCTGGGTGTGTTCTATGAGGGTTATAACCTTTTACTTATGCAACTCTCTTGTCTGTTCAATAAAAAAAAAGATTCAGTACTGTATTTTTTTTGCAATGTTCATTAATATAATACCGAAATACTTGGCACCTTAAGGTATCAATATTTATTTACTAGCAATAATATTTCCTTTGCTTATAAAACATGAGACTTTTTGAGATATTGATTGATAATGAAGATGTTAATTACATAATGGTTGCTCTACTTCTAATGTAGTGGCATGTGCTGCTTGATCAGTCTTGCTTTGCACTTTAAAATAGTGCTATATCTTGCTGATAAATTTATTGAAAATACTCACAAGGGCATTCTGTTCTGAAAGCAGGATGGAAGTAACAGTGACCGTGAAAGCAATGATTCACCAAAAGCTTCAAGGAAGCCACAAAAGCGTGGTCGTGCTAAATTTCAATCTGTTTCTAAGACATCTGATACACGTTATCCTGATCTATTGCAATCCCAGCCTGCTTCATCGAGCTATGGTTGCCTTTCATTGTTGAAGAAGAAACGTTCTGGAGGTAATTCAATATATTCTCGTATGCAGTATACATATGGCTTGTTTTAGTAACAGGACACTGGTAATCTTTTGTGCAACTAGGAAGAGTTATTAGTATATCCTTATTCCGGGTTACTTCCAACCCCAAGATCAGAATATCATAACCTGTATCTTTGACACACATTTTGCGAAAGAAGATATTGTGCACCTTATTTTGCGTTTTCCATTAATAGCTTGTTCATATTTGTGCCTTATGCATGTTTAGTTATATCCCATAATTGATGTTAAGATGTAACAACCTACCTTTTGTTAAATATAGTACCTAACACTGCCATCCTTAAAGAAATATGTTGTAATGTAGCATTCTCAACATTGCAATCTTGGAATCTTCCCAGATCTGCTTGTAGGCAACAGGCCACGGGCCGTTGGGAAAAGGACTCCAAGAGTACCTGTTGCAAGTATGTACTATCGAGATGACAGGGGTGTAGCAGATAGACGAGCAAGAACAGATGCTAAGAATGGTGATGATGAAGGAGCTCATGTAGCAGCACTTGCTCTGGCAGAGGTATGTCAAAGAGGAGGCTCACCTCAGGTTTCTGACACACCTGGAAGATCTGGTGATCGTATGTTCCTGTCTCCTGTTAAAAATAGTGACAGAAAAGTAAGAAGCTAGAATATACATGTTCCCCTGTTGTTCTTGTCCTGCTTTTGGTAAAGTAATTTTATTATCAAGATACTTACAATGCACTTGCAGAATGCTGATTCAGAGATGGGAAGCTCAAAGTTTCATGGGTTTCACTTGGATGCTGATTACCCTGAAGGTAGCTTAGGAAGTAGGGAAGCGGAGACTGGTGACTATGCCAAAGGTGCATCATTTTTTATGAAGAATGAAGGTTCACCATCTGGCAAGCCTCAGAAGAAGGTAAAGAGGTCTCAGAAGAGGAGGAAAAAAGCTGCACACAAAACAGGTGATCAATTTGAGGATGACAGAGAGGCTTGCAGCGGAACTGAAGAAGGGCATAGAGCAAGAAGGGCTAAAGACGACTCAGAGCTGGAGGCATTGGGATGGCCGTCTAGCTCGTCAAATAAAAGAAGTCGTCAATTGTTTTTTGGGGGTATGTCCATATTTGACGAAGTTCTTTTATTTTGTTTAGCTTACCAAACTGTCTAATGCCAATAATGTTCATGATTAATTTCAAATCAATCAATGGATAAATTGGTCTAGTACCTTTTTAGAAGCAGCAAATTACAATATTATTCTCTCAATTCATGGAGGTGAAATGAGAAGTGCTCCTTTCCACAATTTTAAGCCTTTTGTCACGACACGTGTATGAAGAAGGCCTTGAATGACTATATTTTATAAGGGTATAAAGGGAACATCACACTTGATTTGCATGTAGTTGGAGTATGCCTTAAGCCTTAAAAAAAGAAGCCTTATGCTTGTGGGGAAACCACCGAGAAAATACACCTTAGTTTTGTGCATAGAGCAAATCCAAGTGTTATAAAAATGCAATAGAATTCTATGCATCTAGTGTGAGGGAAAGGTTTCAGCATAACATTTTCTCTATTTGTGGAATACAGAAATAAATATGTTCTACTTCTATGTACATTTGTTGTTGTCCAATTTTTTTTTAAGAATTTTATCTTCTCTTATTATTGGTTTGTTGCACTATAAATCATTTGTTTCTGATGTTTATAGCATGGGAAACATAAATATAATCACACATTGCTATCAGCTGCCACATTCAAAACACTCTGCGATTACTTGATTATTTTGTTCTTTTTCTAATTTAGTCCTTTGGCTTTGCTATAAATTCATATACTGTGATATTGCATGTGATGCTTGATAAATTGCATTTACATTCCAGTGGGTGTTTTGCTCTCATTTTATGCAAACCTGAAACCTTTATACATCCTTTGTTTTGCAGCCGAAAGCTCTGCTCTTGATGCACTACATACGCTAGCTGATCTGTCTGTGAACATCCTACAGCCTTCATCCGTTGTTGAATCCGGTTAGTCTTACATTATTATGCATCATTATTAGATTTTTACTGGTAATAATCAATAAATACACATTAGATGCAATGTATTTTATTACATTACTGTTTTTTGTTTCTTCTCTAACTAAATGGTGAGCTGGAAGATTTATGCAGTGGATGTATCTTAGCGTGATACAGTATTTTTTTGTGCATTAACTTTTATCTGCCATATGACTGTTTTGAATAGAAATATGTGCAGTTTGTAAACACATATTCTGAGGTGTTAAGCTGCATGACAGTGCTGTATCCTGTCTTTTTGAACACTTGAATGCAGTGCAGCCATGCAGCTTTTGTTTTTCTTATACTTGTCACTGGAGGATCGCATGCAAACAATACAGTTAAGAAGTGGGCTTTCGCATAATAATAATAAAAAATCTGTTCATAAGTCATCTTTGAACATATGAGACTGCCCCCATTTGGATGGAATCGTAACTGAATATAAAATGGTCTGTAACTACAAATTTGTGGTCAAATATGAATTTGCAACATTTCCTGCCTCTCCTTGCATATATCTTTAATGTTTGCAAACTAGTGCAATGATCAACATGCACTCTTGTAATGTCTGCTGTATTTTAGTATAAGTTTGTTACCTTCGTGGTGTCCTCTAGCAATTGTCGGAGGGCTGATTTAGCCTACTTCATACCATAATCTCCTAAATCCACATACTGGCTTCTAGCTATGGTTAATTTCTACCCGTTGCATGAGAAATCTCTCAAAAGTTATGGTGAACAATGGCATTGTCAAAATTAGCTTTTGTCAATCTTAAACTTTTGAAACATCTCTCCTGTTAATGTTAACTATATGTTACTGATGTTGCCCCTAATGATTTTCCAGAATCTTCAGCACAGATTAAGGATGAAAACAAAGACGATGATTCTGATGAAAAGCCTGAGATTCCTGAGGCAGTATCAGCATATGAGCAGAAAGTTAACTCCAAAAGTGCTGCAAGAAAAGTTAAAAGGCAGTCCGAAATTTCAAATACTGAGATGGTCACTAGGAAAAAAGCTAAACTTACTAAAGATCCTCATCATGATGAGAGCACCACTTCTGATGTAAAGCAGCAAGCTTGTACATGCGGTGTGAAAACAGAGAAAAAGAAGAGGAAACCGTCCACCACAAAGGTACTTTCCAAATTATTATTTGTTGAGCATTCCTGCAAATGAAATTGGTTGGTGCCCAATCTGGATTGTGCATTTGCATTTATGCCAATGTGAAATAAATATTTTGCATTGATGAGCATAACATGCTATATGTATTGCATAAAATTTGCAACATGGCCTGTAATATTGCTAGGAGCACAATATTAGTTGTCACCTTGCCACCTTTATCATGCAGGAGTGACCTATACTGACATCTATATCTCAAAATTCAATTTTGTACCGCTATGTTGCAATGGTAGTGTCTTGACTCCACTCTGGCTTTGGTTGTTGCCACAACTGCTGTTTGTTATCTTGCTATGCTTTGCTTTCTTTTCAACGTGCAGGAGATCTGCGTTTCATTTCACAGTCGTGCATTGTTTTTTACAGGTTTCGAAAGATGAAAAGAGTATACTAAAAAATGTTGAGAAGACTGAGGTACGTCTAAGCTTTTTTTTTGTATTGCATTTTGGTTGTTCCAGATAAACATTTCCCTGGGTTAAAACACAAACCTTCAACTGACCCTTTCCTTTTCGCACCAAGCTGTATGACGATGTATAAATGTGTTGTATACGATCCTATCCTGGAACCAGTTTGTCCATCCTAAGTTCATTTCATTGTTTTTGGAATTGTTTTGTTCTTTTCCCCTTTTCTCTCCTGTGAGCCCTGTCCTGGAGAAGCACAAAGTCCCAACTAAGTCCATTACCCTCATCAAAGATATGTACAAAGATGTGATGACGTGTGTTCGGACGTGTGATGGTGACACTAGTGACTTTCCGATTAAATTAGGACTATACCAAGGGTCAGTATTGAGCCCTTATTTATTTGCTTTGGTGATGGATGAGGTCACCAGGGAAATACAATGTGATTTTCCTTGGTGTAGGCTCTTTGTTGATGATATGGTGTTAGTTGATGAGAGTAGGGCAGGGGTTAATAGGAAGTTGGAGCTGTGGAGGCACAGGAAGTCAAAGGGGTTCCAACTTAGTAGGACGAAGACCGAGTACATGGTACATGATGTGCGAGTTTAGCGCGACTAGGCATGAGGATGGAGATGTTTGCATTGATGGGCAAGTGGTGGCCAAGAAGGACACCTTTCGATATTTAGGATTGATGTTACAAAAGGACGGTGACATCGATGAAGATGTTAGGCATAGAATTTCATCTAGTTGGTTGAAATGGCATCAAGTTTCTGGTGTCCTCTGTCCTCTCTGTGACAAGAGAGTGCTACAAAAGTTTAAAGATTAGGACGGCTATTCGCTCGGTGATATTATGCGATGCTGAGTGTTGGCCTACGACAAGGTGACACGTTCAGCAGTTGAGTGTAGCAGAGATGCGTATGTTGTGTTGGGTTTGTGGGCATACACGAAGGGATTGAGTGTAGAATGAAGATATCCGGGACAAGGTAGGAGTGGCACCAATAGAGGAGAAATTGGTTCAACATCGGTTGAGATGGTTCGGACATGTTCAACGGAGGCCTCCGGAGGCGCCGGTGCGTAGTGGAGCTCTAAAGCGAGATGATAACATTAAGAGGTAGAGTCCAACCGAACTTGACTTGGGACGTGTCGGTTAAGAGGGACGTGAAGGAGTGAATATCTCTAAGGAACTAGCTTTGGATATGATTGCTTGGAGACTAGCAATAGACGTGCGTGAGCCGTGATCCTTTTTTTTTTCTTTCTTGCTTACCCTTAGCTGTACCTTTTGTCTTGTGTTCCTTTTGGACCTCTCTTTTTCTTTTTTCCTATGGGTTTCATCTCTAGCCTACCCCAACTTGCTTGGGATAAAAGGCTTTGTTGTTGTTGTTGTGAGCCCTGTGCTTGTGAGGGATCTTTTGCTGATGGACCTACTTCTTACATTCCCTAAACCAAAATAAGCAGTACGATACTGTGCTCGATACCCAGCTTCCTTAGTGTGCATATCTTTTTTTTTTCATAGATAATGGATGGAAATTAGTGATATGGGTGATGTCAGCCTATTTAATTTGGTTGCGTACTAAGGTTTTTGAAGCCTGGGTATCATACCAAACCTTTTCTATACATAGTGAATCCTTTTGTTGTTGCATCGCCTGAAGAAACTGTCATTTAAGCATGTAAGGTCACAAATGTGCTTTGTTTTGCAGAAGACTATTTGGGTAACTATGGTCTTTACGAGTCCAGTAAAAAAAACTAGTCTTTCAGAGATTTGTTTGTAGTTTGTTGTGTGTCTGTTCATAATAACTGTCATATTACTACATATAATCCATTTTTATTTTTATAAACTTTAAGGATTTCATTTTCTTGTGTAAACACTAAATACGTAGAATCCTTTTTGTTCTTTCATATTTACTTAATTGAATTTTAGTTATTTACTGTTAAACACATAATTAATAAAGCTTCGAACGTACATGTCAAATGATATGTACAATGGAAAGAAGCTTCTGACGGGGCTGTAACCTGAAAGCTAGTTGTTTGGCTGGCACGCTATCTGAAAAGAAAGGATCATCTTTTACCTTTCTTGTTTTATCTGCTGCTTACTTTTTTTGAGGGAAATCTCCTGCTTACTTAATGCAACATAAATTTTGTTCCTCACATTTTGTCTTGTAGGTCTCGGCTGAAGAAGGGAAGGTATCTTCTAATAAGGGTAGGCTACTCATATTATTCCATTTGTTAAAATAAGTTCACACAGGAATGTTCTCGTTCTGATTTTGAAAAAAAAGCCATGGATATTGCAGAGACAACCACACAAGGTGAAGTAACTCCACAAGCTGACTTGTCATCAAAGGGTAAAAGCCGCCGTAAAGTAGGCATTCAACAAGCGCTAACTGAAGAATGTAAACCTACCAAGGGTGTTGACGATACTGGAAGTGATAAACTTTCGTACTCAGTGAATAATGTTATTGATCTTAAGGTGTGGTACTGCCTTTTATCTAGTTAAATTGACAGCGTGATGCATTTGTCATCTGCAGTGTTGAAAATTCACATTTATCCTGACCTGGTGCAGGACAAAGTCCCACACTGCTTGTCATCACGTTTACTTCGGAGGTGGTGCAGGTTTGAATGGTTCTACAGTGCAATTGATTATCCATGGTTTGCAAAAAGTGAATTTGTTGAGTATTTGAATCATGTCAAGCTGGGTCATGTTCCAAGGCTGACTCGTGTTGAGTGGGGTGTCATAAGAAGGTTTGTGCTAAAACTTTAGTTCTTCAGTTGCTTTAGTCATAATTATTTCCTAAATCATACTGTTTTTGCAGTTCTCTTGGAAAGCCCCGTAGACTGTCAAAACAATTTTTGCGTGAGGAGAGAGAGAAGCTTTCTCAGTATCGTGATTCAGTGAGGCAGCACTATGCTGAACTTCGATCTGGTATTCGAGAAGGTCTGCCCACGGATCTTGCACGACCTCTAGCAGTTGGACAACGTGTTATAGCCTGCCATCCTAGAACAAGGGAACTTCATGATGGGAATGTTCTGACTGTTGACAGTAATCGTTACCGAGTTCAGTTTGATCGGCCTGAGCTAGGTGTTGAGTTTGTGATGGTAATCAGCTGCTATTTTTTTGAATAATTTCCTGAAGTTTCATTTATTTTTTTATTTATAATGCTTTCACTTTAGAAATGCCCGTAATTTGTACTACCTCTTTTATAGGACAACAAATCTAGTTGAACTATAATTTGTTGCAACAGGTCTTAAGTTGATTTGTTTCAAATTTCGATTGAAGTATTTTTTAATTGTACAAGAAAAAAAACAGTTTGTTGTAGAAGGTTGCTTTGCTTGCAGAATAATACACCTGTGTATCAGTAGTAACATATAGCGGCAAGAAGACTAACCATGCGATCACATGGTTTATTCCATAGTAGGTTTCATGAACAGCGGCTCCCAGTTGGGACTTGAGAGATGACTGATTCATTTGATTTTTGTATCTAGACACCACTCTGCTACCAGCTTTGAGCCTGGCACTCTTTTACCACTGCGAATAAAGAAGAGGGCTATCAAGTCTTCTCTTGGCCTTAGCACCTCTTTACTGTCAAGATCCCATGGGAGTCGTCCCAATAAGAAGGGTGCGAGAGCTCTACACTTGAACCTATGATCTGTAACCCAATCTTGATCATAATATGACATTTTTCTGAACTTGGATTGGAAAATCAATTTTCTTTATGTTCTGTTCTCATGTTACCCTTTGCTATATTGTACATGCCTAGATCAAGACACCCTTGCTTTACTCAAGATTTTGTTTGGTTGATGTGCTGTTGTTCCAAAAATAGTGAAAGGAAAGTAAGTCACTGCAAGACTTGCCAGCTTATTTTCCTTATGAAATAACTAATCATCAATGACATGTAGTGTAATATCAAATGACTTTGTTTCACCTCTATTTTAAACCATTGTAAATAAATTATTGATACTCAGTTGAAAAGTCGGTATATCAAATACAGTTTGATATTTAAAGGAATTGTTTTGCAGGATATTGATTGTATGCCCCTCCATCCCATGGAAAATTTCCCTGAGTCTCTCAGGCAGCAAAGCATCATGAACAAATACTTATCGGAGGTGAAACTTGAGGACCAGATGAAGGAGTTAGGTAGTGGAGGTCCAGCAACGTTCACATCAAATGTGAACGTAAATGGTGCTGATGCAGCCTTCCATGTACCTTCCGGTCACCCAATTAACACTTTAATGAAGCAAGCGAAGGTAGCATGTTTGATGTGGAAGCTAATTACCTTTATGTATAGATATGCTAACTGTTTCCCTTTTCGGATTTGTGTGATAGGGTGACACAATTGATTCAATTGTACAGGCCAAAGCTACAGTTAACGAGGTTGCTGTTGCAGCACAACAGGCAATGTACAATCAGCCATGCAGTCTCTCACAGATACAGGAAAGAGAAGCTGATATAAGAGCTCTTGCTGACTTATCACGTGCTCTTGATAAAAAGGTAAATGCAGCAAAGCTTGTGCTTCATTCTCGTTTCTGTAATATTTAAAAGTGGAAACAAAATATGACCATCTTATTTCTTTAATGAAGTTCGGTCTTGCAACAAAATTTAACGAAAACCCACACACTCATAGTACAGTTTGGCATAAGTGAGTTGATACTGGATTTTTATGGCAACACGCTGTCAACTGTCTTGTGGTAGTGTTGACAATTCTTTCATTTGTCTGCTATGTGATACTTCACTTGCATGATTAAAAGATGAATTCCTTTTAGTTCTCAGATCTGGGTGTGGTTTCAGGGTCTTCTTTTTTGGCTACCCTGCACATATGCAGTGGTTAGCTTGGTTTGTTCAATTATCAAATAGTCAGCTCAACATGCGTCATGGCTCTCTGTCATGCAGTAGTTACCTCAGTTTGTTCAGTTATGAAGTAGTCAGCCCAACATGCATCAAAGGTGCTCTGTCATGCCGAAGTTTTAGGGGCCACACTAGTCATGTAGGGCCATGATCTTGAACATATTTCCTATTGAAGTTCAATGGATGAGTTAGAAAAGCTGCTGCTTCTGCAGCACCAATGGTCCTCTGTCATGTTCTTCAGACAAGAAATTCAGCTCACATTCTTATCATGCATCATTTTTAGGGTAACCACAGTTTGTATCTCCGTGAAACATAATTGGCATGGTATTATTGTTTGTCTTATATATGCATGTTTTGGATATTTTGCATCATTAATGTGTATTTTTCTTTCTTGAATCTTTATTTTGGTTGTGATTATGATGAACTGTTAATGTTTTGTAGGAAGCTTTATTGGTAGAGTTGAGGCACATGAATGAAGAAGTGTCTGGAAAGCAAAAGGATGGCGAAACCATTAGAGACTTGAAACATTTCAGGACGCAATATGCTATGGTGCTTGTGCAGCTAAGAGATTCTAATGATCAGGTAGCGTGCCCTAGATCGATTGTTGCTTTGAGTTTTCATGCACTTAGGTGAATGACACACAGTGCTTTCATGTGCAGGTAGCTTCAGCCTTACTTTCTCTGCGGCAGCGTAACACGTATCATGGGAACCAAGTACAGTCATATCCTACTTCCATGGAAAATGGTGGAGCCTTTACTGGTGCATCTGATCCATATAACCGTTTTGGTTATATTAATCCAGAATCTGGTTCCCAAGTGATTGAAGTTATTGAGACTTCAAGGCACAGAGCAAAAATGATGGTTGATGTTGCTGTTCAGGTCAGCATGTCAGAATTATTTGCATTTTGATCAATATCATGTTTGTGCTATCCCACATAGGATCGCTCATGGTTCTGATGAACTCATCCCTTTATGTAATTTGAACTAATATGGCAAGGAAGAATAAAATTTTCAAATAAAAGTGCTTCTAGCTGAACATATGCTGTTCCACGGTTTATATTGGCAAAAACGATCAGTAAATTAATACTGTTCAATGGACATACGCGGTAATGACTACCATATGAAAGATTGAAAACTGTCAATCCAATAATAATATGAGTTTGTGGTAAAATTCATGACTGTTTTGTTGTAAACTCCATGACTGCCTTTTCTTTTTTGTTGCAAACTGACCATATAAAACTTTGGAAAAGAAGGATAAGTCATAATAATGTTTTCATTTTCAGTTGTTATTTCAGATTTGTACTTAAGAATTAAGATTCCTCTTTTAAATTTTTTAGGGAAATACAGTAGGGGAAGCCTTCCCCTACTGTGCTAGTATTATATTATTATATGTAAGGAAGAAGAAAGAGAAAGAACTTAAATAAGTAAGGCAGGAGACACCTGCACTTTCAAGAAAGTTTTTGACATGTTGTGTTTGTTTGATTAGCGGACAAATCTGGTCTCTAGCATTGCCTATATTGATATTATTCGTTTTTCAATCTACAGAAATATAAGTGTTTATTAGCTCCATAATTTGTATTTATTTTGTCACATTGTACTTATTTGCTGACATTCTTTGGTTATTTGTTTTGTCAGGCCATGTGCAAAGTGAGTGAAGGAGAGAATGCCTTTGCTAAAATAGGTGAAGCACTAGATAATCTTAATAGTCGTGGTACTGGTTCTGGTTCAAGCATACTAGGTATAAGACGGATACCTCCTGATTCAGGACAGGCAAACACATCCTACCAAGATAACGGAACGCCTAGCCCTGCAGCAATCAACACTGCAGGTCCAAGATTGCCCAACGGGTGCGATTCTGATGCCCAGTTTCCTACCGAATTGATTTCGTCCTGTGTGGCCACGATACTTATGATACAGGTAAATTGTCCAAACTCCATGCACTAGTTTTCCAACACCCCCACTGTCTAGTGGTCTAATACTGCTGCTGCTTCCATTTGTAGAACTGCACGGAGAAGCAGTATCATCCAGCCGAAGTCGCACACATCCTTGATTCGGGGCTGTCACGCCTACAACCATGTAGCTCCCAGAACATCCCGATCTTCAGGGAGATCGAAATGTGCATGGGCATCATCAAGAATCAGATGCTGGCGTTGATACCCACCCCTAGCGGCTAGTTCCTCGCTTGCTTCGGGCCCTATATACTTTGTAAAGAAACTGGATAACTGTATGTGGCGTGCATTTTCCCCTCATTTTTGACTGATTTGTTGTGTTGTACAAGCTGTATGTTATTGCTTAACCATGTAAGTTATACAAGTGCTTTGGCAGGCGCATGTGCAGTCGCCCTGGAATACTTCATGTGTCGTGTCTGGCAAGAGCATGTGGAGATCTCTGTTTTCTAGCATAGAAAGCGTCTGTTGATATAGTAGCATGGCCAGGCAGGGTCGTCTGTTTTTTTCAGGATAAAGTTCCTGCTAGGGTACAATGACCAATTATTACAAGCATATTCAAATTAAGTTCCTGTATTAAAACAAATAAAGTTCCTGTATTAAAACGATCTAAGGTACAGTAACCAATGATTCATGGTCGTTCATTTCCAATTCTTACGACTGCATTGTCTTAATTAGATTAGATGGACGGAGACAGGTGGAAATCTGGAGGGCCTGCACCCGTTGCCTGGATAGAGCCATCTTGGGCATATCCATGGATCGCAGCTTTTCTTCATCCGGCGTTGTTGGAGAAGGAAAACGCAAAGAGAAGCGTGCCCCGTCCAAGGAAGAAGTGACGTAGCGCCCTGTCCCTGCGCCAACTTCTCCAGAAGCCTCGTCTCTTAACGAGGCCTCCGTGATGGTTAACTTGAGAGTGCCACCGTCGTTATGCTCCTGCCTCTGCCATAGACAAGGAGGAGCTTGAACTTGAGCAGACAAGGATGCGGTAAGCTTTGATGGGCCCATCCGTGCGGCCGTGGAACGGCGCCGAGATTGTGCCAACTCGCTCGTGCCAGTGTCGTCGAACGCGTGCAGATTGAGCGAGATCAATATGACCACCACATGGCACCTGACGTTAAGGATGGGTGGGTTGAGGAACTGTGTCGGATAGGGTAGCAAGCAGGCCGGGTCCGGTAGTGCGCGCACCAACCAATCCTTTTGTCCTTCTCTCTATCTCTCTGCATTTTCGGTGACGAAAGAAGGGGGAGAAAGAGACCGTTCTTTATCTACCTCCCCACCTCTCTCGCGCAGCATGGAGAACACATACTGCTAATCGAGGGTCATTAAGGGCCGGTTAATGATGCGATCAACAACAATAATACCCCCACCCCGGTCTCGTGGCTTCGTCACCGTGCGTCACTGTGGCCGTGACTGCACGCGCGCGTATGTGTGGTCGAGCCGCTGCAGCCTCTGCCCTCCCGTGGCGGCGTCTGCCCTCGGCGCCACGTAATTTATTCTGATTCTTTTTTTACCCGTCGTGTGAACGGCGGCGACGAGGGCGCACGCGGTTTCCCAGTTCGTTCGACCGTGCCAAGGAACCGGCAGGCTTCTGAACGGCCATTCAGGTCCAACAAGGTTTAACTTATCGAGATTGTACCGACGCTACCGCTAGCCAGCGAAATTGCGGTTACTACGGTTACCGGTCGAAAAACCGGATAAACCACAAATTTAAACTTATTTAAACCGAAACGCCTCATATGCGGTTACCGATCGGTTTACCGAACGGTTAGTGCGGTTTACCGCTCGGTAAGTGCGATATACCGTGGAAATGGAACAGAAAACCGATCACATATATGCCTAGTCAGTGCAAGTTGCCGGTCTGATGGTAGTGGAACAGGAGCAGATTATTAAAAAGTTTAGTACACTCAAAGTAAAAGCTCACGAATAAGATATCGTCTCCTTATGTATTTTATAATTGTACCGCAGTAGGACTAGAGTTATACTGGTACTTAAGATCATACATAAATACTCCCATGTGGTGTACATGAAACTATCAGAAACCTTGTAAATAACGATATTTACGAGACTGTCTTGCAGGTGTACCTGGCTATTACTCTTAATTACCAGATATGCTTTTGTATTCAGATGCTTTACAAATTAACAGAAATTTTATTTGAGGCAATCAATCTTAGCTATCATGCTTGACCTCTTGAAAATGTGTTGTGTTAACAGTAGCGTTAATTATGACTTTTGTGACCTAGCCATCTCATAAATGCTGTTGTGTAATGATCATGAGTCCGTGCTATACATAAAGAGGTGTCAACAATTCTTCCAAGACTCGAGGGTCCAATATTGTAACAATTTTATTATGACACCGTGGAAGGCGTAATTGTAGTCATGTTCTTGAAACTGTGGCATCGTACTCCATAACTTGTTAATATATTTAGACATTTGGGATACATGTCAGTGATTTGTCTGTCCTTCATTAATTTAAATTTTGGAATGTAACTAGTTGATGCATAGTAGTTTAACATGGTATCGAGCTATAGGTCTTAAGTTTAAATTTTAATGACTGTATTTTACGTCGCATCACTCCTAGTTCTGCTGCATGGCTCATATCTCCATATAAGAGCATCTCCAACAGATCTCAATAATTTTAATCCTAAAAGACTGGTAAGTGCGGTATACGGCGGACGGGGGTGTACGCGGTGCGAATTTGGGATGGAAGCGGTTGCGGGATCTCTGGAGTCCGGATAAGGTTTCTTTTGTTTTTTAATTTCATTTTCTCCTTTTTTTACTTCTATCATTTTTTGACCCCTCAAATTTGTGAATTTACGTAAAAACTTTTCACCAGAATTCATCATATGACATCTAGTTTTTTTTTACAGATTTTTACATCAATTTTTTAATAAAAAAATCCAAAATTTCAAATTTCAAATGACCGGTAACCGATCGTCCGCTCTACTGACCGGACCGATCTGCGGTAACTACGGTAACTCAACCATGATTTAGGATGTGTTTGGGAAGACTCGGAGCAGAACTTCAGCCAGGAGCTGACCAAATCCATCCTAAAACCAAAACTCCACAACTATTGAGAGCATCCAATTTTCAAGATTTCAAGGAGTTGCAGTTCATTTTTATGGAGCACCTCTTTTGCTTACTCTTCGAATGTGAAAAACGGACGTGAATGTGCAGTTGTGGGAAAATGTAACACCCCGGAATTTCACATTCTGGATTGTGCATGAAATTCACAAAATTTTAAAACTTTTTAAAGCATATTTAATTATTATCTAAAAGATAATAGTTTAATTATATTTTTTTCTTTCTTCCTAAGGAGGAAGAGTTAGTTTTAAACCCAACCCTTTAAAAGGAGATATTCTATTTATAAAGTTTCTTTGTTTCCCAAATATATCTATGAATTGTTTTGGTTATGAAAATGACTTAATAAAAAGATTTTATTTGTTATTTTAGAAAACAATATTTTACACAAGGTATTTTCCCTTTGTAAGAAAAAGAGAAACATGTTGTCATTTTATGTGAACCAAAGAGTTGCTTTTGAAAGGTAAATAAAGTTTGATTGATCCAAAGAAACATTTATTTAAGAAATACTTTTGATTTATGAAAATAAATTAATAAAAAAAATTATATTTGATTATGAAAACAAGTTTATTTCTACAACCATTATTTTATACGAGGTATTTCACATTGAAAACAAAATGAGAGCCTTATCATTTCATTTGAGAAAAGGAGTTAGTTCCAAAACTAATTAAAGTTGGATTTATAAAAGATTTTGCTTTGAGAAATAATTTATTTTGATTTATAGCTAAATACTTTAAAATGAGTGAAAAAGGTTCATCAAATAAATGTATTTGATTTATGCAAGGGTTTACTTAATAAATGTAATTGATCTATGAAAACTAGTTTCCTTTTATCAATATATGGGGTTTATAAAAGAATTTATGAAATAATATTTATTTTTGTTTAAAGTATTTTATTTTGTTTTGGCTCCAAGATATTTCCAAACAATTAAAATGTTTTTCTTTAGTTGATTAAAGATTGGCTTTTAAAAGACAATTTATAAACTCTTTTACACAAAGCCTATTATTTTCTAAATTTAATTAATTTATATAGATTATATTTTGTGTGGAATGCATTCATGTTGAATAGTCATATTTGGTCTTTGTTGTGCGAAACTTTCATTTGAAAGATTTACTAGTATTCATTTACATTTGAGTTGCTACTAGAAATAGAATAGAAGAAAGGAAAAAGAAGACAAACTCCAAACCAGGCCATGGGCCAAATCTCCCCGGGCCCATTCCTTCTCTCTCTCTCTCTCCCTTTCCCTTTTTCCCGGCCTGCTAGCTTGCGGCCCGGTTTCAACCGAGCGCCAGCCCCACCTCGGCCCCGTAGGCCCGTACGCAGCCCGCTCCAACCCTAGCCGCCTTCCACCCCAATCCGGCGATCCTAGGAGTGCGCGTCACGACGGCTCGTGCCCCACGCATCTATAAGAAGCAAGCCCCGCACCCCGCCCCCTTTTTCCCCACCCCATCGCCGATCGTCGCGCGCCGCGCACAACACCGCCGCCTCCATTGCCGCCGCTGGCCCAAGCTCGACACGCCGTCGTTTGGGAGCCGCCGGGACCCCGTCGACGTTGTGCCGTGCTTTACCTCGATCCGCCGCCCCTACCAGGAAGAGCCCAAGCCGAGCCATCGCCCGTGCTGCTTGCACGACGCGGCCGAACATCACCGGACCGCCTCAACATCGTCCGCCCCGGTCGCCGTTCCCCGCCACCGCGCGTCGTCCCCGGTAGGTGCGCTCGTCATCCCCGCTACGCGTAGCCGCTTTCCGCGTCACCTTTAGACCACCGGAGCGTCGGCTAGGTGAGCTCCGGCGAGCTCAACCATGGCGCCACGCGTCCTCGTTCGCCGCCGGCGACCCGATCCGGCGGAAGTAAATCCGGGCCGTTAGATGTGATTCGCACGGTCGGGATTAGAAGCCTCGAAGGGGTAAGTTTCGGTCCATGGTGGACTCGTGAACCAAGCCCCGCCGCGGTCCACGTAATCCGTGGACCTGGTCTACGGTTTTTCCAAATTAAATTAATTCGCATAATTCAAGGTATTCGGTAGTTTTGCAAGAAAACCCCTGTAGTTTAATTTAATCACAACTACACCCTCTCGTTTTTACATAAACTCCCTTAGTTTCAGCTTATAATTACATTTAAGCCCCCGGTTTCCGATCAAATGGTATTTTTACAAATAAAACCCCGTGGTTATATTTATTTATGTTTAGGTCCGACACTTTTACAAAAACAACCCTAAGGTTTTCATAAATTATATTTCAGTCCTGAGCTTTTACATTTTAGTCCCTATACTTTCCGAAAATTACGAATAGGTCCCTGGACTTGGCTACTTTGCAGATAGGCCTCCATAGTTTTACTACTTAACGTTTAGGTCCTTCTATTTATAAAATCCAACCATAGGTTTATTTAAATTCTGTTTTAATCCTTGTCGCATGCTAGGATTATAAAATTTGTAAATCAACCCTTGTAGTTTGTTAATTTTACGAACGTATATTTTGTGATTAGGTGAATTTACATGCTAACCACCTAAGTCTATAGTTAATTACGTTTATGCCCTTTATTTCATAAAAGCCACCCTAGCTTTCGTTTTAGTTCGTTTTCGACCTAATCTTTTTCGTTAAGGCTTTTAGTTAATTGGTAAACTATTTTTAAGTCCTTAAGACATATTTATTTCAATGTTTTAATTATGGTCTTTTTACGAAACGCCCCTAACCATTTATTGAATTACGTTTACGCTCTGTTTTCTCAAACCATATTAAGTCATGTTCTTTTGCAAAATGAACCCTGGTGTTTTATAAACTTATATTTTTAGACCTTAACCTTTTTACACTTTAGCCATTGAAACTTTTCCATATTTACGAAATGGTCCTTCATTTATCATTTTTACGTTTTAAACCCTAGATCTGTAAATGCTCATAACTTTTCACTCGTAACTCCGATTAAGTCGATTCTTGCGCTCACGAGATCGTAGTGACGAGTACTATTTATTAGTACTGTTTTCATAGTCATTAGGTACTATTTGGTGTATTGTTTCTTAGTTTGCTTGTATGCTTGTTTCTTGCATGTGTTTGAATCGGTATGACGTTAAATAGAAGAACGTACATTTCGAAAGAACTCAACAAGCAAGACTTGAAGACATGAGCAGCAGCAAATGGAAACAGGCAAGTGTCCTTGATGCACATTGAGCCTACTTCTTTACTATCTGAATTTACTTTTATGCATTGTATTTAATTTTGAATCCTATTGTGTCATATCCTGTTCCATACTATTTTCCTTGTCGCCTTGGTTTTGGGTGTAGTGTTATAGTATGGGTACGTCATTGCTTAGCATGCTCACAATGGGGTTTACAACTGAATTAAATGCTAATCTTGATTAAGTATCCACTTGAACATAATGATCAAGAATTGGTAATGCTTTTTAGCAACATGGAACTTAGGTGATCCCGACAGGAGGATTGTCGATGATGGTACCGGTGCACACTCGTTGGGTGTGGTGGTACCTGTTTGGGATCATAAGGACCGGTTCTTGGAGCGGCAACCTAGGACTTCCGCACAAAGCACGGGGCGACAATGGGTAGGTAAGGTTTAGTACCAAGGTAACTTCCCGGCTTTGCGGGCGTCGAGGAAGGATGAAGGAAGAAGGTGTCTTCGGATTCGGGCGAGGAAAGCGCAGTACTTGAAGCCACGGTGCAAGAGGGGACCTCCGGGTGATGCGTCACTTTTACGGCGGTGAAACCTTAGCATGGGCGTTTTGCAAGCTGGAAAGTCCTTTGAAAGACCTTGCGGTGATCTCTTGACCTCACATCTAAGGAAGTGTGCTTGGTATAATGGAGGTTTTAGTCACCGACGGGTGATGGAATCACCGACACAGTGGGTAAAGTTGTGCCACCTCTGCAGAGTGTAAAGCTGTTATAACAGCCGTGTTCACGGTCACGAACGGCCTGGATCCTCACGAGAACTAGAGGGTATGGACGGGTGGAGTAACTCGTAGGTTGGCTACGAGGCGGGGTAACTCTGTAGTGTGGTTGGCTACGGGCGGGGTAACCTCGTAGTGTGGTTTGCTACGGGCGGGGTAACTCTGTAGGTGTTGTTTGCTGCAAGTAGGATAGCTTGCGGTGGTTGACGAGTGGGGTAGCCTTGTTGGTTCATTTTCACTTATTAAATAGGTTGCTTAAAATAACTTGACTAGTGTAGGTGCTTTCGATGCAAACCATGTGTTAGCCTTCCTTTCATTCAGCTTACATGTCATGTATTCCCACACTTGCTGAGTACGACATGTACTCACTCTTGCTATTTCCTTTTTGCTACCAACTACTGCTGCTCGGAAGATGGAGAAGACCACCGATGAGAAGGGTCTAGGCGTGCGAAACCCCGGTCGATTGCTCGTGGTGTTATGGAGTCTTCCGCTAGCGTATATTGTATTTAGTCCTTTGAGACAATATCGATGTAAGTATTCTATTTATTAAAGACATTGTTCTTTTATCATATTATTTGTCCTGTGTGCGTGAAAACTTGTTCCCGGGCACGCATACGGATGCATTCGGTTTTGGTCGTTAAAACCGGGTGTGACAGAAAATTACCCGCAATTGCCATCGGTTACAAAAAAAACGCCTCACTCTCTATTTTCTCCGTTTCCCTCCCGAGCCAAGCGGACACACGGCTCTAGGCTCCTGCCGCCACCATCGCCAAAGCCGTTGCCGCCCCGGTCCGCCTCCTCCACCCTAGCTGCCGCCCGCGCCCAGCTGTCGCCTCCCTCGGTCCGCCTCCCCGAGGTAAACACCGCCTGCCTCCCCGTTCGGCTCCCCTACCGGCTTCCCGAGGATGACGCCGCACGCCTCCCCGTCCGCCTCCATTGACCGGCTCCCCAAGGTCGACGCCACCTGCCTCCCCGACCGGTTCCCCGAGGTCGACGCCACCCGCCTCCCCGTCTACCTCCGAGTTCGGGTCCCGCCGGAACCCGACCTCGGCGGGCTCGAGTCTAGTCGGCGGCGCCCAACAGCTACGGTGACCAACAAGCCGTCCGCTTCCCGCATCGAAGCCTCCCTGAAACCATTCGCCGGCCTTCCTTGACCTGCCTCGCGCCTATACGCCCATTAGGGCTCGCTTCCGTGAAGATAATGGGGAAAAAAAGAAAAGATAGAGAGGATGACATGTGGGTCATGAGTTAGGGCAACAATGACAATTCATCTTGAACATTGTCTTTTTTGGAGCTGAAGCAAATAACTAGCCAAACACGTCAACAAGCAGCTCTAACTTCACGGAAGAGCAGCTCCACGATAGAGTATTGAAACAGAGTTGCTTCACCGTGGAGCAGAGCCATCCCAAAAACGTCCACCATGCTGCGGTGATTACTTCTGGGGAGTGAATGAATCCATCCGCGTTTGGTCTAAGCCATGTCCTTTTTAAATTTTCGAATGGACAGTATCGTTGCGGAAAACCACAAGCGTATTAACTCTGTACACATACATTCGTAAAAAAAAAAGAACTTTGCTCACGTAAAATCCGAACACGGGTGCATGTAAATCCACACACCGTCTGAAAACGAAAACACAGCTCCATCTGGAGAAAACAAGAACTGTTTTGTCGCAAGAGCTGCCGCCTAAAACTTCACTATTTCACCCACTGCGCTTAGGTTCCATCACACTGGTACAAGTGTTTTGACTTTCGGTATACAAGTTGGACTGCGGTAGTACAGTGGCTTCTAAAGACTTTTATTATGTTTATTTAGGGTGTGTTTGGCATACTCAAAATATTTAGGGTGCGTTTGGTATGGTTTATTGAACTGCTTATTGAGGGTGCGTTTTGTACGGCTTATGTACAAAGTGCGTATAGTGCTTGTACTGCTTATAGTGTTTATTATATCAAATTGCTTATAGTGCTTATTGTACATAAACAGTCAATCCGTTTGACAAAACTGCTTATGCTTATCCATCAAAACTGCTTATTCACACACATAAGCACTATAAGTTACGTTTTGCTGCTTCACTCAAAGTGCTTATGCTAGTACAAAATTGCAAAGTGCTTATAGGTGCTTATAGACATAAGCAGTTTTGATATTTTGCTGTTTGGCACTTCAAAGTGCTTATTGAACATAAGCAGTTTCAATAAACACGTCTATAAGCCATACCAAACGCACCCTTAAAGTGCTTATGCTCAATAAGCAGTTTGAAGTGCCAAACAACAATATAGCAAAGTGCTTACGAGGTATAAGCACCTATAAGCACTTTGCTATTTTACACTACACATAAGCAATTTGGACAAAGCAGCAAAACGTAGCTTATAGTGGTTATGGGTGAGGATAAGCAGTTTTGATAGATAAGCATAAGTAGTTTTGCCAAACGGATTGACTGTTTATAGTGCTTATGTACAATAAACAGTCAACCCGTTTGACACTATAAACAGTTTTGCTAGAATAAGCATATAAGCACAAGCACTAATCCTCGTTCATGTGAGATTCCAAGTGCCCCAGTAGTTGCTTGTCAGTCCTGTGGTGATTTAATTAACCAACTGATCAATCATATGTGCTAGTTGATGGCTTGTCAGTCTGAATAATATTGCTCAATGCTGATATTAGGAACCAACGAATTATGAAACGATATCTTGTGTACCGCTGCAACTTACTAACTGCTATGATTTTGTTTTTGAAAGATTGCTGGTTTTGATGGGACAATTCAGGATTTATCCTATACCAAATGGCCCATATAAAATTGTCTCGATACCTATTTTTTTAATTTTTTGTCCAAGTCCCCCACATAATCTTTATGATTAGCCCTTAAGGGGTTGAAAATAGAAGGGGTCTGCCATATCATCTTTTCTAATATTATTTTGCCACATGTACCTTTGTGACATGGCAGATATGCTGCGAAAAGACTAAATTGACCCGATCCTTGCCCAACATTTAGAGGCAAATTCAGATTCAAATTTTAGATTCATATTTGAATTTCAAATTATCAAATTCGAATTTTATATTCGAATTTCAGATTGGAATCTCAATTTCAAATTCGGATTACAGATTCGAAATTCAAAGTCAAATTTTAATTCGAAATTTAGATTCAAACATAGATTCGAATTTTAGATTCATATTTCATATTCGTATTTAAAATGTGAATTCAAATGTCAAAATTCAAATTCAAATATCAGATTCAAATCAAATTCGAAATTCAAATTCGAATTTATATGTTGAATCTGAAATTCGTATTTGAAATTTGAGTTTGAATTTCTAATCTGAAATTCGAATTTGAATTTTAAATTAGAAATGCGAAATTTGAATTTGAATTTGAAATTCCAATTTTAATTTGAATATACCTTGCCAAGAGGCTGGCTCGATCTAGGTGCAAAAGGGTCATTTCACTTGTTCTTGTCATGTCAGCATGAAAAAAAATCTGATGTGAGACAAATGGGCAAATCATAAAGATTATGTGGAGGCTTTGGGCAAAAATGAAGAATATTGAGTATAGAGATAAATTTATATAGATCATTTGGTAGGAGGACAAATCACGAATTGTCCCGGTTCTGATGAATGTATCATGGGTAAGGAAGAACCTTTACGATGAAGGATCAGAAGTTACATATCTCCATGATCAAATAAATGGTAACAAATTTCGTCGAGCTACTTATCCAGGGCCTAGGAGCAATTTTCATGACTGAGAAATAAAAATTTGGGTCATGAATATAATCCAGGTGTGAGGGTAGTAACAGAGGCTAGTGGGTCAAGAAGTTTTTACAAGCCTTTTGAGACTGGAAGCCACTCATCGAACTGGGCTCCAATGTTTGGACCGTGAATATAATGCAGGTCTGATCGCGCTAATATGAGCATGGACTGGCCCAGGTTCAACCTCTCCGCCCCATAAATGTGAGCGGCAGAGCGAGCTGAATGGACCAAAACACAAGCTCTGTGTAGAAAAGCGTTCTTAGGCCAAGTGTTGAGATGGGCTTAGTGGGGAAGGGTTTATGGGCTGCATACAAATCAGCTAGACGGGTAAGGAAGCAGGAAAATAAGCTCTAGTTTGTTTCGGACACATCTGTCACGTGTTGCAATCTTGATTGAAGCGGGTTATGAAACTATAAATTGTATTTTTCTCTCAAATCGTGAATCTGTTTGAACTTACGTGCTCTTCAAAATTAATTCTACAAAATAAGATCTAATATGAATTATTTTTGAATATTTTAAAAATATTTTTTTCATCAATATTTTAGACATACTGTTTTTGTAAAATGTTGACATAGTTTTTCGAAAATATTAACATAGTTTTCCGAAAATGTTGACATTGACTTTTGATACAGCTTGTTCTATTGACCGTCACACGAAGCTATTAATGGGTCTTATTAGGCCAATCAATGCGATGACTTCCATCGATCCACTTGCGCATAGGATGCATATAGGACGTCCCAAGAAAGCAGGCCATTTGCCTTTTCCCGGTTCTAAAAAATTTGCCTTTTCTCTTTTTCTTTTCCAACTTTGTATAGTTTTCTGAATTGTCTCTCTTCCTCAGATAATTTTTATTTTATTTTAATAATTATATTCTTGACAATGACGTATTGAAATATGTCATTATTTTTAGGTCCTTTATACATAATTATTACTACGCATGAGCTAGAAAATTACAATATATAAACTTTGATATATTTTATGGATTTTAAACAAAGTACCATATTTATAACAGTTTTTTTCTAAGCAAATCTTGTACGTAAAAGTATACTACTCCCTTACTAAATTGTTGTCGCCGTTGACTTTTTCTTAAGTTTGACCATTTATCTTATTCAAATAAAGTTTAAAAAATATGATATTTTTTCTTAGAATATGTTTTATCACTAAAAAAACTTGAAATATAGCATATAACTTTTTATATTTAAAGAAATTTTTTGAATAAGACGAATGGTCAAACATCACGAAAAAAGTCAATGACGACAACAATTTAGTAAGGGAGGGAGTATTTATGATAATGATTCTATTTGGACATATGTAAAAATCTAAAGGTACTCTATAATAAAAAATCCATGTGCTTGCAGTGAACAATTTTAGTTCATTTTGAAGACAACGCATTTGAGAATTTCTATTAAACTACGTCAATCATAACTAAGTCCACATCAAACATTGTTTTTGTTAATTTATGCAGTACATCTGTTTAGTGCAACTGCCCGTCCCCTTGAAAAAGATGTGTGGTTTTTCTTTGAGAGTTTTTATTAGGAGGAGGACAAGATGTTCATGATTGATTACTACTTGGATCTGTATTTCGGCCAAACTTAGCAAAAAAATGGTGGTTAACTTGATGGGTGAGCAAAGGCAGCAAGCTTATGTACTGGACAGCAGCGAACATGCTCAATATATGCATCCAAAATATGGATAATATTTCTTGTACCTTTTTTATGAATAATCTCATGACTAATTTTATTCTTTTTGCACATGGGGCCACTACTTATTTCTTTTTTTGCCAGCTTCAATCTTTAAAACGGGCTAAATAGTTCCACGATAATCTCATATGAAGCAACGAGCATAAGAATTCTCATCTCGTCAATGAGTTATGCGTTCCAGCCAACTTGCAACAACCAAAAAAATACAGAAACTCAAGTAGTGGAACCTGTTGTGATCAAAACCCTTTTACCAGAAAATACATATTCCCATATGAATTGGTGGAACTGTTGCTGCCACATCTTGCCAATATCATCCGTTCAATTCTAACCAATAACACGATTTATCATTTGTGGGCCTTGTTAGTGATGTACTAGTGTTTAGAAATCTAAGGATTTATTGACTTGCAGATATTATGTTTGATCATCGTCTTACTAACAAAATATATGAAAATATAAAAATAAGTAAACTATACTTGAAAATATCTAATAATAAAATAATTCATAATAAAATAAGTAATATCTTTATAAATATTTTGAATAAGAGAAATAATCAAATGTGATGTCTAGAAGTTAACAAATCTTTATATTTCTGGAGGGAGGAAGTATATTTTGGACTTTTGGCGAAGCACCATTAGCCATCCATCATGCCAGAAGTAGACTTCCACCCACCAAACTTGCTGGACCAATAACTGCCCATTTCTTTTAATTAACATCTACGATGTCACAAATCTCTGTCAAATTTGTTGTTGGGTGTAGGTAGCCCAAATAAATGCCCATTACTTTTAATTAATCCATCTATATACTTTTATAAGGTGTTCATAGGAAAATTAATGTGGGCAATTAATCTAGCATATAATCGTTGTGGTAAAATGAATGGGCAATATATTAATCTAAAATGAATGGGCATTGATTGTGCTTCCTCTACAAAAACTGAAGGGTAAATTCCTTATTTGCTATTGGAAATTATACCGTTCCCTTATTTGCCATCAAAATTTTCCAATTCCCTTATTTGCCATCGGATTAAAATTTGTATCCCTTATCTGCCACTCTAGTTATTTTAGTTGATAGAAATATCTTCTCCCATCGCTAAAATGTTTATGCTACAATAGTAAATAGGTAATTCTTAGTATGTATTTTATGTCAAAAAAGGTTCAGATCTTTCGAATGAATATTAGTGGTAAATATTTTTTTCCTCAAAACATACCTTTAATTTTCATTCAAAAATTTTGAAAAAAAAATAATTGATATAAAGTACAGTTGAGACGAACCTATTTTGCTACTACAGTACGAACATTATATCAATAGAAACAAAATTTTCTACCGTCCAAAGTTACTAGAGTGGCAAATAAGGGATTCAAATTTGAACGCAATGGCAAATAAGGGAATTGGTAAATTTTGATGGCAAATAAGGGAATGATACAATTTTCGATGGCAAATAAGGAATTTTGCCAAAACTGAAAGGAAGGAGGGAATTTTAATGAATTTGTTTGGGTAGTCCCATCAAAATTTTTGTCTATACTAGCAATAAAATAACTCAAGAATGAAGTATTCGTCTGGTATAATTACACCAAATTCGTTTAAATTCTATCAAGAATATTGAATATGGATAGTATTAGACTACTTTACCCACTCATTTCTCGAATTGACAAAAAAGAACAGGTCCAACTTTAGTTTTACTATATATTGTGGCTCCATAATCCCATCTAACAATCTCATGTCACATAATTATATGATCCTAAAAAGTCTGAACTTAATATTAAAACATATAAAGAACAGGGACAAATAGTTAGAAATGGTGGTAGATGATACGCAATTAACCTGATTCACAAGTTATTATTTGTAAGAGTTATTACAAATGGTACTTACCTCGTAGCAAAAGTTACAGATGTTGAATATATATATATAGGATGCTGGTGTATGCTCCATGTACAATTAGAGCCTCCTCGTTTCCCTTATTCAACAGGACTATGGTTGAAACTTTGAACTGTTCCAGCAGCCACCCCACCATGTTCTCCGGCGAAGAGGCAAGCATCCCCGTCGTGGATTTCGACCTCCTCGTTAATGGCACGGCCAACCAGCGGCTACAGGCAATCCGGGACCTGGGCCGGGCTTGCAAGGACTGGGGGTTCTTCATGGTATGTAGTTTCATTTGACGCTGCTCTTTTTGCTGCACGTACTCTAGAGGAATCGATTTAATCTGGCATGCATCGTAGGTGATCAACCACGGAGTGCCTGAGGCTCTCAAAGAAGGAGTGATGAAGGCATGCGACGAACTGCTCAGTTTGCCAAATGAGGAGAAGGCAGAGTACTTAGAGGCCGCGCCCATGGACCCAATACAAATCGGGACCGGTTACTACTCTGCCGTTGGCCAAGCCCGGCACCTAAGGCACTACCTGAAGATGTTCGTTCATCCTGAGTTCCACTGCCCTTCAAAGCCTGAACAATTAAGGTAGCAAGTCTGCAACTGGCTTCGCAGATCTTCCTCTGTTGCACATATAGCAGTAATTGGTGACTACGTTACAACGCAGGGACGTTGCTGCAGACTTCACAACTCAGACGAGGGACCTCATGGTCCAGATAGCCAAGGCGATTTCTGAGAGTCTGGGCCTCGACGGCGGCGTAATCCCCGAGGCCCTGAACCTTGACTCCGGCATCCAGGTGCTGGCCCAAAACCAGTACCCGGCGTATACCGGATCGGACTCGGACTCGGACTCGGACTCGGATGGCATAGCTACGGCGCTTCCCCTCACACCGACCCCGGAGTCTTCGCACTCATCTTCCAGAACGGCGTCGACGGGCTACAGGTCCAGCACGACGGGCAGTGGATCCTTGCCAGGCCCCTTCCCGGCGCGTTCTTCTTCCTCATCGGTGACCAGATAGAGGTAATAACCAGAACACACCACATTCAATTTGGTCCAGGATCTAAGTCCCCCGCCACATGCCTCTGCAGATAGCGACCAACGAGAGGTACAAGGCCGTGGTGCACCGTGCGGTGGTCGGCAGTGAGAAGGCGAGGACATCCGTTGTCAGCATGTTGGCACCGTGCCCGGACGCCGTTGTCGAGCCGGTCCAGGAACTGGTGCCCAGCAGCCATTGTCGCCCGGGGTTCCGAGCCATGAAATTCAGAGACTACATCATTGCACACCAGCAGAGCAATAGGGCCAATGGGCAAACCGCGATGGGCATCGTCAGACAGCATGACGGCACCACTGTGTGTACTGAATAGCTATTATGTATCTTATAATAATATAATATTCGAAAGCTGAAAACAGATACCATATTTACTCTTAATCTACTTTTGAGAATATATCACCTATGGACGATTTTACTAAGCCCATCAGCTTGGAGGGCCGTGTGACATCCTTGGGACGTTTTCTGGTTCATCCTGACGAACCAAAGGAAAATCGTAGGAAAAACATTTGCTTTCCCTACGACATTAAAAGAAAGTTCTACACAGATTTTAGTGGGTCCAGGTAATAACTTTGAGATCATCTTGATGTAGATCACTATTCACACGGCAACAGAGTAGAAGAGTCCGCAGGTGATAAAGACAGACAAATGCACATGGAGTCATGGATACAGTGTATTTTTAGGGTGTGTTTGGTAGAGCTTATGCTTATGTAGCTTATTGCTTATGATTCATCTTATACGTCAAAATTGCTTATGTAGCTTATCCAGCTTATTGTTATATAAGCTGTCAAACCGTTTGGTAAAATAGCTTATCAAAACGGCTTATGGGTGAAATGAAGGCATAAGCTGGAAAAGCAAGGTTTTGGTTGCTTTGCCTCTCTAGTACAAAAGGAAAAGCTGCTTACGGTTTGTTTGGTAAGCTGCTTATGGCCTCAACCTGTTTGGTACAGCTTATGGCTTATGGTAGCAGAAGCTGCCTCATAAGTTGGTTCATAAGCTGTACAATACACACACCCTTATATGTTTACCCTACCGCAGTAGCTAGCTGGAGTGCTAAACATGAAACCAAATTGCGCGACTATGTGAATTGACAGGAAAAGGTAGACAGCCTCACCCAAACAATGCATTCCAGAGATCGTGACTCCTTTTAGTTCTTTACAAACATTGTGCCCGCAAGGCCATCGACTTGTCGCTGCTTAACCGTGGATCGTGTCGCCATTTTTGTGATCCTCGATCGCGTTCTTTGGGCAATGTGTGGTTGCCGGGTTGACCAAGCACTACAAGAAATGCGGCCTTCTGTGACAAAAGATTGGTGTCATAGATCATAAGAAATACTTAGGACCGACATGTTTGCTACCATCAGTAGAAGCAATTGACCAGCTACAAGCAAGACACATACTTTCCACGAAAAATTATAAATGGTCATACTATTGGCGGCCTCAACTGTACTAATCAAATGTAGCATAATGATTAGGCATTATTTTGTCAAATGTAACCAACGTCCATTTTTTTTTGTCTACTGCTGAAAGAAAGAATCGAAACTAGATAGTGGAATGTTGCAAAGGGTCTGGATGATCATATGTAATTGTGAGTGTGTTTGGCTACAAAATAAGGAGAAATCTATATACCATGCAAAGTCCTTACTTCGCTGCATCTTAATTTTTATTGTATATAATTGCACCAACAACAATACGCAGAAGTAGAAGTAGTCCAAAAGTTTTTACACAGCTTAAATTCACATTCTCTGGTGATGTGTAACCATTCTAAATAATGGCATGGCGTATTTGGAAGATATGTAACTAATTAAGCACTGGATTTTTGAATGGAAGTATCGTGCTATGTACAAGATTGCTGAGTGGGAAAGGTGAAGGAAGAATTTGACTCAATTAGTTTTATCCTAAGATCGAAGTTACGAGACAGTAACAAATGATACAATCGCTAGAAATGTTCACAAAAACTCTTTTTTAGTTTCCATTCTTCGTGTGCTATTTAATTCATGGTTTCCGGCCACTTGGCTACCGTTTGTTTAGCAAAGCGCAACCACTCCAGTTCACAAAAGCGAGGCATCTGTTGTACTGCAGTACCTGTTAATGAAGCCAGAGCTTGCGATGGATTTGATACGAACAATGGCATGGCGCAACACTGGATTCACTAGGTGTTTAATTAGGTGGTGCGCACGACTGGGGAGTTGTACCAGCAAGTAATAAAATCAATTAACAGAAGGATATATAGTATACAGGCGTATCAGGACATAATACTTCATGGAAGGCTCTACAATTTCCTTGGGGTCGCTGCAGGCTAACTACTAGGGAAGAGCACAGAAGGCGATGAACTTCCGGTTGCTACTCAAAATGAAGATGATAAAGAGGTACTTAAGATCTATTCGAATCCGGTGCTATCCTCTCCATTTCTTTGCCAGAGCAGAGGAACAAATGACAGTCGATGCCAGCGGATGAATTGACGCTAGATTTAGAGAATCGCGTGGGGAAAAGACTGGTACCGCTCTAGTTTTTGGCCCGCGCGTCTGTGCCGGCGCTCCAATTTTCAACCAAAATAATGGCGACAGCTCAGAAAAATTGCAGCAGCTCAATTTCTACTTGATGCAGTTTTTGCTTGGACATGCACTCCTATAGGCCTAAGGCGACGCCAATCAGAGGTTTTCAGCCCAACTGGGTCGCCCGACATGGCCCTGGCCATTCCAAAACATTTCCAGGCCGTGACTAAAAAAAAAACATTCCTAGGCCGTCTATGGCAAACTATGAATACGACCCATTTAGAAACAATCCATTCAATAGCCCATATACTATAGCTGTGGCCTTTGGATGCACGACACATTTGACAGTCCATATTTTTCATTTGTGACAACGTATTTCGTCATCAAGCCATGTGCTACTTGGGACAGTTATGAATGTCACAAACTAATCGTCATTAAATACGGATCATCTAATTGTGACTATGTCTGAATGGTTTTTGTGACGCCGCTGTCAAATGTCATCATAACCTATATATTGGTGCTCAGTTTCGTCATAAAAAGTAGAATCTTGTGACATAAAATTGTTTTGTCACTAGAATTACGTCATAGAAGGCCGAATTTCTTGTAGTGAAGCATCATTGCGCATAGTGGCTTCATCCATCCACGGGACCTGGCAGATTGTGGCCCTTGGATCGCCATCACTACGCGTCGCTGCATCCTATGGACCGAGGCTTCCACTAATGGTTGGCATAACGACCAGAAACTACTCGATCATCCTCAGGTCATTGCAAATTGTGGCCAAGGCTGCCATTAGTTGCCCTATTACATACGTAGCAAAGAGAGTGCGCCCCCATCAACACACAACTGACATCCATATGGCTCTTCCTGATTTTGGCAAATTTACAAGATCGCAAAGGGACATGAGCCCCGCGTCACCCTAACCCTATGAGGAGATCAGTGACTAGACATTCATGATATCGCTTTGGCACTGATGAATGTCTTACAGTGATACTGTTTCGGCGCTGATGAACGGCACACAATGATACTACTTTGGTACCGGATCTATTTACTTGCCTTTATTTACAGCTTCGACAACATGACAAAAATGGTGCAACACATACTAGCTGTCATGCGCGCGCATGTCGTAGTCCCAGCCACTTTTCCCCGCTTGCATGGCTGTCATGCAACCTTGTTTGTTAGCGTTTTTGCATATGCATGTGTTGATTTTTTAATAAAAAATGTAAATAATAGAAAATATTTTTTCTTTGTTGAAAATAATTCAACATAACTTATACATATACCTTCTAGTTTTTTTCTATAACTTATATGCATAGATTTTGGCAATAATTTAGATACATAAGTAATGATAATATTTTAATTTACATAACCTTTATTAATAACTTACGTCACTTATGCATGCCTCAAATAAGATATCTGTAAATATAGTTTTTTAAAAGTCAACACTGCATAGCAGATAGCACTGCTTCGTAACTATGTTTGTCAGGGACGTTGTTACAGACTTCACGACTTAGACGAGGGATCTAATGATTCAGATAGCCAAGGCAATTTCAGAGTCTGGGCCTGGACGACAGCGTAACCCCCGAGGCTCTGAACCTTGACTGCGGCATCCACATGCTCGCCGCCAACCACTACCTGACGTACACAGGATCGGACTCAGAATTAGATGGCATGGCTACGGCGCTTCCCCCTCACACCAACCCTGGAGTCATCACACTCATCTTCCAGAACTGGCGTTGACGGGCTACAGGTCCTACACAACGGGCAGTTGATCCTTGCCAGGCTCCTTCCCGGAGCGTTTTTCTTCCTCACCAGTGACCAGGTAAAGGTAGTAACAACCAGACCACGATCCGATTGCATTTCTGTGGCAATATTTCATTTAGTCCATAACCTAAGTCCCACCACATGCCTTTGCAGATAGCAACCAACGAGAGGTACACGGTTGTGGTGCACCATGGACGCTGTTGTCGATCTGGTCCAGGAGTATGACAAGTGACAATCAGCAGCTAACCACACCTTGGGTTCTAGGGCATCAAATTTCCTAACGACGTTGGATGTTGTGTTAGGGCACATCATGGCACAATTGCGCGTAACGAATAGCTATTGTGTTAGTAATATATTTAGAAGTTGAAAAGCTACCATATTCACTCTTAAGATATACTTATGAGAATGTATCACCTCTAGCAAGTCTTTGTCCCACACCCCTTCTTGAAACTCAAACCCATCATGTAACCATGCCCTATGATTTACTAAGCATCCTAGTCTTTTTTTGTGGCAATACTAAGCATCATAATCGTAGGATAATAAGCAAGCTTGGAAGGCCATGTGACATGAGGAAGTCAATTTTCCCATCAGTGAGTTCGATAAAAAAAAGATTCATATCTATAAGTTTCGAAAAAATACATAAGTTGGCATAAGAGTAATTAATGTGGTGAAAATCATGCACAAATTGTTTTTACTTTAAATTCAATTTTATCTAAAATATATAAAATCAATCATAGTGGAAGAAGACAAACTTGATAACTTTGTCTTTTTCTTCAACCTTTTTCATAATTTGTTAATTTATATCTTTTAGGTGAAGTTAAAACTTTGTTTACATGTTTTTTCATTATATAAATTGCACATATATGCTAAGTTCCATAATTTTTGGTGAAAACAAAAACCCTATCATTTTGTTAGAGAGAGGGTTGCACGACAGCAACTGAAAATTAGCTGTGTCAACCGAAGATCAAATTGTTGACGGATTCACTAAGCACTTACAGTCAAGAAGATTGAAGCATTCAAGATCAATCTTAACCTAGAAAGGTTTCGATTGAGAGGGGGTGTTAGAATAGATAAAGATAGACGTGGCTAGGTGTGTAATCTATAATGTAGTTGGTTTGTTTATATTGTTTCTATCTCTAATTGTAACCTTGCCGTGCAAGTCACGGAGTCAGACGCTATCTCATCTGGTGTTGTTGTAAGCCACGATCGGGGCTCTTCCGGTCTATATTAACACGTACAGCGGCCTCTACGGAGGTTCAACGCTTCCCAACTCATCTACTCTTTTAATTATTTACAAGGTTTCTTACATCATTTACTTATGCGTTTTTTTATTATACATACTTACATATGTAAAATTGTATTGTATATAAGATGTACTTAAATGAAGGATGACTGTAAATCATTCGAAGTATGTATGTTTCTGTTTAAGAAGCCGGCTATGAAGCTCTCCAAGAGCCCAAATTGGGTATAAGTTGCGGTAGTTCCCATAGTTGAAGTAAAGGGAGCAATTGAAGCTTCCAACATGTTCCTGGAATCAAAAGTATCTAATGTTATTAATGCACATGGCAACATAGATGTATCCATCATTGTAGGAATCTAAAATGGTTTATCACTTATGAGCTGTGACCATTCAAAATAGTAATGACGTGATAGGATTTCTTGATATGTAATACTCTAGCATCTAACATATCGTGGTAATCTGACTACTAAAATAAAGAAGAAAGTATTATATTAAAGTAAAGTAGATTGAATACTTACTTGTTGAGGAAACTCCCCTGTCTCAAGTTGCATATTGATCAATTCTTTTGCAGCATGGTACAATGGTTCTGGATCCCGTTCGACCTATTTTGGCATGCACACCGTATGGGAAGAAAAGGATCCATAAGTATAATTCAATGACTTAAGTATCACTAATTATTTGAACATAGTAATGTACCTGCCCAGCAAGAATTAGAGCCAACATTGCCCAAGCTGTATTTACTGCATGAGGACCAGTAGCCTTCGTATAAACCTGTCAAATTTACAACACTGAAATCATATGTAGTTGCTGACAAACAAACAAACACCAGTCACTATCAAATTTGCAACACTGAAATCATATGTGGAAACAGAAGAAAATGACGTCTGCTCACTTGATGAAATGCTTCACAACCAGCCAAAATAGTATGCCCCTCTCAACTAGTTATAGACTAATTGTTGTGGAAAGCACTTAGTGGTTGCAATTGCAACCACACAACCAAATTAAGTCACAAGGATTCACCAGTGGCTGACAACTATGGCTTACTTGGATAACACATTTACATATCAATAGATATACAAACCAAGTATCACTTGGTCAAACCTTCCCATGCAAAGGACTTGGATATGGAAAGTTAACATACCTCTGTTTCACTTGAAAGATATGTCTCTCCCCATCCACCAGTATTTAGCTGCTTTGACAATAAAAAATTGCATGCTTTCCTGATGGAAGAACTATTTTCATATGTTCTTCCAGCAGCCACTAATCCTTTTACTGCAAAGAATGTTCCATAAGTGAAACAGATGCCCCAAGTACCAAACCTGATATACAGTAGGTCATCAAGTTACTATGATAGCATAGATTAAGGTTTGGATAAAGAATATCAAACAAATCAATTGTTTCTTAGACCATGAGCCATCATTTTTTTGTTCCTTCTCGATGAACTTGGATGCACTTTCTATGCATGTTCTGATGTCTTCACTGCAATATCTTGCATATTGTTTCCGAAACGTAATCAATGCTTGAAGCACTGATGATGTGCATTCGACAGATCTATGGATAGCTCAAAAATATTATAAATGAGATCCAATATTTGGTGTACAAAATATTTAATAATAAAAATATATGGTAGGCAATATATTTTTGTCCTTACGGATAATCAACAACAATGTTTAGAAAAGTCTCGGAAGGGTTAAGAACCTGGGTGAGAAAAGGTACACAAAAAACCTAGTTAGGGTATATTCACCAATGCAAGAATGACATAATAATGTGTCACTTCTGTTGCCTGTACAGTAAAAGTCCAATGATACACAACAAAAAACTCACCTCCAATAAGGGAGTAGTTCTCTTGCACTCGTATGTTGAAAAGGTGCCATCTTTGTTCTTCAATGAGAGAATTGTAATCAATTAAACACTACTGATGTAAAGATAATTATTATTAACTATTGCTAGCTCATGTTTTTCTTAGTTCTCATTAATTAGGAGAATTAGGGGAATATATATGTTCCCCAAACTGTTTTAGTTCTCCCCATTCCTGCAAAACCTAATTCTGGTTTGCCATCTTTCAGGCATTGTTGGTCAAGGTCAAATGTGATCACAACTTGATTTATTGGTATCGCCAGGTTGATTAGAGATCTAAACAACATTAATTGAGACAACTACATTAGCTTGCCAGATGTAAGTAGTTTATGGGACGACATCACTAAGGTAACGATGGCCGATTCTTAGCTTGGTTTGTCTAGCAAAATTCTTCTACCCTCTAGCAAACCTAGAAACTTGCACTAATTCTAGAAGTTGGTGCACATTTACCGAACGATTGAATCTTACAGAAGTAAAGGATCATAAATCTCAATAACAAAAATATAATACATGATAAGTTCTTACATACCATGAATGAAAGCAAGCAATCCACTGCATCATACAACCTGTCTTGTCCTATGTGATCTCCCACAAGTTCGGGAGAGATCTTTGATAGCTGGAACAATGCCTATGAAGAACACTTTATATTACAAACTTACGAAGACATTAGGCACCCCTCTAGCTACATAAGTCCATGGCAATGTATCATTTTTAACTACTAACATAACAAAATACATTCCTTACTGTTTCTCTGTTAAGTAAAATGGGTGCACTCAGCACCATATGGCTATATTATCAAGTTTTGTGCATGGTAGATTCCGTGCCTACAATATGTACAGAAGGGTGATACCACACTGAGGACGAAACAACATGAATCAAGAATAATGTATCATTGATACTTTTGATTCATCACTTTATTTTAATTCCATTTCAGTAACCCTTTTGGGAATTTCTTCAGAGCGCAGATGTCCTATTCCATCCAACATTTATTATTTTTTTCAAATTTTTACATTTATTTTATCCTGACAATAATAATAGTTGCAGTATGCATATATGCCCTTTACAATATACCTTCACGAAAGTCAATGTCCTTACTATATTAAAAATGTAAAGACTATTTCTTACTGCAAGAATGTATAAATGAATGACTACTTGATTATTACTACGTGTTACTTTATATTTTTCTCTTGGGAAAGTGTTCCTAGGCTCTAACGCTACATAACACAGAAGTAAGCTACAAATTACCTGAAGTGCTTCGGCAGTACAATCTGATACAGACCATCCATTATCTATCGTAGAAAGTGTCCATGAACCTTTTGATCTATGGCGGTAGTAATTTTCGTAATCAGGTTGGTTTTCGTGGAGCTAAAAAAAGAACCTTGATGTCAAATTTGCTACGGAAATATTATATTAATTAAGATAGAGTAAATGACCAAACACACCTGTGAACTTTTTAAGAACTCATGAGCCTTCCGAAGGGTTGGAGCAAAGTCATTAGCAAGGCTTGTGGAGCAATAGGCTTGGACAATGAAAGCTGTCTCCCAGGTTTGAGAGCCATCGTACACCTGGATGCAATTAATAAGTTTCATCAACACACTTTTTAGGGTAAATAATCTTTTTTCTGCCTATATGAAATTGAGTGTCGCTCCCAACGTCTTGATATTCTTGATCCAAACGTAACTCTAGCTTTCATAGATAGACCACAATGGCCTTCAACCTTGCTTCTGGCGAGGTGTTACTACCTCAACATTGGATGAAGAAAGCCACATCAGACTGTGACTAAATCTCAGGGACGACACAGGTCTAAACCTCAACACGTTGCAGGTCCTTTGTAGTGCATCCTTTTTCGCCTTGGAAATGCAGTGTTTGCAGAGGGTTATGCTTTCTGTGTGCCATATTTCTTCACCTTAGGATTTTTTTGAAAAAAATTTTAACGTAGGGTCACTTTGACACTGATGACTGTGTGTAGCTCAACCAGTGAGCCAGCCAGGGGTGCATGAGGAAATCCCAGCGTTGGACTACAAATCCGAGGAGTCTAATAACAATTATCTTTGTGTTGTGAGCAGCTACGTGAATCCGTCTTAATAAGCAACACCAGCTGAGGTAGGAATCTTTTGTATTTTTTATTACTACAATTTTGGATTGAAAACATGCATGTATAAGTTTGTTTTGGATGATCCCCTGTTGTATACTCTCTTAAAAAATAAATGCTTGATATTACAAATTTATTATAGTAGAAAACAGTGGTCAAATCAGTTCAGGAGACCAGACTGCAGGGGGCAGTTCACAAAATTGGCTACTGAAAACACAAGTTTGAAAACCGATACAAATAGCTATGCTCTAAAGCCATTCGATTCATCACCATGTATCAACAAGTGCAATACACGTTAATAAATAGGATGATATATAACTTATAATATAGTACCTGTGCCTTCATGCCATCTTCTGCAATCCATAAATAATCATATATTCTTGGAAGATGCATCTTGAATGCATTAGAGTTTGGATCTTCTATCCAACAACAAATCATGTTTAACGCCTAATAATAAAACATAATAAGATTGACAAGTGGTTAGTTCTTGATATTTTTATTGATCCAATGTAACTAAAAGGCTGAGTTTCTAAATATATATTTCAACAGAAAGGAGAAGCTTAACTTTCCTTTCAACAAGTTCTTTGGCTTCATCCCTATTGCTTGTAAGCTGTATTTCATGATGGGGAATTGTTACTTCTTGCCTTAATTGATTAATTTTGGAACCCTCAGTGACCATCAAAAATACAATATCCCGCAATATATCAAAATTTCCTTAAACTAATTAAAATATCCTCAACCTAGCTAGATTTCAAGGTGGCGGCATGGAAAACTTATGATCCATAAATCATTACAAGGTGCATTTTATTATTAACTTGTGCAATGATTTAAGGAAAGCCCACTTTCTGATAGGTTGAGTGCCACTTAAACAATATACATGTGAAGTTTATGTAGTCGCCAAAGCTCCGAGGGCAAGCTATGAGACCAGCATGGGCCTCTCCCGCAAAAGAAATTTTGGCACTATTGAAACACGTTAAGACTTTGTTATTTCTAGATAACGAATTAAAAATTTTTTAAGCACACAAAAAGTGTTGAAAAGGTAGACACAGTCTTGCATACACTACCTTGTTTATTGGACATATATTGATGTACTTTGTACTTTCATCTTCATAATGGATATGTTTCATGATCTTTCTCAGTGCCACATCTCTTAACTTATTAGCTGGCCAGCAACTCAGCATTGGTTCCACGATTTTATTAACACACTTCCATACAACATTCTGCACCAATGACCGCGGATATCGAAGGTCTTCCTACATACATCATATAATCATCCTGTCAAAGTCAGCACTTTCATTTTTTTACAACCATCCATATTTGGGTGAATATGAATACCTTATGATATATAACTCAAATTCTATTATTTTGTTGATATAGAAGCAAATAATTCTTTAAGTAGCTAATTTGACGTACTATATCCCAAAATAATGACAGTTGTGTATTAGCCGCTTGGTTTGCAACTTATTAAATATACCTTGGCACAAGTACTACGAGCTTTTTCCCAGTCAATCTCATTGTATTGTACATCATATACCTCCTCTCTTATTGCTAATATTGTTGGTGTAATTGGCCCGACAAATTTATTGCCATACAAATAAGCCATTGGCATGTACACCAATCGACAAAAGCTCCAGAAGCGTCCTGGTGAGGAAAAACTTGTCAATTGGGAAAATTTAATTACTACACATGCATATGTTAAAGGTAGATTCACTACACCAGACAAAGTATTCTGTATAAAGAAATCCATTAGAGATGAGGTACACATGGCATACATAAGTGACGAGGCTACAGGTCTTGAATCCAAATCTTGTTTCAACATTCAAGTCTGAATTTAATTACATATGTAGTCTCTCCATAATATACTTATTTATTTATCTATATTTATCGGTAACAATAGCAAGTCTGAGAAAAAAGTCCATTTTAGTCTCTCAAACAATTCGCTTTCTACCTTTTAGATCCTAAACAAAATCTTGATTTGATTTACAGCGCCAAACAGTTCGTATTCAAGCAATTTACCCTTTATTGCAATTTATCTTTTCCTTATTGACAAACAATTTGAATTAATTTGTAAAAAACATTGATTGTTGTGTCACCTATTATCATGCAGTGTTTACGGTAATAATTTGAGCCATGATATATTTCAAATGCAAAATGGAGGAAACAAATAGTTCAAGGGAGTACAATTAACTTGAGCAACTCAAGATTTTATCTGTATTGGAAAAGTTCTTGATACAGATAATTTCCCAGGTATACGAAAATGCATCAAGGTAGTGTTTGTTGGATTTTTTGGAAGCTGCACATAGAAGTTAAATTCTACAATTTTTTTGGTTCATAGCAATGATGGAACATTGATGATTTTATAAAAGTATCTGTACAATATTTTCATAAGAAACAAAGTTAGTACCTGGATGAATTGGAAGAAAATGTGGAACAAGCCATAGTTCAGGAATGATCGAGTTATTTCCTGACCAGTCATACAAACCAACCACCTTCATTTCAAAACATGAGTTCATGAAATTAGTCGCGTCTTAGCTAGTGAATAATAGTTTTTTTACAAGGTCATCGATATCATTTCCTTATTAAAGGCTAGCCAGTTTAAAAAAGGCCGCTCTATGGAACTGCGAGGGGTATCATATTTACAATAGCTACTTGTTCAGTCTGTGCCTTAATAAAAAATTGATATCACTGATTGCTGTAAATGTGTATGGCAGAGCATAGTTGTTTGAAGACACTTGCTTCTGTCAATACTCAAATGCTGCATGAAACAAAGTACTTTATGCAGAAAGGAAGTTGCGGGGGATCTAAACAGAAGTACAGATACTTTATGTATAGAATGTGGGCCTAGATTCTTGATATAAGAAATATATAATTATGATTAATTAAAATTCTGTGTTTCTGCAGCATCGTACCGAGAGCCATATCTTTCCCCATTGCGGTATTGCAGCGGCAGTTCCACGAGATAAAATCCACATGCGTCCTTTGACCAATGCGTCATGTGTGGATGGGTCACCAAGAAGCCTTAAGGTAACGTAGTTTAAGCACGAACCAAACATAGTGCTCGGTCCCAGCTCTTGTGTGCCCCAACCACCGTCTTCATTCTGGAAAGATACACTTGATTAGCTGTTGCCTGCAACTAATCGACTATAGACTTAACATAATACATTTTTCTTGTGCCACTGGTGACATACCTGATGGTTGTAAATATAGCGGCAGATCTCACGTTTATGTTCTACGGAAAGGACAATATTGAGTGATCCAGTAACATATAGGGCAAAAACCTGCAGATGTTCAGTAATACAAACAAGTTGCAAGCAAGTCAATCGTATGGTGTGCTATTCACATTTAGGTCACGACTGTCTGATCAAATGTTACATTGAATCCTTCAGTCCTGGTAAATAATTATAATCAAGTAAATGCGTAGAGAACAGTACCACCTTTTTGCGAGGAAGAATCAGCTAGAGTTATGGAAAAATATTGGTAATGAACACAGTGTAATTGTGTGAACAACCTAGGAATAGCTGACAAATTTTATGAAATTAGTACCATAATAGGCATGATGAACATGATCCCACTGTAATCGCAAGGCCAATGCCCATCTTCAGCTTGCAGTGCAGCATGTTGATTAAGGGCTCGCCTCAGCGACGTTAGTATTACATCTTCTGTGACTGGTGTACTCGTGGTGAGCTTGATAGACTGATCTCCCTGAAGATGGCTTCGTTCTCCATACTGCAGTATATGTACACAGGATAAAATAACAATGGTAGAATTTTACAGTCGATGCCAATAGTAATATTTCAATTAAATCCTTTTCACCTGCATTCGCACAAAGAGGTCATAGGATACCCTCTTCTCGAAGCGGTGCTGGGTGAACGCCTGCCTTAGCCTCTCGACCTCAGCACGCTCATCAAGCGTGCCAGCATCTGGGTCGAACTCCCACACCTGCCTGCCGAGGAAGTTGCTGCCTGACAGTAGCCATGGCCCACCCCCTTCGCTGATCTTCAGCCTCCACATGATCAAGCTGGCTTATAACAAATTAACACAGCTAAGAGGGAAGTATGGAGGGTGCTTGATGGTACATTTTATAGACTTCAGTAACTGAACAGCTGCACATCATGCTACAGATACGTTTTAAGGTGACCAAGAGTTCTTATCGATCTTCAGTTATTTGATGAACACCTCATTTTAACAAAACAAATATTTAGTTAGGTCTGCGCTCAAGCTAATCATATATCCTTTTTTAATGGTTGGGGATATGGATACTTTCTCTGAAAACAATTGTGCAGTTCGTTGACAAATTATCATTGGGTGTATATCGGTACAATGTCAAATTAACTATATTGGAACCAAAAGCATCCACTACAAAGGGGAGAATACATGATTCTTCTAGATAACACTTTTATTCGTCACAGTATCTGGGTGCATTCAGCTAGTACAATTCAAACATTTTTCTAACTAGCAGGTAACAGTAAAAACACATCAACCAAGATTATATTGCTCTTCAATCTCATTAGAAAAATTGAAGAGCATGTAGAAAGCTTAGACATAGAGCAACTAACCTCATCTACCATTTTTTCACCTTGCTATGTGGATGAAGTTTCAAAATTTATTTGTATTATAATTGTTAAATAAATGTTTTACAGTATGAACGTTGTAGCTGAGCACAATGTTAAAATTCAATGACACAACACAAATAGTAGCAATATATTATACCTATATCACATAGAGGAACTAACTTGCAAAATGAGCGCATTATTAAAACTTTGTTCTATTAGGTCTATTCCTGGGCGTAGATGCCATATTTGTATTCCATTATCAAATTAGAAAATCACGATTGTATCGACATATTAAAAGAGCACAGAACTGATGGGAAGAATAGTGTTTGATTGTGAAACTGGTGAAACCAACAATCATGCAGCATGTAGTCCAGAACAAATTAACTCCACAAAACGCCATGCAGAGTATTTATTTCAGTTGTGAATACTACTAACTGAAAGATGAGATACAACACAGTTTGTTTTTTTATGTTCGTGCAGAAGTGTTTCAACACTTGACAAAAAGTTATGATGATAGAGTTTTTACTTCATGGGAGTTATTCCTATACAAGTGGGATACGGGGAATAGGGTATAACAGAAGCTCTGCTTTCCTCTTAACTGTTACTCCAAATGCTTCTGTCATATCAATTTCCTCATTTTTAACTCGTGATGGTAGCTCCCAATCAAAATGATATAGGAGGCTAGCCAAAGCAATCTCGATGTTTGCATGCGAGAACGCTATCCCGGGGCAAATCCTTCGGCCAACCCCAAATGGCGTGAACTCGAAATCAAATCCTCTAAAGTCCAAGGCACGCTCATCTTCAAACCTCTCTGGCATGAAGCTCTCAGCGTCTTCCCAACATTTTGGATCCCTAGATACGGCCCATGCATTTATGACAACTATGGTACCTTGGGGCAGATCATATCCTTGAATTCCTAAATCTTTTTGTCATCCAGACAAACCCTTGGGATGAACGGGCTTGGAGGGTGCAGTCGTAAGGTCTCTTTTACCACTGCTTTCACATAGTGCATCTCTCTTAGAGCTGCCTCGTGCACTCTATCCTTCCCAGCAAGGACGCGGCGAATCTCTTGCTGCGCCTTCTCCATAACCCTAGGATTTGCAATGAGCTCAGCCATGGCCCATTGGACAGTGCTCGTCGATGTGTCGAGTGCTGCACCGAATATTTCCTGTGCAGAGCACCACAAGCAATAATTGAACCAGTTAAATTTTGACGGTAGTTATTTATGTTGTATGAACGTGGCAGCTGAGATGAGGAGGAATACCATCACAAGTGAGTTGATGACTCCAGGGGTGAGAGTAAGCCCCATGGAACCTTCCTTCTGGAGCCTCAACAGCACGTCTATCATGTCCTTCTCCTGCTCCCCATCTCCATGCCCTGCAGCCCTCCTCTCCTCGTGGTGCTGGAGGATGTCGTCAATGAGACGGGACACCTCCTGCCGGTGCCGCTCCTTCTTGTGGCTACGTGGCAGCATCCGCACGAGCCACGACGAGGGGAAGAGATCGCGGAGGTCGAAGAGTGACGAAATGTCTGTTCCATGCTTCATCATCCTCAGGAATCCGGCTCTATCTGGCAGCCTATCGCCAAAGATGGCGCGCACAGACGAGTCAGCGATGAACCCCGCAAGCAGCTCATCGACGTTGATGAGTTGGCCTGGAGGCGAGGACGCAACCGAAGAAACAAGGCGGCACGCCTCCTCTTGTCTGATGTGTCGGAACGCCTCAACCCGTCGATTGCTGAGCAGCTCGGTCACGAGGATCCGACGAAGCAGCCTCCAATGCTCGCCGTAGGGCGCGAAGATGACCCCGAGCGTGCCGTAGCCCGAGTACACCTCATCGATGCCCGGGCTGCTAGGCCGCTGTTCCAAGGTGGTGTCATGGCCCTTGAACAGCTCTCGAGCCACCTCCGGGGAGGAGACGACGACTGCCACGTGCTCACAGATTCTAAGACGCATCAGGGGCCCGTAGCGCCGGGAGAGGTCGCGCATGGCATGGTGGGGAAGTCTGCACACCAGGTGGTGCAGGCTGCCGATGAGCGGCAGTTGCCACGGTCCCGGAGGCACCATAGGACCCAGCTTCCGGGAACGGTGCTTGTTACGGATGGCATGGGTAATGAGAACAAGACACAGGCACAAGCAATAGTAGTACTGTGCGGAAAAATGCTCCATAGTGCACTCGAGAAGTTATTGTTTTCCCAATGTGCTTCTGCTGCAGAGAGACTGGTTGGCACAATATATAGGCATCCGTGTGAGTAGTATTACTTTGGAACGGAGTATAGTATAATATTGTACATATGATTAGACAGATACCAACCGAGTTGACAGAGAGCTTATCATGCTAACGGCATATATAAAATATTATAATACTCCTTTATATAATTCTTGTCGTTGTTGATTTTTTTTCATTACGACGTTTGATCCTTCTATTTGTCTTATTTTTTAAAAAATATCATATATTTTGTTAGAATATGTTTATCACTAAACAAACTTAAAATATAACCTACAAATATTTTGAATAAGATAAATAGTCAAACATAACGAAAAGAAGTCAAGCACGACAATAATATTGGAATGGAGGGAATAACATAAAAAAGGATGAAGTGAAACACATTTTAAAATTCAGGATTCGTTCGGGCCCAGGAGTTTCAATAAATATTTTGAACCAATTGTGCGCGTTTCCATTTTAAATGGAGTTTTCCCTATCCCACTACTAAAGAAATAGATATCTCAAGCACAAAAAGGCTCTTAACAAAGGGTCAGAGACAAGGACTGCATACAGAACCCCTAAAAGACGAAAAGGTTACAGGTAATTCATCTCCTGCAGGCATGGTGTTTTCGACCATTTGTCAAATATTTTCACCGTCATCACTTTTTGGAAACTAGAACAAAAATACACGTCGACTCGATCTGTAAATTTCATAGACTGGCTAGGTATGCAGGTCCATGATCCATGGTCCACAGTAGACTGATTACTTATCCCAAAGGGGTATAGCGTTCATCTAGAAAGGTTGAGGTATTCAACGATCTAGCCTTATTTTCTAGAGCTTTATACTTTATACCAAATGGAAGAGTATCTTGAGGGGATGCTCACCAGGTGCTTGAGCGGGATCAGAGAGTCGGGTGAAGCCGCGCAATGAGCCAATGGCGAAGAATCAACGGCAAGTTCCTGCCGTGGAGCTAGCTAGCATGAACAGGGACCGGAGGAGGTGTCTGAGGAGGATGGCGTTGCAGAGGGTGACAGGCAGCCATTTTATAGGCCGGAGGGGTAAGATAGACAGAGAAGAGAGAAGGCTGGGCATTAATGGCATAGAGGACGCCGGTATCGAGCGTACGCTCGGCCTGCGTCGCAGTGCGGAGTGAGTTGCCTGCGATGTGCTAGCGTGGAAACGGTCACGGTCAGCTTGAGTGTGCGACGTCACGATCGTGTACTTCGAATTCTACGGGCGAGGCGGAGAGGTCAGGGTGTGCGGCTGCTGACTTCTCTGACACCGGCATACGCCTTGGTCGCAGTCAGCTTGAATGTTTTACCAAATAGAACTTTAAGTACCCTAATTAATTAGAGAAATTAGGATGTTACATTGATTTTAGTAACATCATGCCACTGAGGTTAGATAACAGATAACTGAACTTTTGATTTCAGGAGCCATGTGTTGTGTAACACCCTAATTTTAGATAACTAAAAATCACCCAATAAATGATTTTCCTTCCCGTATTTTTATTTTATTTAAAACCTAGAAAATATAGAGAATTAAAACTAAGGAAGAATTCTTCCCTTTTCAAATCAAAATGCTCTAAAAATAATACGTTCTCCCACCATGATTGTTATATTTCATTTTAATTGCCTTGTTTATGTTTCTCCTCTCCCTTTTAATTTTGGAGTTTATTTCATTTGCATTTTATTTGCTTTTATTTCCTTTTAAACCCAAAAGAGAGAGAAAAAAGAAAAGGCTTTAGCCCCCAACTGGACTGGCCTTTCCCATTTCCGGCCCAGCCAACTCCCCAAACCCAGCCTCGGCCCGTGCAGCCAGTCCCCTTCCTCTTGCCCGACATGGTGCCTCTCGCCCATGCACGACGCAACCTGTCATGGAGCCTCCACTGGGTGTCGTCCTCCTTCCCCCTCTTTTTCCTCCGATTCGCACGTCAACATGCACGGCATGGCCACCACTCCTCGCCTTGGTCCACTCCCGTGAACCTATCCGTCCACCTCACCTCCGCCCTGGCCGCCGCCTCCCGGTTCTCTCCTTTCTCGTACAGCCGGCCCTATAAAGCCCCTTCTCCTTCTCTCCCTGCCTCACCGCCCCTCCACCCATCATAGGCGAGGTACTCCTTCCCCTCCTTCCTCCCTCTCTCTTCTTCTCCCGCCCCAACACCCCTTCTTCCTCTTCCACCGCCTCGTCGACCAGCCGCTTCTCGGCGTCACCGCACTCGTTTGCAACCACACAACCACCTTCCCTCCCGGATTAGCGCAAGCGCTGGATGAGCGCGTGGCTCCGCCACCGCGTCCGATTCTAGCCAGCTCGCCCATCCTCCTCTATCGTTGCCACTCCCCAGCCTAGCACACCCTCGCGTGCTCGCCGCACCCCTCTCCGCAGACGTGCACGAAAACGTCACCCTAACCCATCGCGGTGGCCGTCCGATCTGTTTCCGATGGCCTCCCCTACCGCGCCACCCTCTAGTCCACGGTGGACCCGTCCAGTCGACAACCCCATGGACTTATTTTTATTTATTTTCTCATTGGAAAATAAATAAGAAAAGTCATAAATCCTGCCTTTTCTCATTCAGCCCGCTGACCTTTTAAAAATTTAGAACTAAACCCCTAGTTCCTTGAAAGAACCACCCGCAGCAATTCTGTTTTTACTGAAAGGACCCTAGCCTTTCCCAAAATCACAGATAGGTCCATAAACCATACAAAAGTCCTAGAAATCAAACCGTAGCTCCGTTTCGAGTGATTCTTTCGTCATTCTGATCCTCTCCTCGAACCCTAGCCCCTAGGCATTTCTTTTCTCCGAGTTATTTGGTTTATTTCATATATTTGGATTATTTGCTTTTCGTTGTAGTTATTTTATGTTTATAAACGTAATATAGACAACAAGGAGTTTGAGTAAGAGAACTCGGAGGATCCCGAGTACGAGGTTCATGACCCGTAACTACTCGGAGGCAAGTTCTACTTTTCTTGATCATGATTGAACCCATTTACATCGCTATGCACCTATTATTAAGAGCCATTTCTAACATTGCATGTGCTATTACTTTCATTGCTTAGCATTATTATTCATACATTTTATATGAATATGTACATATGACCATATACACCCTACAAACCTTTAAACCCTAGGAGTTTCCATTAGCTTTGCCAATGCTAATGCCCTCTTGTCACTAGCTCACTTAGCAAATGCAACTCCACACTACAATATCACTTTTACCCCGATACCCTTCATATCCTATTTATAAAATGCATAAAACGAGTTTGGTGGTGTGAGTAAATGAAGTGTAGAGTAGTGACAACTGAGTTTAGGATGATGTTAGAGTTACAAGGCTGAGGGTGAGGCTTTGGTTGTGTTTCATGGAACGAAACAACATGGGATCCACCTGTCATGGATGAGCGCTCGCCCTGCCATATAAGGACCAGTTTTCCGACCTGAACTTGGTGATTTTAGTACAACCATGGAACCTATAATGGGCATGACCAACCATCTCCCTATATGGCTGTGGCAAATAAGACACCATCCTAGAGTAGGTAGTTGTCGGAGGATAGGAGTAGGTCTCCTTATTGCATGGCCCTGCTAAGTCCATGGCGTGGGGTGCTCTCGATCATTCACGGACGTGTTTGTACATAGCATACTAGCCATCGGAAGGACGTTATGTTGCTCCCCGGCTAGGAGGACGTAGCTCATGGGTAAAGTGTAAAACCTATCTCGACAGTCCGTGGTCACCGATATGACCCGTGAGGATCTAAGCTCACTAGATTAGCCACTACAAACTCCCTTCGCGTGTGAGTGGGCATAGTGAAGGATTGTGTTTTTGGAATGAGTTGGTTATTGAGCCAGGAGCTGTTTTAACCGAGGGTCGAGGCTCAAGTTAAAACCCGGGAACTAGCGGGATCGAAATGAATCTCCTCTAGGGCCAAACACTAAAATGAACAAAGATTTTTTTATTCCTTCAAAGGCTTTTCTTAAATAAAGTCCACCATATCATGCTTTGCGCAAACCAACCATAAGCCACTTTCTTGACCACTACCCAAAATGCATGCATATACCCATTGAGTAGTGTAGGGCTCACCGAGTACCTCCCATACTCACCCCATTGATAATTTTTTCAGAGGAAGGTATGCAGTGTGACGGTGACGAGGAGTAGGTCATGTTCTTTGATCAAGTTGCCTTGAAACTCCAAGGTTACAATCAACTCTCGACACATCACCGCCCTTATATTTTGATATATTTACGTCTTCGCTTTGTCTCGGGGCTCCAGCTTCTAGGAAGGGAGGACTTGGACTCCTCGAGTAAGTGCACTTGATTCTTATAGTTTGATTTGTCCTGTTAGAATCAACGTAATTGCTAATTATATGGTAGTTTAGATCTATTCTAGGTTACTGTTTTGAGCACCGACTAAGTAGGGTTATTTAAGACCTAATCCAATCCTTCTTTGAGGTAGTTTGACTTGTCTTATCTTGACAACAATTAGTCGATATTAGGGCTCTAACCTGTTTAGATCTAGCTATTCCAATCACGGTTAAGTTACTTAGCCGATTAGATTTGCCTTTAGTGGTTTGGTAGTCAGTTTGACTTATCTTGTTTATTATACTTAGTCGTGTCCTTGGTGAAATAATCACTAAGGGTTTGATGTCGTTTGTTGGGTATCTGGGATTGTTAGTTGCTGATTATACATGTGTTTGCCAATCGTGTAGAGAAGTGTGATGTCTCTTGTTCTACTTCACTTAGTTGAAGAGTCCTCGGTGAAACAATTGTTAGAATATGGGTATATAGTTGGTTTCCGTTGGTTTTGCCATTCAATTGTGGTGTTTAGCTAATTGGTTATCACATTCTTATTTCTACCCACATGTACAATGTTTGCCATATTTATCGGTCGAGTAGAACTTGATCCATGCTCTCTCTTCCAGCACATGATTTAATAATAATAAAGTAAAATTAATATTTGATGATGATTGGTAGCTTTTAATGTTAAATCAGCCAACTTGCCTTTCTACTTTATCTTTCTTATGGTCAATTTAGCACTGTTGATATATCTAGCTTGCACACCGAGCCATTAACCTGAGGTCGCGGAGAGGGCGGTAGGAGGGTGCCAGAGAGGGGCGGTGCGAGCAGGGGAGCTGGCAAGGGGCAGCGTGAGGAGGAGCCAGCAAGGGATGACACGGGGAGGGGAGCTGGAGGGCCAGTGAGTGGCGGCGTGAGGAGACTGGAGAGAGGGAGAGAAGTTGGAGGCTGACTAGGGTTTAGGTTTGTATTATATATATTGAGTTAGAAGTGGATGGGATGAGGTGGGAGTTTTCTATATATATTGAGTTAGAAGTGAATGAGTCAACCTGGGCTGGACTATTTTTTTTGTAGTGCGACGAGTTGTTATATAGGCCGCCCCTATTGTATCTTTTCATTTGTAGCGGTGGCCCAGATTATAAACTACCATTAAAAATTATTTCACTAGACTCCTTTTCAAAATGTCACTACACTGTTGATTAATTGTTGTGACTTTATGCTTTTTAAATTTGCAATCATGCTGGTATTAAAATTAAAAATGTTAGACTGAAATATATCTACATGTTTTTACAAATTATACACCATTATCACTATAGTATAGTTGATAACTCCTATATATAAGTTCATAAACAACATATTGTTAGAATTTCGAATTGAAATCCATAAATTATGTTGTCCGGTTTTCATGAGGACATATGGTGGGATTCGAGAACCATATGCACATTTGATTACTCAAAAAAATCAGAAAAGGAAAATACACCTAAAATGCTCCTTAATCCTCATGCTTGTATCGATATCGATCCTTATTCCCTCATGTACCAGCTGGTCTTCCAACTCCATCATAAATGCAGCTATCAAAAATTAAAAAAAAATCCATCACAAAGGCATGCATGGAATGAGCCAGTTGGACATTGCTAAGCATCAAACGTATGACGCCGAGGCAAGGAAAACCAGGATAGCGACCCGATGGCCTCTGTAGCGCATCTCCAGACGTACATAGGGGGGACAACGGAACGAACACATTAGACAATCAATATGACGTGCTTGCCGTATTCTTTGTCCTCATAGTGGATTGCTGATGGCGACCATTCAAAGGCAAATTAAAGAAGAAAAGTTGTACCAGCTAGATGCAAAGCAAACAGGCGGCCACGTATATATTTGGAGGTAAACAACATTAGTAGCTAATATGTAACGTAAACAACGTTAGTAGCTATAGTGTAGGTTGTTGAATCAACAATTTTAGCAGCAAAGAGTAAAATATTAACAATTATCACAGTAATCAAGATAAAAAAATCTATTCGATTCCGATGCGTGCATAGCAAAATAAAATGAAATAAATAACCCACACATATATAAATCTTTACAACTTTTCTTAAAAGTAAGATTATTAGAATCGTACATCTTAAATGGATTTAGTTTTTAATGAAATGGTTATCCAATAGATGGCACATGTAGTATAAAATTCAAAGACATCTTCGTGGGTAGGTCGACCAGTTTGTCATGTTCTAATGCCTGGGTGAAAACCTTTGATCCTTGTATCAAGTTTTGCAGGTTGTAGCCGTCTTTTTTCTGGAGGCATTTTTGCAGACATAAAGAAGTTCCCACCGCCCCCTTATGTGCTACATTAAAGCTCCTTGTTAGGTTAGAGAAACACTAGAAGTTGTATTAATATAATTTTGAGGTTGACAGTATTTGATTCCTTGCTACTGCTACGCGCCATATCTGGGAGATTCTCCTTCAGCCTTCCATTGTTTGTGGCTCCTGCCAACACCCTGCCACTCCGACCTCATGGATTCTAGACATGTGTAAAGCTAACATGTAAGTGTCGTATACCTAATAGACTATTATCCTGGCATTGCCCCTGACTCCAAGAGGAACTTTTCACAGGGCCTGGACGCTAGTACAACTCCCTCTTTTTCTTCCCAATAATTAATAATGCATCTTGAATTTAGACCAACTAGTACAATGCCCGTGCTAACGCTACGGCGATAAATAGCAATAATACAATAATCCAACATAATAAGATTTATAAATAAATTTAATTCATCCAAAAACATAAATGAATAGTCATTACATTGTTTAATATATAAAAATTATGGTACACAGTCGTTAGTTAATTCTCAAAACGGAGTGCAATATCTATTTGGTGTGCTCATGACTCTCTAGCTGATGATTGTCTTGTACAATTGTCCCGTACAAATTATTTATTCAACTGCCCAACTGAATAGTAATAAAAGTGTTACACACATTAGCATATTGAAACCAACAGAAGAAGACAATAGTCGGTGTAAACAATATTCCTATACTTGTTGACTTGTTGAGTGAGGCCTAGCACAAAGCTAGCTTAACAGGTTATTTCAGAACTGACTGAATTGGTTGAATGGGTCCCGCTCGTAATGCGGCCGCGTCGGTTCAACGAGCAAACGAGCGACCGGCGGCGTCGGTGCATGTGAACGGGTAGAGGAGAGGGCAGCGGAGCGGGCGCCGACCAGTGGGCCAAGGAGATGGCGGCAGTGTGGGCGTTGACCAACAGGCGGAGGAGATGCGGTGCGGGTACGGACTAGCGGGCGGAGGATATGGCGGTGCCGTGCGGAGGGAGGAGACACCGACGGCGATGCAAACGGGCGGCGGTTGGTGTTTTTTTCGTTCAGAATGTGTGGATGGGTTGGGTGGGTCGCGCAGAGGAGGTCATTTGTAGTGGACTGATCTGATTGTTTTTAGCCTTCGGATGTGATGTTAACAACAATCCTCCCGGGTGGACGGCCGGCAGGAGGCGAGCCCGGCGTGCGGCGCTGCCTGGACGGCCGACAGGATCCGAGGCGAGCCCGGCGTGCGGCGCTGGCAGGTGGACGGCCGTCCGGAGGCGAGCCCAGCCTGCGGCGCGGCCTGGTGGACAGCCGGCAGAAGGAGACGTCCGGCGTGCGGCGCTGGTGGGTGGACGGTCGTCCAAGGCAAGCCCGGCGTGCGGCGCGGCCTGGTGGACAGCCCGCAGGAGGAGACGTTCGGCGTGCGGCGCCGGCGGGTGGACGGCCGGCATGAGGCGAGCCCGACGTGCGGCGCGGCCTGTGGACGGCCGACAGGAGGAGACGTCCGGCGTGCGGCGCTGGCGGGTGGACGACCATCCGGAGGCGAGCCTGGCGTGCGGCGCGGCCTGGTGGACAGCCGGCAAGAGGACACGTCCGGTGTGCGGCGCTGGCGGGTGGACGGCCGGCAGGAGGCGAGCCCGGCGTGCGGCGTGGCCTGTGGACGGCCGGCAGGAGGAGACGTTCGGCGTGCGGCGCTGGCGGGTGGACGGCTGTCCGGAGCCAAGCCCGGTGTGCGGCGCGGCCTGGTGGACAGCCGGCAGGAGGAGACGTCCGGAGTGCGGCGCTAGTGGGTGGACGGCCGGCAGGAGGCAAGCCCGGCGTGCGGCGCGGCCTGTGGACGGCCGGCAGGAGGAGACGTCGGTGGTGGCGTTTCCTTGAAACGGCAGTGTTGCTTTTTTTTCTCCAATCCGATGGGATCCGATCAAAACGCTGCAGTTGTTTTATTTTTCCAATCCGATGGGTGTGGACGTGTGGTGACGGTGGTTGTTGCAGTTGGTTTTTTTTCCCCAATCCAATGGGTGTGGACGTGTGGTGACGTTGGTTTTCATCCAATCGTTATCGGCCATCGATTGTAAAGTGGGTTTCTATTGGCCCTTAGATGTGTAACACATTGACTCGTGAATTTAAGGGGTAGAGATAGAGATAGTATCCACCGGAGAACAGCATGCCACCCTTTTGCTACTGTGTGATACTGGCAAGGAGCCAAACTGCCCATCCCGATAGCATATACAATGTTGACAAAAAAAAGGATAAAGTCAAACACATATCACAATTCTGGATTCGATTGGGCCTAGGAGTTTCAATAAATATTTTGAACCAACTGTGTGTTTTTTATGTGAAAGTTGTCAACAATCAAGAGCAAATTAAAGCAGAAAAGTTGTACTGGCCAGAACCAACCAAACATGCTACGTTATATTTCGAGGTAAACAACATTAGTAGCTAATATGTACTCCATGTTTTCTTTAATTGTTGATAGTGTCAATTACAGTGTCAACAATTTTAAAACAATATATCAAATACAGTGTCAAGAATTTAAAAACGGGAGTAAACAAGTAGCTAAGTGTAGGTTGTTGAATTCACAATTTTAGAGGCAAAGAGGAAAATATTAAAAAATATTTCTGTAATCGAGATAAAAATAAAATGCATGTATAGCAAAATAAAATGAGATAAGTAACCTACCTAGATATAAACCTTTACACCTTTTCTCAAAATTAAGATTATAAAAAGCATACATCTTATAATGGATTTAGTTTTTAATGAAATGGTCATTCAACAGATGGCATATGTAGTATAAAATTCAAAGACAATTATCTTCATTAATTTATAATGATATTAAGACCAATCTTGGGTAGGTCGACTGGTTTGTCATGTTCTAATAATGCCTAGGTGAAAACCTTTGATCCTCTTGTATCAATATCAAGTAGTCCAGGTTGTAGCCGTCTTTTTGCTGGAGGTATTTTTGCAGACATAAAGAAGTTCCCACTGCCCCCTTATGCGGTACATTCTCCTTATTAGGTTAGACAAACACTAAAAGTTGTATTAATATAATTTTGAGGTTCACAGTATTTGATTCCTTGCTACTGCTAGGCGCCGTATGGAGATTCTCCTTTAGCCTTCCATTGTTTGTGTCTCCTGCCACACCCTGCCACTCCTACCTCATGGATTCTAGCCAGGTGTGAAGCTAACATGTAAGTGTCGTATTCTGGAGACCCTATGTAGTGATTGATGACACTAGGAGACTACTATTCTGGCATTGCCCCAGACTCCAGGAGGAACTTCTCAGTGCAAGGACGCTAGTACAACTCCTTTTTTTCTTCCCAGTAACAAACAATGCATCTTGAATTTAGACCAATAGGATGCACCGTACCTGAGAACGACGACACCACCTTTTGGTTCCTTAGTCCTTGACATGACTTGCAAGGGATGTGTATCTAGGGAGAAGGATTGGTGCTTATTGTGACTCATAAAAACTAGTCATGGGTAGGTCGACCAGTTTGTCATGTTCTAATGCCTGGGATGAAATTTTTTTATCCTTGTATCAAGCAGTGCAACTTGTGGTCGTCTTTTTGCTCGAGGCATCTTTGAAGACATTAAGAAGTTCCCACCGTCCGGTTATGTGCTACATTGAAGCTCCTTGTTAGGTTAGACATACACTAAAAGTTGTTTTACTATAATTTTGAGGTTGATAGTATTTGCTTCCTTGATACTGCAGGCGCCGGTATTTGGGATTCTCTTTAGCCTTCCATTGTTTGTGGCTCCTGGCAACACCCTGCCACTCCTACTTCATGGATTCTAGCCAGGTGTGAAGTTACATGTATGTGTCGTATTCTAGATACCCTATGTAACGATCGATGACACTAGGAGACTATTATCCTGACATCGCCACTGACTCCAAGAGGATCTTCTCTCACAGGGCCTGGACGCTAGTACAACTCCTCCCTTTTTTTCCAATAAATAATGCATCTTGAAGCTTCCCGTCCCAATGGCATATGCAATGTCAACCAACCCCCCCCCCCCCAAAAAAAAGGATAAAGTGAAACACATCTCAAGATTCAGGACTCATTTAAGCCCAGGAGTCTCAATAAATAGTTTGATCCAATTATGTGTTTTTTTATTTGAATGATGTTTTCTCTACCCTACTAGTAAACAAATAGATATCTGCAGCACAAAAAGGGCCTTAACAGAGGGAATTGCAGACACACCTAAAAGACGAAAAAAATACTCATAAGTCATCTTCCACATATTTTTTTCCATCATCACTTTCGAAACTAGATAATATGTTCAGAAAAAAGAAAAAATGGCATAATTATGTTGCATACATGTGCTATTAAGGGAGGGTTTGTATTGTAGTGAGAGAATTCTCACTACAATCACCACTGGATCTATATAAATTAACCATATGAAGATTACCAATTATTTTCAAAATAATTACGTATATTTATAAATCCAATAAGTGTTGAACACTATATTATGCTGTCAGTCAACATCATGACATGATCATGTCAGTGAGGTAGGTACCAAAAACTTTGATTCTTTTCACACTGATTCTCGTATATCCAATTACCATTGATGTATCGTAGTTGGCAACATAAGCCTAAAGGATGTCTCACGTCAAGGCACGGCCTGCTTTGATAAGGTGAAGAATGTGTGGTTGATCTTTATATCTTGTTGTACAAATTAACTATATACTTATTTTTGAATTCTGTACTTCATCTTGTGTATTGATCATATTATTAAATAAATTAATTAACTAAAATCTCAATTCATTGAGAGGGACGAATCCTTCCCTTATATCTTTATTAATGTGAAAACATTAAGAGACTTTGTATTGTTGCTGTTATAAATTCTTGAAATTTCTTATGCAAGTATTGAAACATACATTATTGTTTATCCTTGCTACTGTTATATTCCTTTTTGTGCTTCTAGTGTCATCAATTTATGATTGATTTAAAATTAGTAATTTGGTCTGTGCACTAATATTGCTAACACCAGCAATCTAACAATACCTAACATTAACATTGTAGAAAAACTTTCACTCACTCCATTCCTAATTTGATGTCGCAAAAAACGTTGATGTCGCCATTCACTTCTCAAGTTAAGTTTGATCATTTGTCTTATTCAAAAAAATTATCAAATAAGCAAAACAGTGGGATGTGTTTAAAATTTCCTTAGTGATAAAACAAATTATAACAAAGATCTGATAATTTTTGTAAAAAAGTTTAATAAGGGGATTAAAACTAAAAGGAGACAGGAATTTTGGAAGGGAGTGGTATTATCTTACATATCTTCGTATTGTAGCTTATATTATTGTATTATCTGATGATTTAGTTCGTGGACTATTAGTAGGTGGTTTGGTATTATGTGCCGAACACTTTAGTGTGGGGCATCACTCTAGATAGATGCATCTAAGTGGATTAGTAAGCATAAGATAGTGGCATATGTGTCACAAATGCACTTTAGACCAAGGAAAGTCCAAGAGATTGACGGAAGGAGTATTTTCATAGTACAACTAATTATTTTAATAAATAAAAACTAGGTATTATTACATTCCATTAAAAATTGACAAGCAAGGTGACCCGTGCTATTAGTGCAACTAGATCAAAATATTAGGAGTTGATTTTTTTTAATAAATATGTGTGACAAAAGAAGTTGATTTTGTGCCACTTTTCTTGAAATCAAGATCTAGATAGGTACATGCAATTGGAAATAGTTACAAATATACTAAAAGTGTAAACATTGTTGATTTCATATAATGCCTGGAGAGTCCACTTTAACTATTGTGGAGCAGTTTCCAATTTGTAATTTTTATCATTTCAGTTCAGAACTATAGTTCAGAATGATCAAGTAGCAATTACATATTTAAAAATAAAAAGTGACTAAATTTACCTTCTCCTTTTCATCATTTTAGTTCAGAATGATCAAGTAGCCAATGAACACTTGAACTTTTTTCTCAAAATACTGTTACATATTTTGAAAAATGAGCAATCATGCCAGTATTAAAATTAAAAATGTTAGACGGAGATATGTCTATACATGTTTTTTTTAAAATACCCACCATTATCACTATGGTAAATAGTTCAAAACTCCCATATATAGGTTCATAAACTACCTATTGTTAGCATTTGGAAATACAAACTCAGAAATTACATTGTCCGGTGTTCATGACGACACATGGTGGGGTCCATGAACCATGTGTACACTTTGATTAGTCAATATCCAAAATCTGATAAGACTAACCTAAAATTCACCTTAATCCTCATGCTTATATCGAATTTTAAATTTTAAATATTTTATTACTACTTAATCATAAAGGCAGTTATCAGAAAAGAAAAATCCACCATAAAGGCTTACATGGAATGAGCCAGTAGGACACTAGAAAGAACATTAGCAAACGGTTGGTGCTTAGCAGTTTTGTAACTCCACACGTACATCAGAAGGAACACATTAAACAATCAATCTGGCACTCACATCGTCTAGTGGGTTGAAGATTTGCTTGCCGGCGGCCTATTCTTTTATCCTCACAGCGGATTGCTGATGATCAACAATAAAGAGCAAATTGAAGAAGAATGAAATAAGTAACCAACACAGATATAAACCTTTACACCTTTTCTCATAATTAAGATTATAAAAATCTTACATCTTATGATGGATTGAGTTTTTAATGAAATGATTATTCAATAGATAGCACATCCAGTATAAGATTCAAAGAAAATCATCTTCAGTAATTTATACATGTTTTTAAAACCAATCGTGGGTAGGTCAACCAATTTGTCATGTTGTAATGCCTGAGTGAAAACCTTTGATCCTTGTATCAAGCAGTGCAGGTTGTAGCCGTCTTTTTGTTGGAGGCATCTTTGCAGACATAAAGAAGTTCTCACCGCCCCCTTTATGTTTTACGTTGAAGCTTCTTATTAGGTTAGACATACACTATAAGTTCTAATATAATATTGAGGTTGATAGTATTTGATTCCTTGCTACTGCTAGGCGTCATATTCGGTAGATTCTCCTTTAGCCTTCCATTGTTTGTGGCTCCTGGCAACACCCTGCCACTCCCACCTCATGGATTCTAGCCAGATGCAAAGTCACATGTAAGTGTCGTATTCCTTTAGTCTGGATATCTACGGTACAGTTGTAGTATCTGAATGCACGGACAAATGCACACACGCACCCCACCACACACACTACTCACACCCATGCGCGTATGCTAGACCTACTACCTTTACTCACATTGCACGTTCTTCTAGAGAACCTCCGCAAGCAATGAGGAGGGTTGTCGCAATCCCTTTGTGGCTTCACATGCATGTCCAGACCTTACACAGTACCTACAAAATTATTTATGGGGACTAAGCCCCAGTAAAAACACCAGAGTCGATCCAGGGGAATTGAACTCTGGTGGGCAGCATGCACCCACACGTCGTTGCCAACCGAGCTACGACTTGTTCTCAACCCTATGTAGTGATTGATGACACACGCAGACTATTATCCTGGCATTGCCCCTGACTCCAGGAGGAACTTCTCATAGGGCATGAACGCCAGTACAACTCCTCCTTTTTTTCTTCCCAGTGACAGACATTGCATCTTTAATTTAGACCAATAGGATGCACCTGAGAACATCAACACCACCTTTTGCTACCTTAGTCCTTGACATGACTGGTAAGGGATGGGTATCTCGGGAGAAGGATTGGTGCTTATCATGACAACATGATTCACCTCTGTCTTCTCTTTAATTTTTTTAGCTATCACTTCCTCGGCGCTTTCCACCTGATGGGGTATGTCATTTTATTCATTATCCTTGTCTGCTTACCGGAATATTTTTATCCATCTCTACTCTTGGACCTGAATGCTAGCCATCTCAAGGTTATCGCTTTTAGTTATCTAAAAGCTGTGGTGTTCAATGATCCTGTGTTCCTTCAAAACTTTTTCACATATCTACCACACAATTTTGAAGTAGGGCTTAAACCTTGAGTATGTTATTTCACGTTGTTGCTTACAAATCTGGCCTGTTCTGCTTGAGTGTATATCCAGTTACATCCTTCTTTATTTTACCCCCTCCTACTTCTTCCACCTGTGCTCCACCAGTTGAGCCTACCATATATGGTTGTGAAATTTGCATAAGTATTTCATAAAACCTCAAATACAGCATTCACAAATTGTAACTATTGGCAATAATATTATACGTAAGCAACTCATAGGTGTACCAGCTTAATGTACCAGATGAACTTCTAAAGTGTATGCACCTTATAATGACTTGGGTCTAACTTTTTCGGGACGTTGAACGTGTAGGCACTTCGCCACAGTTTGTTCTCTGAGCACTGTACCATTTCTTACACAGCATGATCTAGCTTGTGGATGAAGTAGAGGCATCTAGTGATCACGGACATATAATCTGGACAATTGGATTCTCCTAAGAAATTGCTAACTAGAATTTTATCTTTGTTTGATTAATGTTGTAATTTTGTAGCATTGAGAAGGAATGTGGTGGCCCCTTTCGATGTGCAAATATTAGGATAATAAATATGAAACACGTAAATTCCTCAAGGAAAATATAAGGTTCCATATGGTACAGATTTAATAAACTTGAACATCACTATTCAATAACTCCAACAAAAACGGTAAACATACTTTTTACAAAGACCAGATAGTGCGCTGACAGATTTGATATGGGAAATTATTTATGCGAGACCCACGCCAGGGTGGCTAGACCCATGCGGAGGCGGACAAAGGTGCTGGAGGCCGCAGACGATCCCATGAAAGTTTAATAGATGTAGAGATAGATGCTTGATGTTCACTTGCTGGTGATGGGTACGGTCTAAGCAAATTATCAAATGGGTTGTTCAATCCGTGTTTGTGGCGTCGGCTTTTGCCCGGGCGACATCCATTGCAGTTTGCCCATTTGCCCTGTTGCTCAGCTGGTGTGCCATGATGTAGTCTCCGTACTTCATGCCCCGGAACCCCAGGCCCTGGCTGCCGGACGCCAGCTCCGGAAGCGGCTCAACGACAGTGTCCAGGCACGGCGCCAACATGCTCACAACGGACGTCCTCGCCTGCTCGCCCCCAATGACAGCACGGTGTATCACAGCCTTGTACCTCTCGTTGGTCACTATCTGCAGAGTGTGGTGGGTGTCGTGAGACAATTAATTATTAAATTTGGTAACTGTGTTGAGATAGATCCATGGTCCATGCATGGTGGTTGGGTTATTACCTCGAGCTGGTCACCAGCAAGGACGAAGAACGCGCCGGGAAGGGGCGTGGCGGGGATCCACTGCCCGTTGTGCTGGACCTCTAGTCCGTCGACGCCATTCTGGTAGATGAGCGCAAAGAGGCCGTGGTCGGTGTGAGGGGAATCGCCGTTGCAACACCGTTAGAGCCGGTGTATGGCGGGTAGTGGTTATCGACGAGCAGCTGGAAACCGGATTCGAGGTTGAGGGCCGTGGGAATGCGGCTACCATCGAGGCCCAGACTATCGGAAATCGCCGTGGCAAGTTGCAGCATCAGGTGTCTAGTCTGAGTTGCCAAGTCCGCAGCAACTTCCCTGATGAACGTGACACAAATAAGTACTATAAAATCTATGCGCCTGAGGTAGATTTGGAAGAAGGAAAAGTCTTGATCAGGGTAGATATAGGCGAATAACATGCACCTTAAGTTTTCAGGTTTTGATGGGCAGTGGAACTCAGGATGAACAAACATCTTCAAGTAGTGCCTCAAGTACCGGGCACCGTCAGCTGCAGAGTAGTAACCGGTTCCGATGCGTATTGGCACCATCGGCTTGGCCTCTGAGTACTGTGCCTTCTCCTCCTCTGGCAAACTAAGCAGTTCGTTGCATGCCTTGATTGCTTCTTCTTTGAGAGCCTCAGGCACCCCATGGTTGATAACCTTCCATACATGCCACATTAAATTTATTCCTATATATAGTAGGCAGCAAGAATGAAGAGCGTGGTCAATATACTACATACCATGAAGAAACCCCAGTCCTCGCAAGCCCTTCTGAGGTCTCGAATTGCCTGTGATCGCTGGTCGGCGGTGCCATTAACGAGGTATTTGAAATCGATGACCGGGATGCCATACGCACCGCATGCTCCTTCACCTGACAGCATGTCAGGGAGGTTGCCGGGATAGCTATTCAAAGTTTCCGCCATAGTTGTTCTTGTGCTGTAAGGAAATGTAGAGAGGCTCCACTTATAGCGGCAGAAAGCCTTCTAGTTGGCACTATATTTATATTCATCATCACTAATTATCGCTACATGATTCCGTCGGTAACCATTTGGAATCCCTATGAAGCACAGCAGAATACAGATTGCCGTTTTATTTGAAAATATTATCTTTTTGTAGCGCAAAACACACAGATGCAGACGCATACTACCCTGGACACACATTACACTGAGTGACCGGCGGAAGATCCTATCTTTCGTGTAGACCTTGATGACCTCTTACACCCAATAGTTGCAATATACCATTGTTTATTATTATTATTAACCACGATGACCCTTTAGACCCTTTTAGATTTTGACAGGAAAATAGGATCCCGTAGATTGGATAATTTTATTTTTCATTTCAAATTTTTCTATAAAAACCAAAGGCTGATATTTCAAATGATCTTACACCCTTGGTCCAAGAGAGAATAGAAGCGTAAAACAGCCCTTCACAAGGGGTGCTACTAGAAAATGTTTCATTTTTTTTGTATTCATTCATAGCAACCGAACACAAGCCAACCTCTATATCTTCATTGATTCCCCCTCCGCATTTGTACACAAGATTCTAACCATAATGAAGCCGTTTGGCAGTGACCTGCCGTACGAGTATTGCTACTGCGCCCTCGGCCTCTTCCTTTGTGTTAGTCATCCATGTCCTCCTCCGCGCCGCGTTCGGTGGCCGGAAGAAACCCGGGCCCAATCTGCCTCCGGGACCGTGGCAGATGCCAGTCATCGGCAGCATCCACCACCTGCTCCGTGGGGTCCCGCACCGCACCCTGCGCGACCTCTCCCATCAGCACGGCCCGCTCATGCTGCTCAGGATCTGCGAGCGGGTAGTCCTCGTCGTCTCCTCCGCGGAGGTGGCAAGGGAGGTGTTCACGGGCCACGACACCGCCTTCGAGCACCGGCCGAGCAGCCCGGGCCTCGACGAGCTGCACTCCGGGCACGGCTTGGGCATAGCCTTAGCTCCCTACGGAGAGCACTGGAAGCTGCTTCGCCGGATCGTGGTGACGGAGTTGCTCAGCGCAAGGCGCGTGCAGGCGTACCGGCACATCCGGGAGGAGGAGGCGGCCCGGCTCGTCTCGTCGCTGGCTTCAACGGCCACGGGTCAGCTCGCTAACGTTAGCGCGCTGATCGCCGAGTTCGTTGCCGACTCGGCGGTGCGCGCTATCTGGGGGGACAGGCTACCCGACCGTGCCGGGTTTCTCAAGATGATAAAGCATTCCACGGAGTTCTCTTCGGTCTTTGACCTCCGTGACCTCTTCCCGTCATCGCGGCTGGTGCAGCTGCTTCCACGGAGCCGCAAAGCGCAGCGGCAGCTGGAGGAGGTGTTCCGGGTCTTCGATGATATCCTTCGGTGCCATGAGGAGAGAAGGGCGGCAGGAAACACTGAGCAGGAGCACAACATGATCGATGTGCTCCTGAGGATCCAGAAGGCAGATGATAGCGTTCGAAGTTCCGTCACATCGGGAGTCCTCAAGTCCGTGGTCATGGTATTGGACTCTCACCTCGGCAATATTCACTAGTTGACACAGATATACTAGTACTTAGTATGTGTTGTGCTGTGCAGGATGTGTTTGGTGCTGCAGTCGACACACAAGCTCTCACTCTACAATGGGCAATGGCCGAGTTAATTGCCAATCCGAGAGTGATGAGGAAGGCACAGCAAGAGATTCGCCGTGTTCTGGCGGGGCACGAGAGAGTTGAAGAGGAACATCTAGGAGGCCTGCATTACCTCAGAACCGTAATCAAGGAGACCCTACGATTACACCCTTCGAACACATTACTCACGAGGGTTTGCCTGCAGAAAGACCAAAAGGTTCAAGGATACGACGTGCCATATGGCACCATTGTTGTCGCAAATCTATGGGCCATCTCGAGGGATCCGAAATACTGGGAAGACTCTGAGAGTTTCGTACCTGAACGGTTTGAAGGCGAGTGTGGTTCCAACTTCAAGGGTCCAGTGTTTGAATACATGCCATTCGGAACTGGCAGAAGGGTTTGCCCTGGAATTACATTCGCGCAAGCAAACATTGAGATTGCTTTGGCTAGTCTCCTATTCCATTTTGACTGGGAACTGCCGGCCGGTTTAAAGGCAGACGAAGTAGATATGACCGAAGTGTTCGGAATCACAGTTAAGAGGAAGGATGAGCTTCTTTTGCACCCCATTCTTCGGATCCCCAATGAGCATATGCCAGATGAATATTAGGGATTGGTCCCTATCCATGCTTATATGCATGTGATTCAAATTAGTGTGTAGTTTATATATGCATAAAGAAATATCGTATATACTGCTCTAGAACTTTAATGTACTTTCTCCATATCAAAATAGGATCGGTGTTGTTCTGGCTATGAATCAAGTCAAGTTTTTGTCCACCTCATAGAACCAATAATGACGACCGAGTTGGTACGTACGTACTGTTTTTTCTATTTCATACATGATGCCACAGCTGACTTTTTGCATGCCCACATATAATGTACAAATACTCCGTCTCGCTTTTATATTGTGTGTATTAGCAAATAAAAAAGAATTCTCCTATTATAGTGCACATTTGCTTCCAGCTGGCCATTTTCCTTTGTCGGCAGCGAAATCTGCTTCTATTGATGTGTAACAATACACTGGGTAATTGATTGCCTTGTGCTTGGAGTGGTCTGCCCACATAGTGAAATAACACTGTTGGTCAGCTCAGTTCTTTCAATGCATGGGTTAATCATTCGCTTGTGCAGGTTTATTTTCTTTTCTTGGTCTTGATATCCAACTCAAATACGTATAACAAAAAGAGAATCTCTTAGGCTCAAGTTTTATGTTCCCAACTACTATAAGTGAATTAATATTTAGATCCATGATCACCATCTAAGCAAATTAATAGTAACCTGGCTGTTTAAGTCATTGTGATTGAACTTCGCTCTAAGTTCAAATGTCGTACTTCAACACAGAAGTTGCATTTACAACTACTTACTCTTGCAATGGTAATCGACATCCCCATTGACAACGATGCAATTGAGTTACACTGGTATATTCGCCTAGTTGTGTCAAGTCTCTTATAGTGTTGTTTATGATAGGACTGGCATCTGTTTAGAGAAACCCAGATCAAGGTATCTTTTGAATTGAACAAATAAAAATAAATGTTTGGCATAAAAAAAAACGAGATCCAAGTATCACCTTGTTTTCATGCCAACAAGACAGACCAGTCTAACTGTTGTGTTTCCTGCTCTCCTATATCCTTTATTTATATGTTTTGGTATCTTCTTATTCTCTTAGACTTCCACCCAAGAAAGGAACAACTCCTTTCTTCCTCTTTCTCCGTAGCTAGTCCCTACCATTTTTCTTTCTTCACCCTTCACTTACTCCTCTACTTCCATCCGCTTGTCCCCACAACCTCATCAACAGCCCAAGTCCAAGGGTATTATTGTGAAACTAATCATAATGATTTATTTTATCACATCAACTGGAGGGTTCTTGAGAATGCTGTTAAGAGATGGTTTGTCTTCTTGTTGGAGAATCTTCACTACAATTACCAGTGGGGATGTTTAAAAGTAAGAATATCAAATTACCAAATCATTTTTTTATATGTTGCAGACAACTTTCATTTGGTTTGTTGGTATGAGAGGGTTTTTGGTTGTAGATCAATAATCCTTACTACAATAATCAGCGTAGAAACTTTATAAACAAAGTATATCAAATTATCACTACAAGAAATAGGGACTGTAGCGGCGGGTATACCGGCCCGCCGCTATGTCCCCGCAATTACAAATCGGAAGCCAATAACGGCGGGCAAGTGGTGCACCGCTATAAGAAATCGACGTGTAGCGGCGGGTGACGTCTCCACCCGCCGTTACTCTTGACCGAAAAAAAACAAAAAAAGGCACTCAGGCCCGCCACCCTGAAAGGAGGCCCACGCAAGCCTTGCTTCTCCCGTGCCCGCTGCAGCCGCCGGAAGGGGTGGCGCAGCTGGATCCGTCGCCGCTGTGAGCCGGAAGAGGGGCGGGAGGGGTGGTGCGGCCGGATCCGCCAGCGACGCTGAGGCTTGAAGGAGCCCACGTCGCTCGCCGTTGCCGAGGAAGCAATACCGAGCCCACGCCGCGCCTCCGGGAGGAGGGAAGCGGCTAGTTCCGGTAGTCCCGCACCGCGCTGCCGGACTCCATCGTTTATGGAGGAGCCCACGCTGAATTCGATCGCGATCGCCTCCAAGCCGCCGAAGAGGCAGGGCACAATCGCGTACCATGGCCGGATCTAGCTACAGCTCAGCCAATCCGCCCGTGCCACAGGGCACCTTGGTCGGATGTAGCCGTGGCCCGCCGGAGATGGGGAGCGCCGGCCGTGGGTGGGACTGCTCACGCACCTTCGTCGCGGTCGTCCGAGCTCGAGGGAAGGACCAACGCCTTTGGTAAAGGGAGGGAAGTTGGGGTACGGTGGAGCGAAGAGAGGGAGAAGACGGGTTCACGTGAGAGACGAGAGGAGGCGGTGGGTGGGTGTGAAATGAGGAAGTTTAGGGTTGCTGCGAGTAGTGGGCTTATATATACAGTTTTGGGCTATGGGCTTTTTAGTGACGGGCCGTGGAATGGGCGCCGCTATAGGGCCGCTTTGTTGTAGTGTATAAAATCATTTTTGACTTGTTGCAGACAAGATACATTAGGAGTGTTGTTAAGAGATGGTTTGTCTTGTAGTTGGAGAATCGTTACTGCAATCAGCGGCAGATCAATTTAAACTAACCATATCAAAATGTTAATTTAATTTTAACGTGTTGCCTACAAGTATTTTAACAGTGTGGTTAGAGGGCTTGGATTGCAGTTCAAAAATCTTTACTGCAATCATCAGCGGATATATGTGTGTGTGCGTGTCTGTGTATATATATACTAGTTGACAACCCCGCGCGTTGCAGTGGGACTAAAAGATATTAACTTTAAAATTATAATCTTGAACTAATTATGTTAATCTCCCATCTATTCTTTATCTAAATGATTGAAATTAATTATTATGATGTGGCGCAATATGGATTGAGAGAATAAACCATTAAGACGTGTTAGTGGGTTGCATCTTTTATATATAAGTAGATATAGCTGACGTGTGGGCACAACATAAGTTATGCAGGCAAGTAGATAATGCACACTTCTCACAGAAACAAATATAATACCTACTAGATGAACCTTTAATTGCAAACAAGAAGATAACAAAAAAAATATTTGAAAACCCATGAACCAGCCAGGACATTAAAAAGACTAAGTGTTAACAATCAACATAAACACCGGCCATTCAACTAGTTATCCACATTGCCACATAATTCTATTTTGTTACATCCATTATACGCATAATCTTTTGTGAAAGATACATCTGTCACGGAAAGACGTTATTTACACTACCGTGCGAATGTGTAGTATTCCCCTTTTTTCCTTATGTCACAGGTCTTTCTCTCAATACAAAATCCAAATCTTGTTTATAAAAAAGCAGGAGCAGCGAGGCAAGAGGGTCATGCACACTGGTTTCTCTCTCGTTCTGCATGAAGTCGGCTTCGAAACTCGCCCAGGGCCCAAATTGGGAACATGTTCCTGTAGTTACCATAGTTGAAGTAGAAGTTACGACTGAAGTTACCGACATGTTCCTGAAATGAATCGGAGCAGATGTAGCAACCCAGGTCAAGTTTATATTTTATATGAGTTTCATACCTTAGAAAAACAAGAAAAAAATATATTTTTTCACGAAATTGTTTTGGCATCTAAGGTACAGTTTATATTGCCGACATATAATGATGCATTACAGCAAAGATGGCACCATATTGCCGTGTAACTCATCTATATATCTTTATTTAAGAAAGAAAAGACGTATCCACGTTCTCTTCTATTTGTAGATTTCGAGCCTAGCCCTAGCCGCCTCCTCTAGGTCCCCCTCCTCCTTCTCCTGCAATCTCGCCGGTAGTGAGGAGTGGGGATCCACCCTCATCCTAGTCTACTAGATTAATTAGATTTTTGTTAGGCTCAAGGTTTCTCGAGAGATCCAATGAAAGCAGTTTCCAGTGGCGTAAGGCATCATCAAGATTGTCGATATGGAGCAATGAAGAATGTCATTTCTTGAGGGTGGTGGCAAGAGGTCTAAAAAAAGAGGGTGGTGGCAAGACGAAGGCTCTATCATCGATGAAGAGTAAGGAACTCCGGCTATTTGTTTCTCTCGTGGCTGTTTTCAACCATGACGGTGGGCTAGTGAGAGTAAATTTTCCAACGACATCTATCTGCATGTCATCGGTTGGATTTAGGTTCTTCCAGGCGATTCTGGTGAAAGAGACGATGATGGCTTCGACGACGGGCTCGACGGTGACAATTTGATCGTGTCTGTTTGTGGAGGTTTAGCAGTTTACTCCTCTTGTACAAAAGAGAACTGCTCTTTTACAAAATAGGTGGGTATGAGGATGGCGGTGGCAGATGGTTAGATGACAATGTTTGTTGATATCGAAGTTTTGGTCCGTGGCATATCCATTTGATCCTAGATGGTGGAATTTTGGGCCTTTTCAAGGTTTCTCGTCTCCCATCAATGGAGTTGCACTAGTTTGGATTGCTTTTATAATCAGGGGATGTATTCTATCTTTAATATTAATGATATTTTCTTCGGGAAAAAAAGAAAAGTAGTCTCCACAAAGAACAATCATTCAAGAGGCTCTGCTGGTACTGTTTCAAAATAATATAATATTTAGTTTATTGCATTTACTTGCATTTTCATCTGATGTTAATCCTGTCAAGGAGAAAGATATCACAATTGTTTGTACTGCTCTTGGCAAGATCATTTTGGCAGGAGCTTATCAGTGCAAGAACCAAGGGACACCTGTCATTCAGATTGGTTTCATGTTGTTACAGTCGGCTAGTTTTAATCGGAGCACTAGCGTATAGTCTAGAGCTGAAAGTGGAATGCTTTCGGCTCTCCACAGCTTTCTGGCTAACATAGCTATGGTCGTCTCATGGCACACCATTTAATTTGAGAAGTTTTCTGGTCCAAAATAATGGCCATTATTTTTACACAACTAATAGTCATTAGTTGGATCTAACGATGTAGATTTAATTTTAGAAATGAACAACTAATGACCATTAGTAACGGTAACATTTTCAAAATAATATATTTATAGACAAAAAATCATCATAAGTAATAAGTTAGTTAATTTTTATGTCAATTTACAATTAAAATATTTATTATAAATGTTTATCATCATCATCATTATTGTAATCAATTTTTAGTGTATTTTTAGCACAAATTTGTTTGAATAAAAATAGTAATTTTGGTAAAATTACTAAACTACCATTCAACTAATGGCCATTAGTTGAGGAAAAATAATGACCATTATTTTGGACCACAAAACTCCTATTTAATTTTTGGCTAGAGTAGCCACCTTCTACAAGGAGCATGTTACCTCTGAGTTTGGGTTCCCTCAATTAGTTCAGCCATATAGCTGACCATCGCTTTGGCTATACCTCCTTCACCGGCGTACATACACAGTTGAAGGCAACCATAGGCTTCACATCAGTGGCCAACGGATCAGCAGCCTAGACTCAATGGAACTTGGTCTTCCCGTCAGCCTAGGCCTAGCAGAGAGAAGGAGAGGGTGTTGCGCTACGATACTAACACTGTTAGACAAATAGTTTATTGGGCTTATGGGCTAAATCATTTTACATGGGCCTTGTGTCCGTGCATGTTGTGCACTTGACGCTTGCCGCATGTCCGACTTGCCCCTCCCTATATGTACTCGCCTCGTGTGTTATATAATGCATTGTGTATTCTCCCAATTTATTATGCTCACATGGTATCATTAGGGTTCATTCCGTTGCCCTACGCTTCCGCATCTTTCCTCTCTAGGCGCCGCTGCCACTGCTTTCGAAGCCACGCTGTGTAGAGGCCCTTCCCTTGCTAGCTTCTTCCCCCTTGTCAAGCAATGCCCCTGTCGACTCTCCCATCGCGACGCCGGGATCAAGAAGTAAGAGGCGGAGTTCCTGGAGCTCGAAGCCTCGGGGAAGCCAATCACACCGAAGATGATCGAGACTTTGCCTTCCGTGCCCGGGAGGGGGCGAACGTGCACGTGCAGGCCGTCGTGTTGCCAACGTCAAGACCATGGTGACACTCGTCCTAGATCTCACGTTCCCTCACTACTTTCGGTGGCTTAGCCTTTTCCTGAATATTGTCGAGAAGTTGCATCTTTCTCCCCATTGTGCTATTAGTTGAGGATTTCTCCAACGATTCTCACTAGAGTAGGATGGATTTTATGGTTAAATCGTGGTGGTTGGCACCATCACACCAGACGTTAATGAGGCCATCCACACGTCTACACCTAGTTCACGTGTCATGTGGATCTTCTTGAATGTCAGTTCATCAGCAATAAATAAAGAGACATGAGCTATTCTCCGTGATGCTCAATTTTGGACTTCATCCGAGGCCATATATGATGGTGATCGATTACTGCCACAAACAGAAGAGCATGGTGCATGCCCTCATCGATCTTAGTGAGACGGTGCATGATTGCTACCTCGTCCTCATCATTCTTCTTGGGCTCAATGAAAAATTCCACCATGTGCCCTCTTGCATCATGCATCGGTGGCCGTTCACTGCTACAACGATGTGCTCGCCGATATTCTGCTGGAGGAACACACAATGCCATTTATAACACCCTCGGCTTCATCTACCTTTGTTGCCTCTATATCTAAAGCTCCTGCCCAAAAGAGGCCCAACAACCCCCACTCCCATGTCTACGGTCCTCGGGCTAGCTCGGGATCCAACAGCAATGGCGGCAAGAATAAGTCCAAGAACAATCGTCTCCATCGGGCACAAAAATTACAACACCCGCAATTCCGGGTCTCCTGTTGCCCCCGATACTTGACTCGGCTCCTGGCTGCATCCCACCTTCAACCTGCATTGTCTCAATACCGACATGCTCAGCCCACGACCTCCTATATTGGCCTAGCACCCGATGCAGCAGCATGTATTGGTCATCGCACCCACTGCTAGGCCACCTGGTACATCTGATTAGCCCACTAGCTATGGCAAGCCACCTCTGATCGGTTGTGGTGAGGCGATGGCACGTCATGGTGGGCTGCCTAACATCAGGCCCTATGTTGGTCTACCTCACGGGCTCTATGGCATGCAGCATCCCATGCCCTTTCAGCCTTCCTAGATGACGCCCCTAATGCTAGTATGTGGGATCAGCAAAGTCTCACCAACTCCTTCCAGACAATGTCCCTCACTCCTCCTTCTAAATGTTGCATTAGGAGGGTTTGCACATGATGTCACACCCTAGTATTCTTTCCCTTGGCCAGCCTCCCTCTTCTTCTACTCAAACAGGCATCATTGTTGGGAATAATTCTGTTTTACGTGTCACAACCATTGGGGCCACCTCCTTTTCTTCTGCTCGGCATCCCTTAGTGTTGCATCACATTCTCGTTTCTCCATACATTATTAAAAACCTCATATCTATTCGTCAGTTTACTATTGATAATAATTGTTGTCTCGAATTGACTCTTATGGCCTCTGTATGAAGGACCTCCTTATGAAGAACATGATCGTTAGATGCAATAGCTCCGGACAGCTCTACTACATACTTCACTTGGTGTTCAAGCCTCGTACTCTTGCGGCCACTTCCACCACCTCCACTCTTTGGTATCGACGCCTTGTTCATCTTAGTCATGAGCCTTTAGCACATTTAGTGCCCTCCATACAGTTTTCATGTAAAAGTGAGCTTGAGTCTTTGTGACATGCATGTCAATTGGATTGTCATGCACGCTTGCCCTTTCCTAGGTCCACATCCTGTGCTATCAAGAATTTTGAATTAATACATTGTGATCTTTGGGCATCCCCGTTGTTAGTTTGTAAGATTACAAGTATTACCTTGTTATTCTTAATGATTGCTCTCATTATTTATGGACCTTTCTTTTGCACTTAAAGTTTAACAATTTTTTGACCCTGTATCATTTTTGCTCTTATGTCGCTACTCTGTTTTTGCTCTACCATTAATAGTGTTCATTTTGACAATGATGGTGAGTTCGACAACTCAACCACTCGTTCTTTTTTCATCACTCGGAGAGATTCTGCTATGCATCTCATGCCCACACTTCTCCTCAAAATGGCAAAGTTTTTTTTTTTGAGGATCATCAAAATGGCAAAGTTGATTGCATCATTCATTCCACGAAAAATATAATGCACTCCCTTATGTTGCAAGCTAGCCTTCCCACTCCATATTGGGTAGAAGAACTTAGCACCACCACCTACTTTCTTAATCGGAAACCTACTAAAACACTTGATTTTAATATGCCTCACTTTACTCTCTTTGGTATTCATCCACCTTATGATCACTTATGTGTTACAAGTACTACCCCAACTTATCTTCTACCACACCTCAAATTTTCTCCTCGAGCAACCCTCTTTGTTTTATGGGTTACCCACTTGAACACAAAGGTTATGATTGTCTTAATCCTAGTTCCAATCACTCCTTGCTCCGCCTCATTCAACAAACTTAGGCTTTCCATTAGAACTTGATTTTTCTCCTAGTACTGTTGGTAGTCCTCTTTCTCCAAGTACTTCTATTGCCACTGCCCCGTTGGCCTTATGCCTCAGGTTGCTGCCGGTGAGACCCAGGCCAATCTCCTTCCCGCTGCCCCTGCGGGCTCCTTGCGGTAGGTAGCTACCAGCAGGAACACTAGGCCTGACTAGGTCATCTCTAGGGCTCATGCCATCGGGTTTGCCTAGTCTCGGGAGTCTAACTCACGGTTTGTCTCCGGTCTCGGTACCCCCACTACCAACTTGTGATCTCGTGCCCTCCAGGTGGGGCAAGGTCTCCCTTCTAGGGGCCAACTACTCTAGCTGTTGGGCATGTGTCTACTATCCCCGGGAGGCTAGAAACCCCTAGTACCGTGTGTGTATGTACGGTTGTGGCTATATCTCTTCGAGTCAACAATGATACACCATGCGCATGCGTGGCAAGTCGAGTTCCATCTTCGGGCACATCATTGGCACCATGACCCATTGACCGACTCCCAAGTCGTATCGTGATGTCTTGGCTAACCCGACGTAGACAGATGCCATGACAGATAAATTCACTGCTCTTTAGAAAAATAACACATGGGACTTGGTATCTCGCCCGCTGGTGCCAGTGATGTTATTGGTAAGTGGGGTATTCATCACAAGTTTTCTCTAGATGGCTCTCTTGATCGCTACAAAGCCCGTTGGGTTCTTTGTCATTTCACATAATGACCTGATGCTAACTTAGATGAGACTTTTAGTTCTATGGTGAAGCTTACTACTATTTGTATTGTCCTTCCCATGGCTCTTTCTCATGCTTGGCTGGTGCATCTGTTTGATGTTAAGAATGCAGTTTTGCATGGCACTCGACTGAGATGATATATTGTGAGCAGCCTTACAGATTTATTGACTCCTGTAGGTCTGATCATGCATGTTGTCTCAGCAAGTCCCTATATGGTTTGAAGCAAGCTCCTTGAGCCTAGTACAGTCGATTTGCTATATTTATTTTGTCACTTGGATTTATTGGTGCTCTTCAAATACTTCTCTATTCATATACTATTGTGGATCAAATACGGTCTATTTGCTCCTATATGTGGATGGCATTGTTCTTACAACCTATTCCGAGCCCATGCTGTGTCGGGTCATTGCTGGTGTCATCGCAAAGTTTTTGATAAAGTATCTTGGGTGTCCGCCTCACTTTCTAGGTATTTCTATGACTCCCCGCTCCGGTGGCCTTTTTCTTTCACAAAAATAATACATGATTGACATCCTTCGGTGAGTTAGTATGATAGATTGTAAGTCTTGTTCTACTCTTCTTGACACTTGTGCTAACCTATCCTGCGATAGTGCCCCGGATGCCACTCACTAACATTGTCTTGTTGGTTCAGTTCAATATCTCACTTTCACTAACCTCGGTATTGCTTATGTTGTGCGGTAGGCTTCTCCACACATGCATCACCCTCGTGAGCCACATCTCGCGTTGGTCAAGCAGATTCTTTGTTACATCTAGGGTACACTTGACCATGGTTTTTGGTTCCATTGGTCCTTTGTTACTATGATTTGGTCTCCTACTTTGATGTTGATTTGGCTGGTTGTCATGACACTCATCACTCTACTTGCTAGCTATGGTGTGTTCCTAGTGGATAGTCTGATTTCCTGGTCTTCCGAGCACCACTATACGCATGTTGTTGCCAATGTTGTTGTTGAAACTAACTAGTTGCGCCAATTACATTGTGACCTTCACTCCGCGATTGGACGTGCTACTGACTTTTATTGTGACAACATCAATGCAGTGTATCCGTACTCGAATCATGTGCAACATCGGTATACTAAGGGTGTGTTTGGTTGGGCTGTGGCTATGGCAAAAGCTGCTGTGGGTTGTGGGTCTGTGGAAAAGCAGCTGTGGGTTATGAGCTGTGAAAAAGCTGAAAGCCGTTTGGTAAAACAATTGTGGCTTTTCGAAATTTACTAGCGAGACCCTACTTATCATCATATATACCATCATATATACGTACATATATACACACAAATATATGTATAACACATTTTATATTTATTTATTTATTTATATCATATATATAATATAACATATATACATGTATATAAATAAATAAATAAATTTAATATATATATATATAGACACATATACATGTGAATAAAAAAATATTTATACATATAAACATATATATATATTTTTTATTTACATGTATCTTATACATATAAACATATATATATATAAGATATATATAAATAAATAAGTAAACACACAATATTTATATAAGATATATGTATATAAATAAATAAAAGTCATATAACATATATATTACATATATATATACATGCATATACATATGTAGGTAATTTTTTCAAACTTGTGAAAGCCAAAGCTAGAAAAAGCACCTCCACACCTGCTTTCGAAAATGAACTAGCAAAAAGCTGCTTTTGGCTTTGGCTTTTGTTGCCGACCAACCCCTTTGGTGGGGCTACGGCTTTTGGAAAAGCCAAAGCCAGAAAAAGCCCAACCAAACACATCCTAAGCACATCGAAATTGATCTACAGTTTGTTCAGGACAAAGTCATTGTCGGTGTCGTTCGGGTTCTAAATGTGCCTATCACCTCCCATTATGCTGACAACTTCACTAAAGGCCTTCCTACATCTTTCTTCACTGAGTTCCGTTCGAGTTTGAATGACTCCTGCTGTGGCTGATTCATCGCTCCAACTGCAGGGGTTAGACACATAGTTTCTTGGGCTTAAGTGCTAATATCGTTTTGCATGTATTTTGCCTTGTGCCCATGCACGTTGTGTACTTGAGGCACTTGAGGCTTGCCACATGACCGGCTCCTTACTTATATGTACTTGCCTCCGTGCACTAGTGGACCCAATGGCCAGTTCCGCTTGAATCCCACTATGGCATGGCCCATCAACACCGGTTTCTAATCGGTGAGACGTAGGTTTGTTTCCAGTGCGAGAGTGATGATTCCACGACGCTCGGCGTCCATTCTTTATCACCACGAAGACTGCTCAAACTAATAAATCCAGTCCTCAATCAATCAAATTGTAATGGGAGATAGCACTAGCACGAAGCAGAAACTCAACCAAACTGGTATCACTTGATCTTTCTTCTTGGCTTTAAATGAACACATGCACTAATTATGTGAAGCTTGGGCGACTGATATTGAGAGAGGTCCTGGTTGTACTTATATATTTATTGAGATAAGCAATCGTTCATTTTTCATTTTACTCTTTTGTTGTTGATACTTTTTCGTGTGGCACACCTAGCTGTACTTGTCGATTGTTTTAGGAATGAGGCGTTTCTTGATTGATACAAGGAATAAAATTGATGGTTTTGATGGAGGTCACGAAACTCAATGAAATTGTAATAAAAATCGGCCCACAAGAAATACCAGATGACATAGAGACACAACCAAATTTGGAGCCACAAGAAACACTAGATAACCAAGAGGCTCAAGAAAAATTGGACGCACAGCCACAAGAAGTTCTAGAATAGTCATAGGCCGGCACAAGCACAACCTAATTTGGGTAATGCTAATACCGAGACCTATATTGTTCACGTGGGGAGGCATGTTTCCTTTGCTCGGTACATAGATATTGAAATTTTGGTAATAAAGATGGTCAAAAAGAAAAAACATTTGGCTTTTCCATTGGTTTATAAGCTTATTGAGTTGGCATTATTACTACCGGTGTCGACAGCACAGCTATGAAAATTTTCATGACCAAATTGTGCAACAAGATCACCAATATTGGTTCAATGACTTGATAGTTTGCTACGTTGAGACGGATCTATTTAAATCACATGATGAAGATGTTGTGCTTCGACGGTTTTAGAGCATTAAGAAGCGGAAAATGCATGATATTGAAACTATATTGAAAAAGCCTGCATAGTTTATCCATTGAACGATGTTTGATATTGAAACCATATTGTGATTATATCACATATAGTTTTGTTGGTGGTGGATATATTTGTGTGAACTTGTTATCCATTGCGACCAGTCTTCGTGCGATGTCTACCCAGGCTTCACAAAATTTATGGGTTTGCAACTGCCTCCATGCGTTGTATAATGCATTGTGTATTCCCCCAAATCTATTACGCTCTCAGGAACGACTTGTAGCATGTCTAGAGATCCCCTGCTCTTGCATCAAGATTTGGGTAGAGGAGACAGGAGAGGAGAGAGTGGTCAATGAGGGATCTCCTTGGTCCTACTCCATTGGGAGGGAAGGGAACAACGACATCACAGGCTTATGGTAAAGTAGGAGAGATGAGAGACCAACATAGGATTTCGATTCTGCTATTCGTTGCTGTCAGAAGTTCGTCAACAATGGTAGATCTGATGGAAGAACATGGCCTTGGGGGAGGAGTAGAGAGGGAAGGTAGAAGAACAGAGAAGAAGGAAGGACAATGGCAGCGGGATAAGAATGATGGTCTTCCTCAATTTTTTTGGGTTTCTTTTAAACTCAGTCCCCATCTTTGAATAAACTGTAGTAGATTATTTTCTTAACTATATACACTTACGCTCATATTCATTGCTGATCACACCCAATAAGAAGGATCCTAATATACACACCTTTTAAAAATTGCAAACTCACTGATATCAAAACTTTAAAGCGTCATAAGATAATAAATTTGTGCAGGCAATTAAGCACACCAAATTTTTTTAGTAGTATGCATTGTTGCAGATTATACCTGTTGTGGAAACTCTCCAGAAACGTGTTGCATGTTGATCAGTTCTTTTGCAGCACAATACAGTGGTTTAGGATCTCGTTCCACCTGTTTGCATATCCATGGTATGAAATATCAAGCAGGGACCAGAATAACTTCATGTGTGACAATCCAAATGTGGCGATGTACAATGGATACCTGGCCAGAATAAAGTAGGGCCAACATTGCCCAAGCAGTGTTCACAGCATGAGGACCACTAGCCTTTGTGTAAACCTATCAAATATTACAACATGGGAACCATCAAAAGATGAGTCATTAACACTTGAAGTAGTCACTGCTCCGAAAGAACCATCTTATAGATATGTAAAAATGTAGAAATACTTACAATGTTGGATTCCTGGGTTATTCAGACGGTAAAGGAATTTTCCGAACACAAAGGTTCAAGGCGGTAACTCGTATGATAACGACTTCCTAACTGAAAATATTCGACCTAGAACCATGTGACAAGCTGTGACTAGTAAAATAGAGTACAGCTCATCACTGCCAACATGGTGACATTATAGCAGATAACCAATAGTTCTACATTTGTTCTACTGTAATGAGTGTGTTGTAAACAGAGGGAGCAGGACATACAAATACATATTTACAGTATGGCGAGGAAACTAAACAGAGGTTGGCAAGACTCAGGTAGAATCAGAGGAGCCCTACCAAACACTACTCTACAGAAGAACTGATTCTCTAATTGTGAGAAGTGATTCCCTGAAATTAACTATGAAGCTGCGAGCTGAAAAAAGTGGTTTCTTCTAATTATGAGAAGTGATTCTCTATCATAATTCTAAATGTTATCCTACGGAATCAAAGAGAATATTTTCAGTCACAGAATCACTTCATCAGCAGAATCATGAGTGAATCTGAAGAATTCGGGAGTGGAGCTCTACCAAACTGGCCCTTATTGTGATGATATATACAAGAAAGTATAGACACTTGTTACTTTCTCCTTTGCCACACATAATATTTTCATCATACTTTTTTCTTTGCGTGCGCGCACACACACACACCTTAGGGTTGGAAAAAATCACCAAGTCCTGCCTCAGCCGCCACTCTCTCTCTCTCTCTCTCTCTCTCTCTCTCTGTCCCCAAGCTCTTCGTCCCCAGTGCCCCTAGCCGCCGAACCCCTTCCCAGTGGCCCTCACAGGCCGCCCTCTTCTCGGTGCCCCTCCCCAACCTCCTCCCTGGTTGCGTCCCCGTTGCCCATCCCTGGCTGTCAGCGCTGGTCGACCCTTCACTGACTGGCCACGTCGTCCGCCACTCTTCGGATCCACTACAAGGAGGATGAGGAGCGGCTGGATCCACAACGAGGAGGACGAGGAGCGACTGGATCGCGTCGATCTTCCCTGCGTCAAGCCTCCCCCGCCACCCTTCCCCACACCGCATCCCATTGTATTGTGCCACTATGCGGTGCCGGATCCGGCGAGGAGACAATCAGGTCCACTGAGGTGGTGACACCACGCCTCTCCCTGGCACCGGATTCGGCAAGCCCGAGCAGCAGGCAACAACGGGTTGTGGTCGGTGCCGTTGGTCTAGGCTCAGCCTGCCCTATTTATTGTTTTTCTTTTTTTATGTACAACAGTAATAGCGGGCTGAATGTCCAATACTCTATGTCCTCTATTTTTAATAGTGCTCATGTAATAGCAGACCAAAAGCCCGATTCTACATGACATTTTTACCCGATATTGTAGGCTTCAAATCTAGTAGTGTATAGGTGCCAATAAAATGGATGATAAGGTTAAAAAATTTATCAGGTATAACATTATGTCCCTTTTTTAGATTATGAGATTCATTCAAACATTGACTCTCATAAAAGGTACAGCCAAATGGCCTTCATTTCCAGTCAGGTGTGCAGAATTGACACACTAATGAAACACAAATAGCATGTATCTACCAGATCATGTTTACAAATGTCAAAATCAATCAGTACATTACACAACCGTCAAATAAAGGACATGGTTGATAAATATGAGAAACTATTAATTACCTGATTTTCACAAGAAAGATAAGTCTCTCCCCACCCACCAGTACTTAACTGCATCGACAACAGAAAGTTGCATGCCTTCCTAATGGAAGAACTATTTTCATAGGTTCTTCCAGAAGTAACTAATCCTTTTACGGCAAAGAATGTTCCGTAGGTGAAACATATACCCCAAGTACCAAACCTGTCATACAACAAGGTCATTAGTTATTGTAGCATAATCTTATTCTAAGTTTAAAAAAAGAACAATAACAAGGAACAGTTTTAGAGACCATGATCCATCCTTTTGTTGTTTGTTCTCAATGAACTTCGTTGCACTTTCAATGCATTTTACTATCTCTTCATTGCGATACCCTGGATACAGGTCTTTGAACCTAACTAAAGCTTGAAGGACTGATGATGTGCATTCAACAGATCTATAAACAGCCAAATACAATAAATTAGCTCCCATTCATATTTAAAAAATACACAATAGATTGTTTTAAAAGAATTAAGATAGTTTCATCTCTTACGGATAATCAACAACGATGTTTACAAAAGTCTCTGAAGGATTGAGAACCTGTACATAATAAAAGTACAGGTTAGCGTCTAGCAAGATTTTGTTTCAATCCTAAAAATATCAGGATACTAGGTTTCAAATATATTGCATCTCATATGGTATAATTTCCTACAAGTACCATTCTGCCATTGACAGTGAATGAGAACTGCAGAAGTACAAACACTCACCTCCAACAAAGATGTGGTTCTCTTGCACTCATATGTTGAAAAGTTGCCATCTTTGTTCTTCAGTGGAGTGAAAATGTGGTCAATAACCAGTAATATGAAGTGACATTAAAATTGTTTACTTTTATTATCTTTTAGATCTTTTTCAATTAAAAAATCTATCTAGAAACAGTAGTCCCACCAGCCTGCACCATGCTTGGCTCCTGTTTTGTAAGGAACTGCTCCTTGGCGGCCTCACTAGTGAAAAGTGGTCCCGACTCAATGTGGTGTGCTTTTTTGTAAGGGAATGCTGAGTGGGATGATCCATCAAGATATGAGTTAAAGTTGATGATACGAGTTGGAACAACTGACTAGCCTTTGATCATATGTAGGTATTTAACTCCTACTACCCGACCGAGTCCTTCCGTGGCAAAGCTATATAAAGCTTTTTACAGAAAAATATGCAGCCAAAACTTGCCTCCAAAATAGACCTCCAAGATGCAGAAACAATGTATGACCTTTGTAGTTGATATGTTATAAATTCTAATCGAATAAAATGGTGACTTAAACCGCGTATTTGTTGGTCTGCCAATGCAATATGTTGCAAGCATGCAGTCCTATATTAAGATTAAGCTGAAGACTGTGAACTAGTTGTGTGATTTTCTACTAATATCTCTGAACAGAAAATATGAGAACATGATTGGTATCAGAGACATACCTTGAAGCAAAGCAAGCAATCCACCGCATCATACACCCTTTCTTTTTCTATGGAATCTCCAACAACTTTGGGAGAAATATGTGATAGCAGGAACAATGCCTAATTAAGGGAATCAAATTAATGGTAAATATATCAAAATTCAACCTGCACTTCATCAATTATGGACGCATTATAAAGTTTTGCACGTGCATACTCCAAAAACCACATTAACTCGTCAGTTCGGAGCTTCTGGAATACATGTGTTTTTAGTTGCAACACTATGTACAAAAAGATGACACTCGGTCCATAAAATTGTACTACAAACATACATATTCGTCATGGCTCTGAATCCTAGTCTCCTTGTATTGGTTTATAAAAGAACCAACATATTCTTTATGGCCCTCAATCCAAGTGTTCTTGTATTGGTCTATCTAGTTTCAACCATCTGAAGTATTTTGGGAACATTTGAACCGTTCTATTGTGAAAAATTAAACCAAAGAGGCTGTTCGTAAAAGCAACAAGGATCCTGGAGCATTAACATCAAGTGGGCCATGTAATTAACGATTTTAATCTGGCATCGACTTGCCACAGCCCTGCGTAACAAAAATGTTGGAGCAACTGAGATATTGAGCTGGTCTGGAGCTGAGATCGGCAGGGTAATAAGGCACAATCACTACGGCAAAATCGTTGTTTGCCGAGTGTCCTAAACTTTGCCGAGTGTAATTAGTCGGGCACTCAGCAAACATGGTCTATACCGAGTGTAAAATAGAAAACACTCGGCAAACAAATACACTCGGCATACTCGGTTGTTTGCCGAGTGCCAAGAAAATACCTATACCGAGTGTATTTTCTTGGCACTCGGCAAACAACCGAGTATGCCGAGTGTATTATTCTGCTCTCGGCAAAGAAATAATTTTTTCTTTTCTTCTCTCAAAACTTTTTCTACTCATCACATACAACATGTGTAACTCCATGTTAAAATTTGAAGTTTTTTGTATTCATTTACTATATTTAGTTAATTAATTACATTTCAAGAATCTTTTTCAATCAAGCCAAATTTGAAATACAAGTGATTCAAATAATAAAATACAATGAGTATAAAATTTATATTCGTGTTATATAACCCAACTTAGGACCATACACATGAAAAAAAAGAAATTTTACCATGTCTTTTGTATGAAATATGACAGATAATATGTGTCCAAATGATTTTTAAATTCTAAAAAAATCAAATAAAGTCAAAAAATCATGAGATTTGTTATGATTTGATGGTTTCACATGTGGAAGCTACAATAAAAAGTAGAGAATGTTTTGCATAAATTATCGCATACATTGCATACAAAATAGAGAACCTCCGAGAGAAGAACCATTAAAATTTGGAGTCGAATTGATGGACAAAATTTATTGTGACTTCAAATTATTTTTTATAGGTAACAAATCAAATAAATAGTATCATGCCAAATTTTTTTTATTTTTAAAACTTATTTGCTAATTTTATAATTTTTTTTAGATTACAGATTTAATGTTTGCCGAGTGTCGGGGATGCCCACTCGGTAAACAAAATGTTTTTTGCCGAGTACCCACATCCAGCACTCGGCAAACAAGCCACGTCATGCATCCATTCTTCCAAATTCCTGCCTTCCCATTGGTCGAAAAAGTTTCACCCGGATCCCTCCCCACCTACCTCTGTTCTCATCTCTCCCTTATCTCTTCTCTTCTCTCATCTCACCCTTATCTCTTCTTCTCTCACCTGGCTTCGAGCTGCGCGCGTGTGGCCACGAGCGGCGGCGACTCCGGCCACGACGCGGGCGGCGGAATCAGCGCGCAGCGGCTGCTTCGGCCAGGGGCGGCGGCGGTGGCGGTTGCTTCGGCCAGGGCGGCGGCGGCGGCGGTTGCTTCAGCCAGGGGTGGCGGCGGCGGCGGTTGCTTCGGCCAGGGCGGCGGCGGTGGTTGCTCCCGTTAGAGGCGGCGGCGTCCAGGCGGCACGGGTCGGTGGCGGCGCATGGCGGCGGCCCGTGCTCGCGGCGGCGACGACAGCAGGGCGTGTGTTCGGGCGCGGCGACGCCGGTAGGGCCTGGCAGCAGCCCGTGCTCGCGGCGGCCTCAATGGCTTGGGTGCGGTGGCGCTAGTAGGCAGCGGCAGCCCCAGCAGGGCCTGACGGCGCGTGGTGAGGGCTCGGCGGCTCGCGGCAGCCCTAGCGGCTCGGGCTCGGCGGTGGCCCCGGCAAAGCGGTAGCGGCGCACGGCGGCCCTTCTCACGGCAGCTCTTGTTGTGGTGGGCCCGCACGTGGCATGTATCTCTATTTTTTTATTTTTTTCGAAAATATTTGCCGAGTGCGCTATTTGACCCTCGGCATATTGTTTGCCGAGTGCACGATAAAGGACACTCGGCAAAGAGCTCTTTGCCGATAAGAGATATGCCGAGTACTTTTTGCCGAGTGTTACACTCGGCAAACACTTTGCCGAGTGTATTCCGGTCTTTGCCGAGTGTTTGTTGCACTCGGCAACTATAGGTTTTCCCGTAGTGAATAGCAGAAGTATGTTCCCTAGACTTTTCTTAAAAAGAAAAACTCTATACCATTTATATGCACAGCAGAAAGAGTATGGTAAACACGCACAACTAAAGAAGTACCAGATTACTGCTATGTCATATAATGTTTCGCCTTCTGAACTAGGATATGGCACAATATCAGAAGTTGCACTTACCTGAAGTGCTTCTCCAGTACAATCAGATACGCACCATCCATTATCTGCTGTTGAAAGAACCCATGAACCTTTTGATCTTTGGCGGTAGTAATTTTTGTAGTCTGGCTGGTTTTCACGAATCTATGTACCAAAAGAAATGCATACCAAGATTACTAAGCAGGTATGGTTAGAATTGACAATATATATTCAAAGTGGATGGAGATAGCACTGACGAACCTGTGACCTTTTTATAAACTCATGAGCCTTCGAGAGTGTCTGTGGAAACTCATTAACAAGACCTGTCGAGCAATAGGCTTGGACAATAATGGCCGTATCCCAGGATTGACTGCCATCATACACCTAGCATGGGAATTTTGCTAACACTTTTATGGGAGATAGAGAAGAGGGTTTCCTCAAGAACTCCTGAAAGGTCTTAACACTAAATATAATTTGGAAGGCCAGTCCTGTTCACATTAAATTACGACTACCATATATGTGCAATAAGCATAGTCATTTATAAAAAAGTTTAATATCAGTAAGCAAGCCTTAATGATCAATACATGTTACCGCAGCCTTGGACCTTGCTGCCGGCAAGAAGCCTGCAAGGTAACCAGGCTTTGCTAGTTAGCTCGATCGATAAACAACTTCAAGATCCTTCAGCTTTCCTTCTGGTGTTAAAAAGAATAACTGATAAGGTTTGTACTGCCCCCTCAGTATTTTGTACAGTTAAGCTGAACCATGTCCACAATAATAATAACAAAGCGTTTAATTCCAAGCAAGTTAGTTCAGGGTACAGATGAAACTCCAAGGAAAACAAAGCACAAGGTTAACCAAAGCAAAGGAAAGGTGGAAAAGAAGACATGAAGAGGACAAAGAGGAACATATAACCAAACAATACAAGCTCAATTCTCCCATTCCAGAAAACCTCTGAACCCTGGCATCACCCTACATGGCTGCGCATATACTTGGACAAAGACACAGTTCAGCATACTGATGACTAATGCAACTACCAAGTAGGACTGTAGGAGAGGTCACACCAGCTGAAAACAAGTGACGGTACCTAGCAACCAAGTATTTTTTAAAAATTTGAAAATTGTGAATACTCGAATTCGTATCCTGGTGGAAGATTTAATGAATTGAACTATTCTAGGAGAGGTCACACATGAAGATTTAATGAATTGAACTATTGTAAGTTTTTTGAAAAGAATACCGCTGTTGCATTTCGTTAATTAAACAACAACTAGTATCATGTTCTTTGTATGGATGTGTTGTCATCCACCCAAAGAGAGCCGTGTATTGTTTGCTAAACAGGCTGTTTCTGTTTCAGGTCCACTTCGAATGGATCATAGTGGTTCAGTCAAACCTTGGCTGCATCTAATGCAAAGGGTATCTAATACGTGAAATTCCTATCAGTACATTAGGTGGCCCATTTGCAGTAGATGGTGAACAACCCAATAACATGAATGTGATATCAACATTTAAATAAAGTAGTCAACATTTCAAATGTCAACTACATTTTCTTCTTAACCGTAAGTCCATTTTCGAATCCGTTTGAACCATTGTATTTGTTAGAATTCTATGAAATGAGATCTAATATCAAATTTCTTGTTTTTCTAAAAAAAAATCAAGTTTTGGTCAACACTTTGAATGTTGTCAACATTTATTGTGTCAACATTTTAAATATTCCATGTCAACATTTTCGGAAAAATGTTGACATGGAATATTTAAGGAAATGTTGTTTTCTATGTTAGATCAAGCTTCTAGCAACACAATTATGATTTACTAGAGCTATAAAAATCTGTTACTGAGACCTATAGTAACACATTTAATAAGTGATCTACGTGTTGGTGTTACTAGAACAATGTTTGTTGTAGCACAAGTAAAAGTGACACAAGTATAATTTATTATAGCATATATATGTGTTACTACATATAAGAAAAACGGAGACAAGTAAAATATGTTGTAACATATATATATATATATATATATATATATATATATATATATTATTTGAGAAAAGTGTTGCAACATTAGCTAAATGATATCTACAAGGAATCGAACCTTGGTGTCATATTTTAATATTGGTCAATACAACTGGGGCTAAGAAATATTTGTGATTATCACTTTTGTACATTCAATTTATAACATGACGGAATTCTAGTAGAGTATATTGTAACAGATATACGTGTTACTGTTTGATACGGTTAGTGTTATAACACAAAATATTTACTTTAATTGGAAATATTTAGAATTTGATCAAAATAAATAAGAACGTAAGGTTTTTTGTTGTAACATTATTTTAATTAAACAAGATTTTTGTTGTAACATTTTCGTTAGTTAAACAATATTTTCATTAATTGGATACTCAATGTAACATTTTTGTTGCAACATTATTTTGTGTTACAACAACACTTTACTTGTAATACTCATTCTTAATACATAACAAATAAATACAATCCTTCTAACACTATAAATGTAACATTACATTTTATTTTAGTGAACACTTATTGCATCACATTCTAGCAGTTGTGTGTTATCCATGAAAATTTTAATTTTAACTAAAGCTATAGAATTTTTTATATTTGTTGTCATATGGGACATATGAACGTGACAAGATACTACCTGTGCCTTCATGCCGTCCTCTGCGATCCATAAATAATCATAGATTCTGGGAAGATGCATCTTGAACTCTTTCGAATTTGGATTTTCTATCCAACAACAAATCATATTTAGTGCCTACACATGCCGGACAATAGGTTAATTAAGTTTAGTACTTGATTATGGATCAAGTGCTCATCAGTACATAGATTGACTAAATTATATCATGTTTTTACATAGCTACTTTCAAATTTACAAAATAAATACGACAGCAAACTTCACAACAATACCAACATAATCGGGGAATAATTTTTCAAACAAAAACAATATGATGGGACACAAGATCTAATCTTGCGTTAAGAATAACTTCCAAACCATCATTAACTAACAACCACTAATTATCATGTGGCTGCTGACATTGCATGAGATCTCAATGCATCGTTTGATTTCACACTTTCCAAGAGCGCCATGTCAGATTTAGGAATTTTGTTTGATGGATGAAATAGTTTCTCTCAATGCATAGTTTCATCTCACGACTTCATAAAGAAGTTATAGCATTAAATTAACATCTATTTGTAGCATTGAGATTGGTCAAATATATTGGGATGATCAAACCTTTATGTTGGCAATGGGAGTTTCAATAGACTTTCATACATATGAAATGTGCCAAATGAGTTCCATCCCTGTGAAACCGATTTTCTTAGTTTCATATTAATTGCTCTGCCATGTCATCTCTTTTGCTAATGTGGCACCTTATTAAATACTGATGAAACCTCCATTGAGACTGACCTAATTATGATCAATACATAGAAAAAGACTTGCAAGAGGTTTCTAATTATAGCTTTCCAATAATAAACTATACTCATTCAACAGACTGGTAACAGGTAACTGTATAGTAAAATTATCAGGATTTTTTTTTCTACGGCCTTACACAATTTCTCATTACGGATTACATAGAGCTAGATATTTTAGGGAATGTCCAATTCTAAACTCACGGACTTCCAGGTGCGCTTGTTTATGTTGATATTATATAAATTTTCAGAGGAGGTGTGCATTAGTCTTCTATTAAGAACCATTCAAATGAAATGAAGCTGATGTTCTCCTTATTATGCCTGCTGAAGCTCTTCAACTCCTCACTCTAAAAGGACTACTCAGAACTTTTGCAGATTCAACGGGGCTGAAGGCTAATTTTGATAAATCATTTCTTGTGCCTATCAATGTGGAAGCTGATAAGACTCCTCACCTACTTGCTACTCTTGGATGTCAAGTGGGGGAGATGCCTTTCATTTATTTGGGTTTGCCCCTTGGTACAACCAAACTCTCAATCACTGATTCTTCCCAATTCTCATCAGAATAGAGAGAAGCCTCATGGGCATAAATAAGCTAATTCCTTATTCATGAAGGCTGCTTATGGTGAATTCAGTTTTAACAACCTTACCTACTTTTTATATGTGCACCCTTAATATCCCTGCCACTATTTTAGAGCAGATTGACAAATATAGAAGAAATGAACTTTGGGATGGTGGAGACATCAATAGAAAAGGAACTTGTCTAGTAGCTTGGAAAAAGGCTTCCAGACCCAAAGAACAAGGTGGGCTTGGAATCATTGATTTGAGAGCACACAACACTGCGCTTCTTCTCAAATTTTTACACAGGTTTTATAACTGTGCTGATCTGCCTTGGTTACACTTGACTTGGGAAAACTTGTATAGAAGACAAGTAGCTCCACATGCTACTAAACCAAAAGGTTCATACTGGTGGAAGGCTATAATTCGGTTAGCTGATAAATTCTTCATGATTGCTTCTTGTTAGGAATGGAATCACTGTCACCTTTTGGAAGGACACACTCTACGGGTTATGAAATGGAAATACCCAGAACTCTACTCCTTTGCTCTCACTAAGATCATTGTCAAGGCCTTTCTGCAACAAGATATTGAAAATCTACTTTGGTTACCTCTCAATATGACAGCCTCTACACAGCTCACTGCCCTACAAGCTGAATTGGACAACTTCAATCTGAATTTAGAGGAACATGACATTTGGAGATATATCTGGGGTTCTTCATAATTCTCAACAAAAAATGCCTATCTGAAACTAATTGGAACTACCCTAGCTTCTCCATGGTTTAGATGGATGTGGCAATCAAGTTTTTCTTCTGGCTAGCACTCAGAGATCAATACTAGAAATTTGTTGAAACGAAAGAAAAGACAGCTGCCACATTATAATAGTGTTCTATGCCCTAATCAGTGTGAGGAAACCTTAATGTACCTGCTTTTTGAATGTCCATTCAGCACACGATGTTGGTCTTAATTGAGCATAACATGGAATCTAAATCTATCTCCAGATAGTATGTTGGTTCATGCAAGAAGAGCTTTCAATTCAAAAATCATTAGGGAGGTGCTCATAGTAGGCTGCCTCAGAAACAAAATCATCTTTCATAATGCAGTGGCATCTATGCAGCAATGGAAATTTTCTTTCAAGAAAGAAATGGAATAGGTGGCTGTGAGAGCTAAACCAAGTCTGAAATCTTTAGTTGACTGTTTTATATGTAATCTCCCCACATAGAATTTTAGCGTGTAGGGTCTTCTCTTTGAGCTTGGGGTCCTTTTTTTATATACTCTTTTGTTTCCTTATTAATACAAAAATATAGATAGGGGCCTTCCCTACTGAGTTTGGTCAAAAAAATGGTACACACAAGTTGTAATTGTAATCTTTGATATAAGCAATAAGCTGGTAAAAAAAAATTGGAACGTTGCAATAGGAAAAAAAAGGTTGAAATCTTGAAAGTGCACCGAAAATGCTGATGACAAGTAGAAAGTGAAGCCATATTTTAAAAAGGGAATTGCTGTAGAGCCAACCCGAATGTCCAACTCTCTTCCGATTGGATGAATATATGGTAATCAAGTGTTTTAAATTTCCAAATGATGATATATAATTTCTATAATAGCTTGAGTTGTATATGAGTAAGACGATCGGATTGGACCTAGAGCGGTACTCTTTTAAAAATCCCAAAGCCGCATGGTTGCCAAGCTCCATTACATGGATTACCTTGTTTATGGGACATATACAGATGTAGTTGGTACTTTCATCTTCATAATGGATGTGTTCCATGATGTTTCTCAGAGCAACATCTCTTAATTTATTAGCAGGCCAACGACTCAGTACTGGTTCCATAAATTTATTAACACAAGTCCATACAACATTTTGTACCAATGACCTTGGGTAACGAAGGTCTTCCTACATAATATATAACAACAGAGAAATGACATAGTCAATATTTATAAAAAATGAATATAGTAGCTCATGTAAGCTTATATCACATACAAAGAATTGTTTTTATTATAAAACATGAACAATGAAGTTTATTACTAAGTTCTGGCACCTACCAATTTCACTGTAATGGTGCGGCATGCATGAAATTTCAAAGAATCCATAACTACATTGCTTGGGGCCCCAATGAATTCGATTTATAGAGATGGACATTAGCTGCTATATAGTTTTCTTAATATATAGTTTTCTAGGCACTATACATGAAATAAAAGAATAGTACAGTATATATAGGACGAACACATACATGGAAATTATTACTTTTTATGTGGAGGAAAAATAACTACTATTTCTATCCTATGGTAGAAGCATTTTTTTGCTATAAATACACTCAGATACATAATTATACTTTTCCTGCATGTATAACAAGAACTCTTATATTTATCCAGTGGAGAAAGTATTTCTTATCGGTTTACATTATGATACTTTGGAAGCGTGATAAAAGGAAGATGACTGTTAGGACGTAGTCAAAACATAATAAACAGACCTTAGCACAAGTATCACGAGCTTTCACCCAGTTGATCTCTTCATATGGTGCATCATAGATCTCTTCTCTTATTGCTGAAATTGTTGGCGTAATTGGTCCAACAAATTTGTGGCCATATATGTAAGCCATTGGCATATATATGAGACGGCAAAAACACCAAAACCTCCCTGTGGAAGAAACAACATATAAATTCATAATATTAGAACTATTGAACTTTTATTCTGCCGGATCTGTGAACATATTTAATGCCCTGTGTTTGTAAATATTTTTGAACGTAATTACTTCAGGATTTGTGTTTCATGACTTAATTTCAATTTACTAAACACTATGTTTGGGACATCTCTTTTGATGGGCAGGCATCAGCTGCTAACCATTAGAAGTACATCTCAATCTACTAGCGGGCTACTTGTGTCACCGGTGATGAAACACCCAAAATTTCCTATATTGGGATGCAAGCTTTTTCAAAAAGAAAATTTTAATTTAATTAATTTCAAATATTTTAATATGTGATTTTAATTCAATATTAATTTATTTTATCTTGAAAATAGGTAGGATTTAAAATTTTATTTTAAGTTGCATAAAAAAAGTTTTGTCTTAAATAATTATAAAAGGATTTACGTTATTATTTAAACATTATCTTTGATTTAATAAATCATTCAAATAAATGATTTATTTATTTCAAACAGTTCCTGAATGAATTTCGTTTCAGATTTAAATTCTACTTTTTTGCCAAAGCACAAAAGACTTTTTTTTAAACAATTGCCAAAACCATGGGCTTCCTTTTGTTTTTTTTTCTTTTCTTTTCCCTTGCGGCCCAATTTCTTAGCCCAGCCACCCGTGGAATAAGCACACCTAACCACCAGGCTCAAGCTCAGGCCATGCCTTCGGCCCAACACGAAAGCCCAGCCACAGCCCAGCAGACCCAGCTTCGTCTTCCTCACGATCACGAAGGTGCGCGGTGCGCCGGCGCAAGACAACCCCACCGCCGCCTCGTGTGCCCTGCGTCTCGACTAGGAAATGTAGCGCTCTGCCTCTCCTCTCCACTTCCCAGCCACTAACGGCCGCTCTTTTCCCGTGGTTATTGGCCCCCGATCCGTTGCCAAACAGCCGTCACCAACTCCTTTCTTCATTCGTCTCCGCTGAGCGGCCGTCAACCTCCATCTCCTTCTGCAAACCTCGCTCGGTCATATACGGTTGAATGCACAGGAGCTCGTACAAACTTAGGAGATCATTTGTGTTGCTGCTTTGTCCCAGCCTCCCAGGAAACCCGTTCCCAATATGCTCCGGGTGACAACCGCGGCACCGCCGCCGAGCACCTCCGGGTCCTCCTCAACGTCGCACAACACATAAGGTGAGCGTAGTATTTCCTCGTCTCCCTCTGCCATCTCGCGACGAGCTCACATGCATAGTAGCGCCGTCCCCATCATCACCCATGAGCCCCGACGGCGGTGCCGCACGCTAACATTGCCCGGTCCACGATGGATCGGCGGACCGGCGCGTACCCGCTGGTCCATAGGCTCGTTGATTTAGTCCACAGCTTTTCTAATTGTCATACTGTTTTTCCTCTATTTATTGTATTTTTTGTTTATGAATGTTGTTTTGCTTTTCCGGTTTGGCGATCATTTAGAGAGCGAGCAATAGAAGAATTTCCAAGACTATCAATTGGAAGACTTTGAACAGCAACAACAACTAACAGGTAGAGGCAAGTGTCCTTGACATCTTGCACCTATTTAAGGATATAGTTTACATTCATGTATGTAGTTAAATTTGAACCTTGTGTCTTTTACCCTTCCATATTATTCCTTGTCGCCTGGTTGGTTTTGGGGCTAGATTTTTGCCTTAAGTGCGTCATACTTAGCTTGTTGTCTTTAGGGAGAATAACATGACTAATAATCTTGACTAATGTTTCACTTGAACATAATCATCACGAGTGTTAAACTCTTTTTAGCAACATAGAACATAGGCAATCCCAGCAGGATGTAGATGATGATGGTGTGGGAATGCACGGGTACTCGGTTCAGTACAATTGGTTGTTGTAGTGCCTGATTCTATGGACCAGTTTGTGGAGCGGCCATCCAAGACAACAACGCAAAACACAAGGCTGATAGGGGTCGGCTTGGTCAAGCATTTAGTTTGTCTTCCAGTGTTGCGAGCTCACAAGGAAAGGGGGTGAAGGATGGACTTCCAGACCTAGGAGGCAGAGCAGGGTAGCTCTTAACCATGGTGCCGAGGGGGCTTATGTAGGAAGGGAGTACTTCACTACTAGAATAACCCACTATAGCGGTGGATGCCCATGTGACCACAGTGACGGACCCTTGAGTCGTCCGCCACTAAGTGGGTGTACAGGGTGGTATCCGCGACTAAGCGTGCAAAATAGTCGCGGACGCCACGGGCCCGCGGCTTAGGTAGCAATGGGCCTGTGGATAACAGAGCCGGAACGATCGCGGACCCTGTCGGGCCCGCAGCAAATTTCCGCAGCCCGTTTAGCTGCGGACCTGACAGACAGGCCCGCTGTAGGCGACCGCACTCTCCTATGAATAGGTTGGGGTGCCGCGCCGCACCACACCTTATCTGCGTGCACCGCCCTGCCACCTAGGGTCGGGGTTAGTCGGTGGCGGCGCCGCCACTCCTCTCCTGCTCTTCCACCTCCGCTCCTCCTTGCCAGCCATGGGTCACCGCCTCCGGAGCCGCTCGAGGAGCTACCGCCGCTCCTAGGGCCAGCGGGCATTGGTCCTCGGCAATGCCCCACCGAGTGGCCGCCCCCGGATCCGGCGGCGGCTCGAAGGCGCTAGCCACCTCCATGGAGCCGGCGGCTCCTCCTCCGGCCACGGTGGCGACAGCGGTACCTCCTCCCGCAGCGGATCTGGCGGCGGATGTAGCTCCGACACCTGTTTCCGCGGCAGCACCACCCAATCCTCGTGCCGCCACATGCGGGGCGTGAGGCGTCGGGACGGGATGGCGGCATGGCGGGACGATGGCAGTAAGTGAAGGCGCCGGCGCAACGACGTCTTAGGGCGGATCCTAGTTGGGGCCCACCTTCTTTTGTTAGTAGATTAATGGCGCTGGTCGCGGTCCCTAGACCTCCACCGGCGTCCTATTAGGCTAAGTGCGCCGGCCGGGCAGTCGCGGTCACTAGACGGCGACTAATTTTGCTTGTACATAGTGATAGGACCTCAATGGCGTTTATCATGTCCGTCACCGAGGTCCTTTTAGCCCGCCGCTATAGAGCGTTAATGTATGCTTTCGCAGTGATTATGAAACCTTCGCATGGACCGTTTCCAACCTAGAGGATGCTTTTGTAAGACCATGGGTGATCTCTTGGCCTTACACCTATGGTAGTGTGGTTGGCAACGGGGAGACTTTAGTCGCTGATAAGTGATGGAATATGGGTAAAGTTGTGCAACCTATGTAGAGTGTAAAACTGCTATGATAGTGATGTTCACGGTTACGAGCGGCCTAGATCCTCACATGAACTAGGAGGCTTGGTTTGGTTGAATCTGGTTGGGTAACCAGATTTGGGGTGGTGTAACCTCGATAGGTGCTACAGGTGGGGTAAATTGTAGTGTTTGGTCAACAAAAGCAACTTGTGGGGTTTCACCTAGTAAATGGGATGCTTGTTTGATTAAGTCTAGGCTAAGTTTGTGTAGTACAATAAACCGAAGTTAGCCTTACCTTGTTTAATCACTCATGTCACACTTTCCCAAACTTACTGAGCACATTATTTACTCAAACATTTGTTGCTAGCCCTCTTTTGCATTATGTTGCTGCTCAGAAACCGAGGATGAAGATGCGATAATTTGTCGAAGACAATGGTGTGAAGACTAAGCATGTGATCTTCTGGTTGATTGCCTATGGAGTTTGATGGCTCTAACGCTTTGATTTCAATTCTTCCGCTGCAATGTAATCTTTTCTTTTTGACCTATGGATCATCATTGTAATTATTTATCGAAATAATAAAAATATTGTTCTTTTATCATATTAATTATCCTGTGTGAGTGAAAACTTGTTCTTGGACATGCATACGGATGTACTATGTTTCGATCGTTAAACGGGGTATGACATGTAAGCTTCATGACCTATTGTAGATCTTTCAAGATTGGTGATTCTTGGTCTTATGTTAAAGCTTAGATCTGTGAAGCATTGATGTGGAAGTCGTGACAAGTTTATTTGTATGTGGGTTTGGAGCCCTCCGCTATGAAGGGTGAAGCATGTCCCAGGAGGGTGGATCTTGCATGCTTTAGGAGGGGCTTTGCCGTATAGCAGCAGCAAAGACGGAGACACCATTGATATAGTAACTAAACGTGGCATAGGGGATAGTCAACATCCTTCCTAAAACCCAGGAAAAATCAATGAGTAATTCTTTTGTACTTTTTACTATTTGTAAGTTCATGTTTTGAAATACTGTTGTAGTTTGCTTGCTTAATTTGTATCAATGCCAGGTTGCCTGGTTCCTTCCTTATGTTAACAACAAGCAAGTATAGTGTCTTGGTTCACTACAATTTGTTTTCCAATACCAACAGGCAGTAGTAAAAGTGATATAATGTATTTAGAAAACTACAATAAGATGAGTGGTCACATGTGAAGTATGAATGAAAAAAATGTTTGCATATTGGAACACATGGAGTACTTATTGAGCACAATAACCCCGCTCCCCCTCTCTATAGTGCCTGATCCATACATGTATCTTCCAATATAGTCCAGTAGAAGATGGCTGAGACACGAGTAGTCCACTACTAGAGATGTATTTCTTGTGCTGGGTATGTGCGGGCCACTGACAAACTAAGCTTAGCCCATATGGTTTGGTTCCTTGTGGTGGAACCAACACGTCCGGGTTTCCATCCCAGATTTGATACGGGTATTGTAGTTATGGCAAATTATTCTTTCAATGGGAGGTGACGTCCTATAATTAGTGAGGTACTGGTGGTGACTTGATGAATCTCAAGATCAAAGTCTTTAGAGGTACTCGTAGACATTGTGTGTGTGTGTGCGCAAGCGCACGGACGCATAGGAGTAAGCAATCGATAGGAGTAAGCAATCATGTGCATGCATATGAGTCTGCGTGTCTGTGTTGTGTTCAGTTGGCAAGACAATGTCTACCACTGATTTCGGCCCATTTCTAATGATATTTAATGTAACAAAGTTCTAGTGACTGCCACTATATGGAACCTTTTTTGCCCACTACTAAATCACTTGTTTGTATTGTACAACTATCTACAATTCTATATACACTCCAATCCAATCGTCATAAATAAAGTCATATATAAAGCAAATTCATATGATACTAAATTTTAAAATGCAATCTAATAATTATTATTTTTGGAATTAATTTGAAATAGTATATATATATATAGTTTGAGAAAATGCTTAACGATTTGTTTTCGTACTATTCCGCAGAGGGGATATCTGAAATAATATCAGAAACAAGCGGCCACTTTATTAAGATTCCATATACCACATTGTAGCCAGATAACTGAAGTGCTTTAGTTAAATTAAATTTTTGTTGAGAGTGGTGTATGAACTTATTAACTTTTACATAAAACTATTGATAACATTCTTTTGAAAACAATATTAATATTTTCCAGATAGCGCATTAAGGTAAGTAAGCATTACATGGAGAGCAACAATACATGCAAGTGAGGCTACATGAATTTGTTTTTAGACATTTCCATATGAAAAGATCCCACTGTTTTGGTACCAACAAAGAAACAGGACTAAATACACACCTGGATGAATTGGAAGAAAATGTGGTACAATCCATAACTCAGGAATGATTGAATTGTTTCCAGACCAATGGTACAAACCGATCACCTTCATTTTACAAGAGATTAAGTAAGTAAATAGCAATTTTTTTAGTAAGTTATTAATAATTTTTAAGCATGGTTGTATACTTACTTTGTATAATTAAAATATATATCAACCCCTCATGTTACTAAAATGATTTAACAGTTGTCTATTTTTGCTATCAATCCATCATATAAAATAGGTGATAAAAAATCTAGGAAATCATTATAATGACCGTGTATTTCTACTTGCTAGAACAAACTTGGATATACTTGTTTCTCAGGAACGCGTGTGGTTGCAAAATCTAATGTGTTTGTATGTTTTTGTAACATCCGGCTCATTAGGATTAGGTCCATAGTGGCCCATGGACACCGACGTACATGAGGCGAGGAATTTAGTATCACCTTACTAGTCTAGTGGAGGGCAAGTCAATATATAAGGCTAGGTTGTTCAATACCACTAACCTTGGGTTAACCCTTTTATGCGAATCGATGACGAAAACGCAGAGGTTGGTGGGTATGTGGGGTCCACTCGAAACGGTAGTCGAGCCCAAGTCAGGTTTTAGCCTGTTACAAGTGGTATCGTAGCCGACCCTCACAGCACCTGTGTGCATATGTCAGGTAGTCCGGATATATGGTGCAAAACACGTGTAGGCCAATGTGTGGGGCACTCGGACACCGACATGTCTAAGAGGGGAACATTCCTAGTAGCTTGCCCACTAGTGGGTATCTTAGGCCAGTGCTAACAAGGGCATAAGGTTCTTTGAGGAGGGTGTATGTAACATCCCGACCCATTAGGATTAGGCCCATACTGGCCCATGAACACTTGGGTACATAAGGGAGTCGAAATTTAGTATCATCTTACTAGTCCAGTGGGAGACAAGCCAACACATAAGGTTAGGTTGTCCAACACCACTAACCTAATCTTTTTACCCTAAGCGAGAATGAAAGCGTAAATAGGTTAGTGGTTGTGTAGGGTCCACTCAAAATGGGAGTCGGGCCCAAGTTAGGTTTTGGACCCTAGGCCGTTACAATTTTTTTTTATGTAAATGTGAGTATGTCAAGGTGCTAGTTAAAGGCGATGGGATGAACCAAAAAAAAAGTATGGCTGTTCATGGGGGAAAGGTAATCTGAAAATAGTCGCAATTCTCTCAGCAACAAAAACTAGAAACACTGAAAGGTTAATTGAAAGAAAGCGGGAAAATGTATGAGAGGGAAAATTATTTATTTCCTTTCAAAACATTTAAATTTCACTATCATTTATAATTATACTAAAAGTTTTGATATGACTCCTAAGACAATTGATGATTGACACACACCAGTTTCTTATGCACATATGTGTTCAAATAGGAGATAGTTCTAGAATTACAGGCTCGTTCATGCGCACGAGTTGATAGGTTAGTATAATATAACTGTCATTTACTTCGAATTGTTATTTTGTTTTCTTACCGATAGCCATATCTTTCCCCATTGTGGTATTGCAACTGCACTTCCATGAGATAAAATCCATGCACGCCCATTGGTCAATGCGTCATTAGTGGATACTTCACCAAGAAGCCTTAAGGTAATATAGTTCAAACATGATCCAAACATAGTGCTCGGCCCCAATTCTTGTGTGCCCCAACCACCATCTTCATTCTACAAAAAAAATACTTCTGATACCTCTGCAATGTTTTTACCCTAATAGTCTCAACATTAACTTATTGGATTGTTGTTCACTTGCCTGATGATTGTAAATATAGCGACATATCTCACGTATATGTTCTTTTGATAGGACTGTGTTGAGTGATCCAGTGACATATAGAGCAAATATCTGTGTGGATTCGGGAAGTATGAAACTTGTAAGTACACTAAGGGTATTAGATTATAATCCACAGTCAATTATTCTATATTATTTAACAAATACTATCAAATTCTTTCATATCTAGTGGTAAATAATCGACACCATGTACTAACAAGGATGGTAAACAACTCATTTTTCTTCCACAGATGCCACTTCATAATGTAAATACATTTTTCTTTTAGCACAGCACGAAAGTTCTGAAAATGGATTTGTATTTCGTCCATTTAGTTAAAGCTATCGGCAAACATGATTATCACTCATATAAACTAAATATGATCCTAAGCATTGAAAAAATACTAATGCACTAAGAAATTTGTAGGTAAGAGCATTAAATTGTTCAGCCATATTAAATATGTGATGTACCATAATTGGCATAATGAACAAAATCCCACTATAGTCGCAAGGCCAATAACCATCATCTGCTTGCAGAGCAGCATGTGCCGCAAGGGCTCGCCTCAATGATGTTAATATTACGTCTTCTGTTACTTGTTCAGTCTCTATGTGATTGACGGCCTCATCCATCTGGAGATGGTTATGCTTTCCATACTGCAACATATGTCAGGACTATATACATAAAAGCAGCTGGACATGATATATAGCGTAACAAAATATTTATGCTATTTTCACAATATTTGTGTTACATATCACAAAACTATAATTTAATTTCAGTTTCAAAAAACTCAAATAAGTTTGACCCGCTGTATTGAGACACTACAACTTTTGTGTCCAGCCCCACCTGTTCATAGGAGGAACCCAAGTATTCACAACAAGAAATAAAATATATTCATGTCACTAGCAGCTATGACATATTCGAAACTTGAAGATACGCAAAACACTTGCAACAAAGTATAGTGCAACTAGTTATATTCCTATGTTAGAACTAACAAATTTGGGTTCAAGCCTCACAATTACTACACATGCAGTTAGCGCTATATATATTCTTTTAGTGCCAGTCGGTGGCATCCTATATTGACATAACAAAGTGCATGTGGTGATTTTGTAGAATCTCAAGGTCAGCTCATCTAGGCTCTCATAGTAGGTGTTCATCAGGGAGGGTGTGTGTAGTTGTTTTAATAGAGGTCGACTAGAAAACTTTTGTGGACCACTGCTGCTCCTTTTTATGGCCCATCTACTTTATTCTTGGGTTTATGCAAGGTCAGTGCCACACCCCAAAATTCTAAATGTTGGTTATGACTCCAATTCTACTAAATTCTAAAACTTTTTGCAATAGATTAAAATTTTTCTTTAATTAATTAAGTGCTATCACTTGATGTGGGCAACAGATCCATTTCCTAAATTTACTAAATTTAATTAATTAATTTAGGTTATTATAATTTTTGTTGCATTCATGCTGGAAATAGATGCATTAGGATTTTATTGTGTGGAAAATGCATTTTTAAGAACTCGATTAGAAACATTGTTGGAATTAGTATAGAAAATAGAATATAAATTAGCAAAGGGCAAAGGCATAGGAAAACCCAACTGAGGCCTAATCCCCAGCCGACCCAACTCCCTCCTCTCTTTTCCCACACTCACGCAACCCAGCAGCCGGCCCAGCTCGCACCGCATCCGGTACACTATGGACTCGTGGACACGCCACCTCGTGGTGTTTCACAGATCCGAGGACCCGGTGTGCGACCTTTTTAATTTATTTTAATTCAGTTAAATCTCGGGTAAATTGGTTAGTTTGTAGACAAGTCCCTGTTCTTCCGGTAAATTACGCTTAGGTCTTTCTTTTTCAAAAGAAGCCATAATGTTCGTTTTACTTCTATTTTGACCCTAATCTTTTGCAATAAGATTATATTTAATTTCTAAATTACTTTTCAGTCCCTAAAACCTTTTTGTTTTAATGTTTCAAGCCATAACCTTTTTACCAAAACACCCAAGCCTTTTCATAAATTATGTTTTAGCACTTATTGTTTTAAGTATACTAAATTTCATAGTTTTACAAAAACAACCCTAATTTTTTAAAATTACAATTTCATTCCAAAATGTTACTCATTTGACCCTAACCTATTTCCTAATTGCAAATAGGTTCCTACCCTTTTACGTTTTAGCCCTAAAACTTCAAACCTTTGTAACTTTTTGCTCCCGATTAAAATGGTTCTTGCGCTCATGGATTCTTTTGGTATGGTGTATTGTTTTGTTTCTTAGTTTATCTCTATGTTTGTTGCATGCTTGTTCAACACGACATAATTAGAAGACAATCAAATAAAGGATCTCAAAGACCAAGAGTTAAAGACATAATCAGGAACAAACAAGATAGAAAGAAGTGTCCTTAACGTAGATTGCAACTAGTTCTTTCTATCTGCACATGTTTGCATTGCGTGAAATGAATCCTATGTGTCATACCTTTTCCATACTTGTCCTTGTCGCTTGGTACGTCATGGTTAGGTTGCTTAAACTTTAGGTTTAAGACTTATAAATGTGAATCTTGATGATGATCCATGAGAACTTAATCACCTTGGTTGGTATCCTCTTAGTTACGAATCTGGACAGGCTGGTTTAGTTTGGCATGATGCCGTCATGCACGAGACTCGGGTTGGTGCATGTACCTGTTCTAGATTCTAAGGACCGGTTCTTGGAGAGATTCATCTAGGACAACAGTTCCAACACAAGATTGATATGGGAAGGTCTGGCCGAGTAGTTAGGTAAATCTCCCGAGTCTCGTATGAAGCTGTATGGGAGCGCAGGGACCGACAGGTACGAGAGGGTAGACTTATGACCTGCAAGGCACAAGAGGGGGCCTATAGGTATACATAGAACTTAAAGGTAGTCCCATATCAGTGAAATCTCAACAAGTACATACATACCGGGAGACTCTATTGAGAAGTCTCGGGGTGATCTCCTAGCTACGCACCTAAGTGTGTTTGTGTTTGGCTAGCACAACAAAATGGAGAGTTTAGTCCAACTGGCAACAGGGGATGAAATCACCAACTAGTGGGTAAAGTGGTACAATCTCCGTAGAGTATAAAACTGTCATGATAGTCATGCTCACGGTCAAGAGCGGCCTGAAATCCGCACTTGATTAGGGTTGATGCGTGGTTACGGGTTGGAAATGTTGGATCATTTGGAGACGATGGATTGGATGGTGGATCTGTTTGATGATAGAGGGTAGAGGATGGAATTGGTAGTGAACCTCGCACATAGTAAATAGGTTGCTTTAAAAATGAACATAAACATAGGTCCTCTCTATGCAATTAAACTTTATGTTAAGCCTTTCTTGACTTAGCCCTACATGTCATACTTTCCCCGGTTGCTGCTGAGTACATAATGTACTCAAAGGTTATTGCCTCCCTCTTTTCCAAATCTTACTACTGACTAGATGCCAAAGACAAAGTTGGACCCTTGACGAAGATAAGAAGTGAAGAGCTAGACTTGGGGTCTTCCGGCCGATTACCTATTGGAGCTGAAGGACACCAATATTTAGTTTATTCTGCTGCATTGTAATCTTTTTCTTTTGATCTATAGATCACCTATGTAATTATGTAATGATTTAATAAATATATTGTTGTTTTACCATATTAATTGTCCTCTATGAAAACTTTCTCTTGGGCACGCATAACGATGAATCCAATTTCAATCGTTGAAACTGGGTGTGACAGTCAGAAGCCATTTTTTATGGTTTGTCTATGGAGGAAGTCTGAATTTCCAATGTTTTACAAGCTATGGACGCAGGCTGAACTTCCAATGCTTTACATTATTTTTGATAGATGGTTAGAATGGCTCAATACTCTTTTTGTAAATTTAATTCTTCTTTATGAAAACTTTGTAATTTTATTATATTTTCAAGGATAAAGTCCAAATTACTCCCCTCAAGTATAGCCAATGTCTCGATAGCCCCCTAAACTATTGTTTGGTTCTGCTTACCCAGCAAAACAATTTATTTAGTTCAATTCACCCCTTAATTGAACTTATCTTTTTTGTTTTCTCCATGCATAAATGGAGTGTTAAGTTAAATTTCATGAGATGGTAGTTAGTATCACATTGCATGTCTAAAATTATATTTTTGAATTTTTATCATTATTTTTCATACATTTTTGTATTACCATATCAATATAGGATTAAATTTCATTCTCTATCAAAATACTAATAAAAAAGTTCATGATGTATTTTTCTAACATGTGTTACAATGTGTTCTAGCACCCTATAAAATTTTACCTTAAGACTCTACTTACATATGAATAAACAAAAAAAAGATAAATTATGTTAGGGGATAAAATGAACCAAATTGCACTATCTTAGTGTTAAACTAAAGCAATAAATAGTTCAGGAGTTATGTAGACTTTATCTATACTTTGAGAGAGTAAGATGGAATTTATCCTAATTTCAATATATAACCTATATGGCTTAGATCGTCCAGTTCCATCAAAGAACAAATTTGTGCACCATACCTTTACCTGAATGCGCATGAAAAGATCCTGCGCCACCCTCTTCTTGAAACGGTTCTCCGTGAACTCCCGCCTTAGCCTCTCCACTTCGTCATGCTCTTCCGCTGTGCCGGCATCGGGATCAAACTCCCAAACCTGCCTGCCGAGGAAGTTGCTTGCCGACCGCAGCCAGGGTCCACTGCCCTCACTGCTCTTTAGTCTCCACATGACTCAACTGGCTGTTTGATGCTCCAAATTTTTGTGCAAAAATCAAGAACCTAATTACCAAAACTAGTAGACTTGCGAGACGTTTATAGGGGTCGAGCATAGGTGAGAGGTCACTGTCCGAACCAGAAGATTGTAATACGTTTGAGAAATATCCGGTAGACTTGTTTAATGAATCAGCAAACGGGTTGATGATAAAATAGGCCATCCTTGAACTATTTAATATTCTACTCACAAAAACTAATCTTGCCATCTGAGTACAATTCTAGGCATACAATTCCACGTGTGTGATTAATAATTCACTATAAGTCCGATCCCCTTAAAATAATCCTAGATAAAAGATTCTCGTTGTCCAGCATTTTTACTTATTTTAGTCCTCTAGTCGCAAAAGACTCCCATTCCATTGACTACTATAACAAAAATCAACGATTGAATATCTTCAATAATAAAGTGTATCAGACGCTAACAATAATAATACATCAATGTGATCCACTTCCGTGATCTGCAGGGAACGATTGAGTGTGATTTGTTCTTACACTAGTACCATTTTAGAAATAACAGGCCTGCTTACTATGAATCATTGATTGGCCTTGAGAACCCAGGAGACCTATTTGCTACACCATAGGAGATAAACTCAACATGATTGGATAAAATTGTTAATCTTCTTTTTTGTTGTATTACGTACGTGCTGCTACCTGTCTTTGTAGCTTCAATATCAGCAGATCCGTCCAATAATATTGAAATAAGTGCAGGTGTCGCCATACTGGTAGCAGAAGTGAACAACTATACGAAACAACAAAAATATGTGCATGTCGCGTGATAAAGCACTCCAAACCGTTGACCACAACTTTGCCGTGGTAGCTAGGGAATGAGATCCTCTGCTGCTCGGCGGAGGATAGTGCATCCGTTGATCTTGCATTCAACGGCATCTGTTCCCTAGCTCATCCATGAGACCATGACCCCTGTGTGAGGCCCAATAAGGCTATTCCAACCCAAGTTCGAGTCAGTCATTCCCGTTTCCGAGCTCGTCTAACACCACCGAGCGGCTTTCAAAAAAAAAAAAAAAAAAACACCACCGAGCGCCGCCTCGCCTGTGTCGTCCGTGCCCCGAAGCCCTCCATG